>PVHT020004020.1:28605706-28679033 GCA_004024745.2 Catagonus wagneri
TGTTGCTGTGGCTGTGGTGAAGGCCAGCAGCTACAGCTCCTGTTAGACCCCTAGCCTGGGAATCTCCATATGCCAAAAAGACAAAAATAAAAATTAAAAATAAGGGAGTACCCGTTGTGGTTCAGTGGTTAACGAATCCGACTAGGAACCATGAGGTTGCGGGTTTGATCCCTGGCCTTGCTCAGTGGGTTAAAGATCCAGTGTTGCCGTGAGCTTTGGTGTAGGTTGCAGATGTGGCTTGGATCCCTTGTTGCTGTGGCTGTGGTGAAGGCCAGCAGCTACAGCTCCTGTTAGACCCCTAGCTTGGGAACCTCCATATGCCGTGGGTGCGGCCCTAGATAAGGCAAAAAGACAAAAAAATAAAAACAAAAAATAAAAAAAAAATGAGGTGGGAAAGAGTAAAATTGTTATTTTACTGTTATGTAAATTTCTACATCATCCTGCATCATTCCTACGTGATGATCCTAAAGTAAATAGAATAAGAGTTTTTGTGCTAATGGCTATCAGGCACCATCCTTAAATATGCATATGCACACTGTCTTTATTTTTTATTTTTATTTTTTGTCTTTTTAGGGCCACACTTGCAGCATATGGAGGTTCCCAGGCTAGGGGTCTAAACAGAGCTGTAGCCCCTGGACTACACCAGTCAGAGCAACGCCAGATCTGAGCCGTGTCTGTGACCTACATCATAGCTCACGGCAACACTGGATCCTAAACCCATCAAGCAAGTCCAGGGATAGAACCTGCATCCTCATGGATACTACTCAGATTCATTTCCGCTGAGCCACAATAGGAACTCCTGTACACTGTCTTTAAATTTTAAAACAATTTAACACGTAAATACTTACTGAATTTTCATATCTGTGAACATTCACCCGAATCTGTGATTTGTTTTATTACTAGCTAATCTGCCCTAAATATAATGAGATTTTTAGACTTATGATAAACCCGTAAATACATTTTTAAGTGTCTAAACATTTATCACCAATATGCTTAGTCAGATATGACTATACTCGAGTCATTGTTTATCCTCCTTTCATGCGTGAGGGAGGAGGGGACCTGATTTCTTTGGTTTTTCTCTCTGATTTTATTTTATGGTGTTTCCAGTGAACCCTAATCACTGTAAGAAACATACTGACTCATGAGGGCTAATTGTAGGTAGGAGCCTTTCCCTTTTACCGGAAAACTCAGATTCTTGTCCAAGTCCAGGCCCAATTTGTTTTCTCCTGCTGAACTTTTGCCCTCCCTCTGTTCCCATGTTGCTTTTGTTAGCCCTCTGCTCCCTGTGTCAATTAGCATGTCATTATTAATTCTGTACTGTATTTGACAGATCTATTCTTCATTGCCCTAAAGCAACCTCATACAACTCTCTGTCTTCTCAAAAATTTTTTACTCTTGCACTCTGAGATCTTATTCTGGTAAGCAGACTTCTTTTCCAAGAGAAGATTCATCGTCTCATAGCCAATATAACTCAGGGTTGAGAAGAGTTGCCTAATGTTGCCTTTTTTATTCCTTCACTTTATGTGAGAACCTCTGTGTTTTTGAGGCTTCTAGGGTTTAGTTGTACTACATTTACTCCTCGTTGATGAATTCTTTCATGTTTCTTGTCATTCCTCTTCCTTTATCAGAGAATATGTTCTCTGGTTCACTGTCTCTTTTTCTACCCAAGCCCTTTGAGATAACTTTAGCATTCATGTGGAAGATCCATCCAAAACCTTAGTTTCTTTCTTTCCTTTTTTCTTTGGCTGCACCCGCAGCATATGAAAGTTCCCAGGCTAGGGATCAAACCCCCAGCTCAGCAGTGACCCAAGCCCCTGCAGTGACAACGCCAGACCCTTAGCTTGCTGTGTCACAAGGGAACTCTTCCAAAACCTTAGTTTCTGTGTTCATCAATCTAAAAATAGTATTGGCCAGGGGTTGGTAGCTGGTAAGCAAGTTTAGGTTAAGAGACTTTTTTTTTAAAGATGGAAGAGAACTCTTTAGCCCTTGTTCCTCTTGAATTTCTGGGCTTACTTTACAAACTTCTTGTTGTAGAAAAAACATAAAACCTTCTTTGGTTAGGTTAGTTTTTGACATATTTTTTTTGCTAAATATAGCTGAATGCAGTTCTGACTTAGAGTAGGTAAAATTTTAGTGAAATAGAAAAATGTGGCTCAGTGCTGCTATTTTCATTGTCATTAGTTATTTGTATATTTTAAAAGATGCTTGCTTCCACAGGAGTTTGTGTGGTACTAACATTATTAAGGTAGAAGAATTTTAATGTATTAATAGACATTATTGATTCTAATATTAATAACTCTGGATACCACATGTTGCTTTTATAAATATCTATATTTTTAAGGCATAGTATTCTCCCTCCCTACTCAATAACAGCATGTAAAGTATTTCTACATTTCTGATGTTATAAAGGTGTATATCCTACAGCAATTAGTAAAAATCAACTCTTTTGTTTATGGTAGCAAGAAAGCTGTGTCTGCCTTAAAGCTTCTCCTTACAAAAAAGCAAAGTAAAAACAAAACAAAACAAAAAACAACCTTGAATTAATGAAGCACACAAAAGTAGATTGCAAATTCATTCTAAGTGGTTATGGAACCAAAGGCAAAAAGCTGACTCTTTGTCTCTCTCTCCTTTTTTTTTTTTTTTTGGTCTTTGTAGGGCCTCATATACGGCATATTGAAATTCCCAGGCTAGGTGTCCAATTGGAGCTGTAGCTGCAGGCCTGCACCACAGCCACAGCAATGCCAGAGCCCAGCCACGTCTGTGAGCTACACCACAGCTCACAGCAGTGCCAGATCTTTAACCCACTGAGTGAGGCCAGGCATTGAACCCGAGTCCTCATGGACACTAGTTGGTTTTTTTACCGCTGAGCCAAGACAGGACTCCAGGTAAAGCTGAATCTTGTAAGTAGTTTTCTATTACAACCAGATGTTTTCAGGTAGAATCTAGATTACTATTCAAGATACTCTTTACTAGAATTCCAGAAATACTTGGTTACATGGTTTATCTTTGCATTATTTCACCCAATGAAAGGTTAGCTTTTCCTTTATATCTAAGTTAACAGAAATAAGATGTATGAATATTTTAAGGTATTGGGCTTATAAAGATTATAGATTTTTTTTTTGTTTGCAAAAAGAGAAAGTTACCGAGAAAAGCTGGTTGCAAGAAATGAGTCTTATGACTTGCTTATGGTGAACTCTGTGAATGAGGGGAACAGTGATAGAGTAAGATGATCCGTTGATTAAAAAATTGGTCCAGGAGTTCCTGTCGTGAATCAGTGGTTAACAAATCTGACTAGGAACCATGAGGTTGTGGGTTCGATCCATGGCCTTGCTCAGTGGGTTAAGGATCTGGCGTTGCCGTGAGCTGTGGTATAGGTTGCAGACACGGCTCGGATCCTGCGTTGCTGTGGCTGTGGTATAGGCTGGCGGCCACAGCTCCAATTAGACCCTTAGCCTGGGAACCTCCATATGCTGCGAGTGCGGCCCTAGGAAAAAGGCAAAAAGACAAAAAAAAAATTGGTCCAGAATATGTTCCCGTTTCAAGGTTAAGAATACGTTAAGGCCATCAGTAAACCGTGTTTTTTTTGTTTGTTTTATTTTGTTTTTAAGGAATAGTTATGGAAAGTAGTAGACAAACTACTCTTATTTTAAAATATAATTCACTACTTAGTCACAAATCTCTGCTCTTATCTTTGAAATAAACACAGAATACTTATTATAAACAAAGGTTTTAAACTCCACAGTTAGTTGATAGTTCATGTAAACATTAACGTCTAACTTAGGTTTTGGTTAGATGTTAATGGTTGTATTTTATAAATTATTATAGATTTTCCTATCTAAGGCAAAAAAAAAAGTAAGTGTGATTTTTAGGAGGGGGGATTAAGTGAGCAGCAAAGGGTGAATAACTGACTGTTTATTAGAGCCAGTGAATACCTGGCTCGGCTCTTAGAGTGGAGTGAGTGACCGGGAGAGACACAGGAGTGGAGGGTGGCTCCGCCCACTAAGTGCCCCAAGCAGAAGCTAGCAAATGGCAGCTGATGATTTCAGGTTGGGGTATTGGAAGTTTGAGGTGTCATTCTGAAGCTGAAGATTAAGACCCAGGAATGACCAGTGTAATTAAAGAGGGAGACGGCAAAAAAAGAAGAAAGTAGAGCGATTTGAAAGATACTAGAACAAAGGAATAAACAGTGCTGTGGAGAGATATTTCCAGGTAGAATCTAGATTACAATTTATATTCTACCTCAAAAGCTTTCTGTGATTTTGACAATTTAAAAGGTTTTTAGTGACCTTCCTGGCAATAGTTTCTGTGTAGTGGGGAGGGAGGAAGCCAGGTTGCAGTGGACTTAGGAGTGATAGGGTGAGGGAGTGAGGTTTTCATGGAAGAAACATT
The DNA here is from genome assembly GCA_004024745.2 of Catagonus wagneri. Lineage (NCBI taxonomy): Eukaryota > Metazoa > Chordata > Mammalia > Artiodactyla > Tayassuidae > Catagonus > Catagonus wagneri. The sequence goes on from PVHT020004020.1 coordinate 28,610,096, forward strand.
TTCAGGATATTTAAGAATAAGGTGTATTTGCCAGTAAGTCCAGACTAATGGGCTTTATAGACATGTTACCTCCCGAGTCTGTGTTTTCGAAAGAGCTACTAGAGATTTGAGTCTGAAACACAGGAGACAAGTCTGTCTTGGTTATCATAGAATAAAGAGTTATCTGTGGACATTCCATGGAACAGAAGTTTTTTCCTTTTTTTTTTTTCTCACCACTGATAGCTCCCTAGAGCCGGCATTACCATCTGGAACACTGTAGTTGTTAAACATTTGTTTAAAAAAAAAAAGATCACACAGGAAGATGTGGAGAAAGTGTTAGGACTGAAAGCTGGGGAAGCTCAGGTGTGTGGAGCCAAGAAGGCTCACAGTGGAGAGTAAGAAGCGACAAGAGAGAGGTAAGAGGGAGCTCTAAGAGAAGAGGGTTACAGAAGAATTTCAGGGAGGGAGCAGTCAGTAAGACACAGGTGCTGAAGGAACTTGGTTTCATTTTCTATGCTCTATAAATGATGAATGCAAATTTCATGGCTTCAAACAAGACCTGTCACAGTCTGTGGGTCAGAAGTCGAGTCCTGGCCCAGCTCTGTGCCCAGGGTCTCCTGTGAGTAAAGTCATGGTGTTGGCTGCATTGCATTCTTATCTGAAGCTTGGGAGTCCTCTTCAACCTCATGTGGTTGTGGCAAAATTCTTTTGCCTGCGTTTGAGGATAGAGGTCCTCATTTGCTTGCTGGCTGTCAACTGGGGGCTATTTTTAGCTTGCAGAGGCCACCAGAATATTTTGCTTTTACACTTAAAAACAAGTAGAAAAGTGCCCAGTTCCTCCATAGGTCATTCTTTCTGTGATCTCTACTCTGAAACTGGAAGTAGGAGAAAAAAATAATCTATTTGAATTTCACAAATGAATGTAAGTTCACATAATAAAGATCATACGCTTTACCTAGAAGGAATCTTAGAGCTTTTTACTCTTATTTCGAAGCAGTTCTAATGAGCTTGTTTTCATGATTTCTCAGAGTACTATAAATTAGAAAGAACAAATGGTAAATAACAAGCACAGGTGGGGGTGCTGGAGGAGAAGGGGGAGGAGCGGAAGCAGAAGTGATACTCCATAGTTTAACACCAAGAGAGGAAGTCAGAAAAAAATAAATAAATAAAAGGGACAAAATACAGATCGAAATTCCAAAACAGAGTCTTGTAGTTTTGACTCAGCAAGATAAAGCAGATTATATTCATTTTGAACTATGTGAGAAGACAGAAATACAAGTTTATTTTGTGGGGATAATCTTTTTTAAAGTTATGGTCAAATGAGGCATCTTATTAATGCCATTTAGTTCCAAAGTAAGTTATTCTTTTAAAAATTCTTAACTTCTACTCAAATTTAAGCCATAAAAATTAGCTATTTGATTTTATTTTGTACCTTTAAAACCTAAAGACAATTTGCACATAATTTTTTGAATCGATGTATAATTTTTAGAGCATTGAAGCTGCTTTTAAAAATTCTAGATATTAATCCTTTTGTTTTATAAATTATCTTGTTTATACTCAATCATTGTAGGGAAGGGAGCAAATTATGTGATTCAGATTGTTTGAATGTAAGAATTAGTATTCTGAGTAAGAACTTATTGTTCTCGCAAAGTTTTTAACCACTCCAAACTGGGGCTTTGTAATCTATAAAGTGGGTCCAGTAGGACCTGCAGTGTAGTGTTGCAGATGATTAAATGTACAGAAGAATGCACGGACGGGGTACGTGATGCTTGGCACATAGTTTGTGCTCAGTAGATATTAGCTACCTTTGTTGTTAGAGCCATTTACTAAGCAGTAAATATTGCTTCAACAGTGGCTTCCAGTAGTATGTTGTGGCTATCCTCTTTGGCATAACCCTTAAAACTTTAGCAATAGTGATTTTACTTTCATTTTTATTCATGTATTTTACAGTAATTAAAAAATCATTTGGCTTCTTACTGAACTACTTTGAGATTTAATGAATTCGTTAAAAAAATGGATCCAGAGGTTGTATTCAAAGGTCTCTCCCCTATCATTGTTTTATCTTTAATAAAAAAAATAAATTTATCTGTCATTAATGTTTTATCTCTTCAAATATTTTTCTGTCCCCTTCTTCTCTCTTCTCCATCTGGCACCTCTATAATACGGACGTTTGGTGCGTTTAATGTTATCCCGGAGTTCTCTGAGACTCTCCTCATTTTCACTTCAATTTTTTACCTCTTTCTCTTCTGCATTAGTGATTTCCACTAATCTGTCCTCCACCTCGCTGATTCATTCTTCTGCCTCCTGTATTCTACTGTTGGCTGCTTCTAATGAATTTTTTATCCCAGCTATTGTATTTACATCTCTTCTTGCTTAATTTTTACATCTTGTATTTCTTTGCTCAGTGTTTCCTGTAAATTATCAGTCTTTGCCTCCAGTTTATTTCCAATGTCTTGCATCATCTTCAGCATCAACAGTCTAAAGTCTCTTTCTGGGAGGCTGATAATCTCCTCATCACTGAGCTGTTTTTCTGGGTTTCTTTCTTTCTCCCTTATCTGTGTTATAGTTTTCTGTCTTTTCATTTTTATAGGTTTTTGGTGTGGTGTCCTTTTTGCAGACTATAGAGTTATAGCCTCTCTTAGTTCTGGTGTTTGCCTCCCCTGTGGCTGAAGTTGGTATGGAGGGGGCTTGCTGTAGGCTTCCCAGTGGGAGGGACTGGTGTCTGTCCACTGGTAGATGGGGCTGATTCCTCTCCCTCTGATGGGTGGGGCTTTGTCTCTGAATAAGATTAGAGGCTGGCTGTGTGCCTGAGGGGTCTTTAGGCAGCCTGTTTCCTGATGGGTGGGGCTGTGATCCCACCTGGATTATTGTTTGGCCTGGGGCTTCTCAGCACTGATGGGAGGGGTCAGCTTTTCCCAATATAGCCACTTCCAGAGAAATGCAGGCTGTTGTGTGTTCCCAAGAGTTTTGCCTCCAATGCCCTTCCCCCACAACAAGCCACAGTCACCCCTGTTTTTCCAGGAGATCCTCCAGGAATTGCAGTCAGGTTCTACCTGGATTCCTATGGAGACTTTTCTTTGCCCTGGGACCCAGTGCATGTGAAAGTCTGTGTGTGCCTTTCAAGAATGGGGTCTCCTTTTTCGCCCAGTCCCATGGAACTCCTGCACCCAAGCCCCACTGGCCTTCAATGCCAGATGCTCTGGGGGCTCTTTCTCCCAGATCCCCAGGTGTGGGGATTTGACATGGGGCTCAGAACTCTCAGTCCTTTAGGTGAGTCTCTGTGATACAGTTACTTTCCAGTCTGTGGGATTTCTTATATTGTGTAATCGCCCCTCATACCTCCTGATATGGTCTCCTCTTTGTCTTCTGGAGTAGAATATCTTTTGGAAAGTTTCCAGTCCATTTGGCTGAAGGTTGCTTGGCATTTGGTTGTAATTTCGTTGTTTTTATGAGAGAAGTTGAGCTCCAGTCCTTCTATTTTGCCATCTTAATGCGAGATCTAATTCACAGATTTGTCATTAATGTTTTATAGTTTTTGGTTATATATAACATTTCACCATTCCAGGCCCCAAATGGCTCTGTGTGTGCGTGTGTGCATATGTGTGTGTGTACATGAGTATATCTTCATGTTAGCAGCATTCCTCAAGTCTTATTTTTTTATATAAAAAGTTTTGCTAGTCTTTTTCTGTTTTTATTGCATTCTTGAGATACGGTATTCAAAACAGTACATCATTTTGTGGGTGTAAGTGAACAACAGTTTTATACTAAATGATATAAATTTGAATGTAATAATAATTGTTTCAATGTAACAATTCAATTTTAATGTAATTAGAACCTTTCTACCCTACTCCACCCTAAATTTTTGAAGGAGTGACCATGCTCAGCATTTCATTGACTTTGTGGATATAATGGAGGCAATGTGATAGTGGAGAAGGGAACTAGCTTGCCACCATAGGTGTGTAATAAGTCTAGTCATTTTACCTCCTCGGATTTCCATTTTCCTCTCTATTGTGAAATGAAAAGGCTGAGGTGGAGAAATCTCTATCTTGGAAAATTCCTTCTACCTCTGATTCTATATAAAACATGAAAAAAATGATAAAGACCGTGGTCAGTAACTTTTATACTTATTTTCAGTGTTAATCTTTTTACTGCATGCCCTATCTGCCTAAATTTATGCTGATCACATTAATCTTTTCTTAGTTGTTGGTTACCTTTGAAATTCCTCTTTCTTTGCTGGTACCTTTTTATCAGAAACAATATTAGACCCCCAAATATGAAAAGAAACTTCAAAAAGCATATGCTAATTAGTGCGAAAATAGATGCTAGCAAAACAAATAAGAAAGTTAGCTACTGTCTCTGCTACTGTGCTGTTAAGTGAATGAAAAGCCAGAGAAGGACCGTCCTGTGCTCTTACCACTGCTGAGCTGTGAATATTGCTGTATGGTTCCTGGAGTTATCAGGATTCCTGTTGAGAAAAACTGTCTTTTGGACTGCAGCTATATTTCTCGTAGTGGATTTGGGGTCAAGGTATTGTTCTAGTCAGAGATAAGTTCTAAAACCTGGAGTGGAAAGTGAACAGTAAAAAATGCATGTATGTGCATTTTAATCTCACTGTATACAGTGTATGAGAATAATGCAATTTTGACCAGTTTTCCCAATTAACAGAACTCATATAATGGTGATTTTATTTTTTTTAATGTAAGGGTAGCTGATGATCAATTTATGAGGTAAATATTCAGTGATTCTTTGTCAGCTGTGTATGTGAGTTTCCTAGGAGAGCAATAACCAATTACCATAAATTTTGTGGCTTAAAAAACAAGGTAAATGTAATCTCTCACGGTTCTGGAGTCCAAAAGTCCAAAATCAAGGTGTGTGCAGAGTTGGGTCCTTCTGGAGATCTTGAGCAAGAATCCTTGCCTGCCTCCCTCCTTGCTTCTGGTGGCTTGGCTGCTTGTCAGTCCTTGCCTGACCCGTGGACGTATCACACCAATTCCTGTCTCTTCTTCACACCACCTTCTCTTCTTCACACCGCCTTCTCTTCTGTGCTTTTTTCTCTTCGACTTGAGCCTTCTTATAAGGAGTCTTGTCATTAGGCTTAGGACCCACATGGACAATCCAAGATGATCTTATTTTGAGATCCTCAATTTGGTTATATCTACAAAACCTCCTTTTCCAAGTAAGGTCACATTTACAATTTCTGGGTGGACATATCTCTCTTTTGGGGGGGTAGAGGGGTGACATCCAACTGCTTACAGCTCGTGTATGTATTCTCTTTAATTATCAAGAAAGTTTTCAAAGGTTGAAGCTTTGATTGTGGGTGAGACCCTTAACTTTGAGAGAAGTTAGTTCTTTTGGCCTTTCATTCAAATTTTTTTTTTTGTCTTTTTGCCTTTTATGTAGAGCCGCACCCGTGGCATATGGAGGTTCCCAGGCTAGGGGTCTAACAGTAGCTGTAGCCGCCGGCCTTCGCCACAGCCACAGCAACACGGGATCCGAGCCGTGTCTGCAGCCTACACCACAGCTCACGGCAACGCCGGATCCTTAACCCACTGAGCAAGGCCAGGGATCGAACCCGCAACCTCATGGTTCTTAGTCGGATTCGTTAACCACTGAGCCACGAAGGGAACTCCCAAATATTTTTGAATACCTGTTCTGTGAGCTTCTTAAATTAGCTCAAGGTCATGTCGGTCAAGCAGCTGAAATTTAAATCCAGCTTTGATTCCAAATTTTTACTGCTGATTACTGCGCTGTTTTCCCTACCTGGAGTAGCTTTTTCCAGCCCCTGACTTCATACTTTTCAAGTACTTTATCCCAAACCCCTCAGAAAGGAATGTAGTATAAATTTTAGTCGATAGATGTCTACTAAATTGATACAAAAATACAGTAAAATGGGACTTTCTGGTTTCATACAAATGGAGACACTTGAGTCTGGTCCTGGTTTTGACTTTAACTCAGACTTGAACCAGAAATATCTCTGACTTTCTAGTGAAACAAAATTATTTCTGTGGCATCTACCAGTTTAGAGATGTTATGACTTTTTTGAAAGATTTTACTCTAAGTTCGCCTTGTAGACATTTGGAAGTAGAATGCCTTTGCATATTATAATGTGTACTTTTATTATGCAAAACTTTTTCTGTTTGTGGGTTTTTTTTCCTTTTATTTTTTGGACTGCACCTGCAGCAAATGGAGGTTCGTAGGCTAGGGGTCGAATTGGAGCTACAGGTGCTGGCTTATGCCACAGCAACTCCAGATCTAAGCCACGTCTGTGACCTACACCACAGTCCACGGCAACACCAGATCCCCAGCCCATACTAGGATCAAACCCACAACCTCATGGTTCCTAGTCGGATTTGTTTCCACTGAGCCATGGTGGGAACTCCTTTTCTGTGTTTTGATTATGGTGGCAGCATCATATTTAGAGAGGGATTAAGTAGTTATTGGGTACTAGGAGCTTTACTTAGTCTTTTCCATGTCACATGTAATCCGTAAAGCAGCCCTATTAAACAGAACTATTGTTATTCTAATAAGCAGTACTATTATCATTCTTAATTTATAGAGAAGGAAATTGATGTACAGAGTGTTAGGCAACTTGTCCAAAGTCATATGGATTGGAAGTAGGAGAGAGCCAGTATTTGAACCCCTTCAGTCTGATTGTAGAATCTGTTGCCTTAATAGCTGCTGATATAGCCCTGTTGAATAGTTTCTATGATTTAAGTGACATAATAAGGGTTGGAAAATTATGGTCCATGGGCCAAATCTGGCCTACTGTCAATTTTAGGGGGGCCTGTGAGCTAAGAGTCGTTTTTACATTTTTATTGATTGTTTGATTGATTGATTGATTGTCTTTTTGTCCTTTTACGGCCGCACCTGCGGCATATGGAGGTTCCCAGGCTAGGGGTCCAATTGGAGCTGTTGCTGCCGGCCACAGCCACAGCCACAGCCACAGCCACAGCAACACAAATCCGAGCTGCGTCTGCAACCTACACCACAGCTCACAGCAACGCCGGATCATTTAACGCACTGAGCGAGGCCAGGGATGGAACCCACAACCTCATTGTTCCTAGTCAGATTTGTTTCCTCTGCGCCACGACAGGAACTCCTGTTTTTACATTTTATTTATTTATTTATTTATTTATTTATTTATTTTCTTTTTTTTTTAATGGATTTTATTTCAATTATAGGTGTACATAAATCATCACAAGTCAATTTTATAGATTTTGTATCCCAAACCCACAGTGCATCCCCCCACCCCCCAGATTGTCTTATTTGAAAAACCAAGGTTTTCCAAAGTCTGTGAGTCATTCTTTGTTTTGCAAAGAAGTTCATTGTGTCTTTTTAGTTTCCACATGTAAGCGGTAGCATTGGGTGTTGCTGTCTGATTGTCTAACTGGTTTCACTTTGCATGATAATTTCTAAGTCCATCCATGTTGCTATAAATGTTGGTAATTCGTTCCTTTTAATGGCTGAGTAATGTTCCACTGTGTGTATGTACCATATCTTCCCTATCCACTCCTGTTGATGGGCATTTAGGTTGTTTCCATGTCCTGGCTATTGCATAGAGTGCTGCAATGAACACTGGAGTACATGTGTCTTTTTGAGTCATGGTTTCCTCTGGATAGATGCCCAGGAGTGGGATTGCTGGATCAAATGTTAATTATATTTTTAGTTTTCTGAGGAATCTCCATACTGTTTTCCACAGTGGTTGCACCAATTTGCATTCCCACCCACAGTGTAATAGGGATCCTTTTTCTCTACACCCTCTCCAGCACTTATTGTTTGTAGACTTTTTGATGATGGCCATTCTGGCCGGTGTAAGGTGGTACCTCTTTACATTTTTAAATAACCAGAAAAAATTCAAAAGAAGGGTAGCACTTTGTGACATGTAAAATTTATGTGAAATGCAGATTTCAGTGTCCACAAATAAAATTTTATTGAAACACAGGTTTGCTTGTTTGTTGATATATTGTCTGTACTTGCTTTCATTATACAATACTGTATACATTGGCCTAGTTGGATATTGATGACAGACTCCATGTGGCTTAGGAGCATAAAGTATTTCCTGTCCAGCCCTTTATAGTAAAAAATGTGCCAGCCTATATATGTTGCTGGTGATTTGTTTTATTTGTCATTTTGTTGCTTTTATAGCTAAAACATTATGGAGAATTTTTTTTAGGAAATAATTGTTTTTCCCCCAAAAAGACATGCTTTAAATAAAGTTTTAGATTATTTTAAATTTATTTCTAATATTACATGCCAAAATAAACATTTGTCAGTAGTCAAGGAATGATAACTAATATTAAGGAAATTGTATGATTGAGAATTATATATGAAAATACATTTTTAGACATACTAGTAATAGTTTGTAAATTTTCATAGAAAATTATATCAACTTCATAATGCAGTGTTCAAAAGTACATTAAGTACTTTCTATGTTTGAGGTAAATCTGTGTGGTAGAATATCTCTTTTTTATTTTGATAACTTGTATTTATTTATACTTGAGAACACTGACATTCTTTATCGCTGTATTTAATTTACTTGTATTATGGAGAAAATGAAAATACTATTTAAGTCCCAAGTGGAAATTTACTATTAATTATTTGGTAAATGTAATAACTATGCTTGAATAGTCTAGTTAGCTAATTGCAAATAGCCATCCTACACAGATTTCTCATTTAAAATCTGCATCACGTTTTATTAAGAGAACTGTATGTTGCATTTCTAGTGAAATTAAATTCTTGTATTAATCTCCCAGATGAATTTTAATGAACTGGTTGAAGGAAGAGGCATGAAATTATATACTTCTCATGCATTGTAACCACATGAGATTTAATTTATGTGAGTGTATTTTTTTTTTTCTGTCTTGGTTTATATGAGCATTGTTTATGTAAAAGCAAAACTGGTTAAAGAAGCGTTGTCTTTGTTAGTCATTCTGCTTAGTATTAGGCCAAATAATTAGTGTTATATCTGTATAACTTCAATTTTGCTTTGTTTTTTTAATCTCTCCACATACATTTCAAAGTAAGGAGTTATTAATTTTTACACCTAATATTATCCAAGTAACATTGCATTTTGTTAAAGTTATAGGAATTTAAGGATAAACATTATAATCACAATTATTTCTAGCAGATTTAAACTTTGTTTTTTTTTAAGACTCTTTACCAGTCAGATAATTCAAATCCGTGAGGTTTATATATATATGTATATACGTATGCACACACAAGATTGTTTTAAGTTGCTGTTCTCTTAATTGCAAATGCCTCTCCAGTATGCTGCATTTGTACCCTCCTCTTCTCAGAATTGCTGATTTTTTTATATCATATTTCTGTGTGGATGATTTCCTACTTTCCAGTGAGCCTTCTCATTTGTAGTTTTCTTGTTCCTAGTTGTGGCCTTTTCTACCTAGAGAAGTTCCTTTAGTCTTTGTTATAAAGCTGGTTTGGTGGTGCTGAATTAATTCTCTTAGCTTTTGCTTGTCTGTAAACTTTTGATTTCTCCTTCTAATCTGAATGAGAGCCTTGCTGGGTGGAGTGTTCTTGGTTGGAGGTTTTTTTTCTTTTCATCACTCTAAGTATATTGTGCCATTCCCTTCCAGCTTGCAGAGTTTCTGCTAAAAAAATCATCCAATAACCTTATTGAGGTTCTCTCGTATTTTATTTCTTGCTTTTCCATAGCTGCTTTCAATATTTTCTCTGTCTTTAATTTTCATCAGTTTGATTAATATGTGTCTTGGAGTGTTTCTCCTTGGATTTATTCTATATGATATTTGTTGTGCTTCCTGAATTTGAGTAATTCGTTTGCTATGTTAGGGAAGTTTTTGGCTGTTATCTCTTTAAATATTTTCTCTGGCCCTTTCTCTTTTATCTTCTCCTTCTGGTACCCCTATAATATGAGAAGAGTAATTTTTACAAGTAAACATGAGTAAAGGGTAAGATGAGTATCTATATACATTAAATTGGAAAGACTCAGTTACCATACCCTGTTCTGATACAGAGATTATTACTTTTTGCAATAGCTTTGGGTCTTTTTATTTCAGCAGACATTTAGAAAATACTATTTCAATGAAAAATTTTAGAAACAATTTCTAATTTTACCTTTACAAACTAATCATTGTAATTTATCTTTATAATAGCATAGTTATTAGTTTGTATCAATGCATTAAGATACATAATATAAGTTTTAATTGAAGCCCAAGGTGGAATAATGTATTTTAAGCCAGAGAAATAAGTATAAATTTTCTTAAGTCAGAAAAAAACTTAGGTATACTGAATTTCATATTAGGAATTTGGACAAAGCAGGGGTAAGAAAGAAACTTAAAACATCTACTTGAATTAAACCTTCTCATCCAAAGAGGAAGGGGAAACTGAAGATGATCATGGAAAAATAATTTAAAATACTTATAGATAACTAGAGCTAGGCTTAGTGTAGAGTCAGCCTTTGAGTATCTACTTTCTAAGTTTATTTTGTGAAATAATTTCTGTTTGTCGCATAGCTAAAGAGCGTGGTGCTAAATGCGGATTATCTGTTAAGGCTATAGAAATACACCTGTGAACTTGATACTATCTGTATATTTATTTCTGGACCATATTTAAATGCTTGTAGAGACCATTTTCCAGGCCTCTATCCTTTTTTTTTTCTTTTTTAAAGTTTTATTGAAGTATAGTTGATTTACAAGGTTGTGATAATTTTTCCTGTACAACAAATTGATTCAGTTGTACATATACACACATCCATTCCCTTTCAGATTCTTTTCCCACATAGATTATCACAGAATATTGGTTAGAGTTCTGTGTGCTATATAGCAGATCCCTGTTGGCTAGTCATTTCATATGCGTATGCTAATTCCAAACCTCAGGTCCATCCCTTCCCACCTCACCTTTTCCCTTTGGTAACCATAAGTCTGTGAAACTTTTCAAGGCCTGTGATTCTGTTTCTGATCTGCAGATAAGTTCATTTGTATCCTTTTTTTAAGATTCCACATATGTGATATCATATGATGTTTGTCTTTCACTAATTTCACTTAGTAGGTCGTTTGCACCAACATGGATGGACCTAAAAGTTATCATTCTTGTATCTTGCTTGAATCTTTTACTAAGTGTGCTTCAGTGTTCTCATCTGTAAAAAAGAGAAAAATAATAGTACCTATCTAATAAAGTTGTTGTGAGGATGATATGAGTTAATACATATAAAGAAAGCTCTTTTAAAAAATTTGTTATATATATTGTGGTGGAGCGGAAACGAATCTGACTAGGAACCATAAGGTTACAGGTTCGATCCCTGGCCTCACTCAGTGGTTTAAAGATCTGGCATTGCTGTGAGCTGTGGTGCAGGTCACAGACATGACTTGGCTCCCAAGTTGCTGTGGCTATGGCATAGTCCGGCAGCTATAGCTACGATTTGACCCCTAGCCTGGAAACCTCCATAGGCCATGATGTGGCCCCCCCCAAAAAAAAAATCGTTAAAAAAATTTGACATATAGTACGCATTACCTTTGAGTATATTTATCTTCTTTATCACTACCATTATTATTATTATTCCATTAATGAGTGTATTTAAAAGTTATCTTGATGTATTTATAATTATTTCAAAGACTTTCTGAATGAAAAAGACTCCATTTAAAGTAGTCAAATGTTTATCTTACCTTTCCTATATGAACTATATCACCAAATAATTACTGATTAACCAAATAATTGATGAGGGAAAACAACTTTTATAGAAATATTCCAACTAATAAATGGGAAGTGAATGATAGAATTTGAAAGAATGCCATCATTTTACAATATCCCATGAATTAGTGGTTGTAGACACAGCATCAATAGCTGCTAACATCACAAAAAGAGAGAAGCAGACATTATTTGTCTCCTGATATATGCCACCACGATCTCACTAAAAGGTATTGAATCCACGTCTGACCTAGTCCTGATCCCAGCTGCCAGTTTGTAGAAAAGAGGACAGAGGATATGTTGGACTGCTGCATGAGTACAAAATTATCCAGATCCACACTATGGAAAACTCTATGTCAAACGGTTAAGTTTTACGTGGCTGAATTGTATGGAAAGTATAAGGATGTAGAGGGAACTTAAGAGATTAAAAGATGTTTAAAGATACATTAAATAAAATTTTAAAATGCTCATGACTAAAAGTATAGTGTTTAGGGTTACATGCTAAAAACTAAAACTAAAACCAAAAATAATGCAAGAATTTTACTATAGAAGGTGTTATAGGAGTTACTTTGTGGCAGGGGGGCAGTTTACAGGTGGTTGTGGTTGGGACAAGTCACCTGGAGGCCTTCTGTAGTATTTGGCAAAGTTCTGTTTCTTGAACTGAGTGGTGAGTATAAGACATTTACCTTAACCTATGTATTTCTTGTGTTTGATTTTCTGTATCAGTCATTTTTAATAATGTAAAAGCTAGGATAATTTAAATATTCTAATTGAAATATTTGGAGATAGTCCTCTGTTCTATCCACCAAATGTAATTTACCGGGCAACACTGGTTTGGAAAATGTATTCATTGATTCACCAGACTTTATGTATATGTGTGAGTATGTGTTGTGCATATGCATATTGTGTGTGCATTCTGTGACAGGCACTGTTTTGGCTCTCTATTGGTGTGTAGCAGATTGTGGTAAAACTTAAAGGCTTAAAACAACCAATCATTTAATTTGCACATGAATCTCTGTTTGGGAAGAGTTCAGTGGGGAAAGTTTATCTCTGTTCCATGTGCCATCAACTGGAACAGTTGCACTAGAAACCATAGGATCCTCTTCCTAAGCGGTTCACTCATGTGGTTTTCAGTTTGATTGCTGCTGGCTGCAAGTTCAATTGAGCTCTGTTTATCTTCTTCTGGATCTGTCTCTGGGTTGCTTGAGGTTTGTTGTAGCTTGTGGTGGCTAGGTTCATGAGTGTGTGCTCTAAGAGAACCAGGAGAAAGCTGGTTATATGACCTAACCTCGGAAGTCATGTAATGTCACTTTCATCTTAGTCACATCCGCACCCAAATTCAAGTGCAGAGAGCGTATGCCCCACTTCTCAATGAAAGAAGAGTCGAAGTCTTCATGGTAAGAAGAGCATGTGTGATGAAGATATTGTTGAATCCATTCTGGAAAGTGCAGTATGTCACATGCACTGATCCAGCTTTGTATACAAAGCTGAATGAATGAGATAAAATACTTGTCCTCAAGGAGCTCACAGTTGAGTGAAAGACAAGTTAACAGATAATTATAACAAGAGTGTGGTGTGTTCTATGAGTGTAAAGCCTGGGTACTGTCAGAGAAGTACCCAGAGAAGTAAGAGAAGTACTGTCAGAGAAGTTACCCAGAGAAGTAAGAGAAGTACTGTTAGAGAAGTCCCCAGAGAAGTAAGAAGGATACTCTAGCTTTAGAGTGACAGATCTCAGGGTCGAAGAAGGAATTAGGTGGGCAGGCCAGAAAAACAAAACAAAACGAATAATATTTCAAGAACAGGAAAAAGCATCTTATATAGGAGATTTAATACATTCTAAATCTTCAATGTTTATATACGACCACATTGTAGGCTGGAGAGAGATGAGATTAAATAAATATGTAGGAGTCACATTATAGAAACAGCCTTATGTGTGTGAATTGGGATTTTACTGTGAACTCAGTGGGGGAGCCCTTGAAGATAGTAAGCAGCAGAGTGATTTACCTTTTTAAAACAGTGATTTACCTTTTTACAAAGACCACTCTGGAGGCTTTGAAGAGAATGGGGGCAGAGAACGATTGAGCTAAAGTCACTCAGGGAGTCCTGAAAGAAGGGGGCCAATTTTAGAGAGATTTTACAGATACGGACTTTTGAATTTTGTTACTGAATGGATGTGGATATGAGGGAGAAGGAGTACCAAGAGTGACCTCTAGATTTCTGCCTTGGGAATTCTGTAGCTGTTGGTGTTAGCCATAGAAGATAAAGCTCCATGTAATAGGGCTTTAGATTGGATTGTTGAGGGAAGGACAGTAAGTTCTAGGTGGCAGGTCTGTCCTAGAGATGTAGCTTTAGGGAATCATTAGCATACAGAGGGTAACTGAAGTGATGGAGATAAATGTATTTGATTAGAGAGGGATAAAAAGAGGAGAGCCAAGGATGTTAATGTAGGGTGATGAGCATTTAAGAGGCAGGCAAAAAAAAGAGGATGTTGTATGGGAGAATGAAGTAGACAGACAGACTAGACAGATAGGAGGCAAACCAAGAGAGAGTGACATTACTGAAGCCTACGGAAAAAAGGGGAGTCTTCAATATGGAAATGTTCTTTTCAGTCAAAGTACCTAATGGGTTTGGCAACATTGAGGTCATATTGGGGGAGCAAATTAAAATTTTAGTGGCACCAGAAGGAAGTAGATAACAAATAAGCAGAAACAGTTTCATGGTTTATTTTTCTATTTTCTTTTTTTTTCTCTTCAGGTAGCTAAGTTTTGGAGGGAGAGAAAAGTGAGGATAATGATCTGTGGAAAATAAAGTGTATTTTATTTGGACTTTTATTTATTTATTTAAGAAAATTTTTTTTTGTCTTTTTACCTTTTCTAGGGCCACACTCGCGGCATATGGAGGTTCCCAGGCTAGGGGTCTAATTGGAGCTGTAGCCGCTGGCCTTTGCCACAGCCACAGCAACGCGGGATCCGAGCCGTGTCTGCAGCCTACACCACAGCTCACGGCAATGCTGGATCCTTAACCTGCTGAGCGAGGCCAAGGATCGAACCCGCAACCTCGTGGTTCCTAGTCGATCCATTAACCACTGAGCCACGACAGGAACTCCTATTTGGACTTTAAATGTTGAGATTGAACGTTGTGTATGTCATTGGTCTTTCATCCTGTGATAGAGTATTTATTAATTATCTGCTCTTGTTGTGTAATTTTCCTCCTGTTCTTGTATGATTTTCCTGGATTAACTCACCTGCATTATCAGGTGAAGGAGAAAGAAAGTAAACTAGGGTACTTTTTTTTTAGACTAAGGTACTTTTGATAATGCTTTCATATTGCATGTGGTTTTTTTTTTTTGATTGTTTTTATTTTATTTTTCACTGAGAGGAAAATCCAAGATTCCTTTTTAAAATTAATTTTTTTTTGGTGAGATAATCTTTTTCTTTATCCTTTGTTCAGGATTACTATTTCATTAAGATTCATCTTTTATTGAATTGTTTCTGTTGGTATTATTTCAAATGAAAATATGTATCTGTCAGTTTTATAGATATTATGCTACAACTTGAATAATACTGATAAAAGATCAGGCTTATACTTGAAATAAAGTATAGCTATGCAAAGGTATTCTGATTAGAATTAATACAAACGAATCGTATAGTTTCAGTGACTTCTACGACCAAGGAAATCACTGATATTTTTTTGCCTTATACTGAAGATTAGAAAAAATACCTGTCTTCTTTCAGCTTCACATCTGTTAGAGATTAAGTTCTTTGTGCTCTTTGAATTTTAAATGTGAATTGTGAGCTTATCATGAATTAAGGATTAAAAAAAATTATTACAGTTGATTTACATTGTTCTGTTCAGTTTCCCCTGTGCAGCAAAGTGACTCAGTCATACATCTATACACACTCTCTTTCTTAAATTATCTTTCATCATGTTCTATCACAAGTGATTGGACATAGTTCCCTATGCTGTCCAGCAGGATCTCATTGTCTATCCATTCTACATGTAACAGTTTTCATTTATTAACCCCAAACTCCCGGTCCTTCCTGCTCCATTCCCCTCCCTCCCATCCCCCTCCCCTTTGGCAACCACGAGTCAGCTGTTCACGTCTGTGAGTTTGTTTCTGTTCTGTATATAGGTTCATCTGTGCCATAGTTTAGATTCCACATATAAGTGATCTCTTTCTGACTTACTTTACTTTGTATGAGAATCTCTAGTTGCATCTATGTTGATGCACATGACATTATTTTGTTCTTTGTTATGGCTGAGTAGATTCCATTGTATATAGGTACCACGTCTTCTTAATCCATTCATCTGTTTAAAATGTTTTGTAAGGAGTAAATTTTTTCTGAGAAACTGTTTGTAGCTGATGGTGTTTTGAGGCTCTGGAAAATTTTTTGCAGTGTCTAAGGCCATGAAAGTATGAATACAACAAATGTCCTACACCTCTCTGGTATTATTCTAATTCTCTTGGATATGTAAAAAAAAAAAAATCTGTTAAGCTTGCTATGTACCTTTGAGCATAGCTACTTGTGTTAAATAGACTTAGACTGACTCTAAACAACTTCCTGTTTTCCTTACCCATCCTCCTGAGAAGTCCTGAATCCAACTGATTACAAGACATTATAGATATTTGTGTAAGCTGTCCTCCTCTTTCATAGGAGAGTTTTTTTTCTCTGCAAGTTTTGCTGAATTTTAGCTAAACTTATTGTATCCACTTATAAGGTAGGAAGTTAATACTTGGCAAGGAGGAAATAATTCCAGTGTGTATCATTTGTGTGCATGTGTGTATTGAATCTTTTTGGGGAAACTTGATCTTTTTTCCTTTTTTTTAAGTTGAAGTGTATTGATTTACAATACTGTGTTAGTTTCAGGTATAAAGCAAAATGATTCAGTTATATATGTGTATGTGCATGTATACATATATATATATGTATATACATACATACATATACATATATATATATATATATATATATATATATATATATATACACATACATATACACACACACACTTTTTCAGATATTTTTCCTTATTGGTTATCACAAAATACTGAATATAGTTCCCTGTGCTGGGTCTTTTTTGGTTATCTGTTTTTTATATAATGGTATGTATATGTTAATTCCAAACCCCTAATTTATTCCTCCCCACCTTTTCCCCTTTGGTAACTATAAGTTTGGTTTATATATCTATGGGTCTATTTCTGTTTTGTATATAAGTTCACTTGTGTCTTTTTTTTTGATTCCATATGTAAGTGGTATCTTATGATACTTCTCTTTCTCTGGCTTGCTTTACCTAGTATGATAATCTTTAGGTCTGTCCATTGCAACCAACAAGGGATTAATCTCTAAAATATACAAACAGCAAATACAGCTCAATGTCAAAAAAAAAGAAACCAAACAATCCAATCAAAAAATAGGCAAAATATCTCAATAGACATTTCTCCAAAAAAGACACCTGAAAAGATGCTTAACATCGCTAATTATTAGAGAAATTCAAATCCAAACTACAGTGAGGTATCATCTCACACTGGTCAGAATGGCCATCATCAAAAAGTCTACAAACAGTAGTGCTAGAGAGAGTGTAAAGAAAAAGGAACTCTCCTACACTGTTGATGGGAATGTAAATTGATGCAACCACTATGGAGAACAGTATGGAGGTTCCTCAAAAGACTAAAGATGGAACTATCAAATAATCCTGCAATCCTACTGCTGTTCATATATTGGGAGAAAACTATAATTTAAAAACATACATGCAGAGTTCCCATTGTGGCTCAGTGGAAGTGAATCTGACTAGTATTCGTGAGGACACAGGTTCAATCCCTGGCCTCACTCAGTGGGTTAAAGGATCCAGCACTGCTGTGAGTAGGTTGCAGACACAGCTTGGATCCTGTGTTGCTATGGCTGTGGTGTAGGCCAGCAGCAACAGCTCCAATTTGACCCCTAGCCTGGGGAATCTCCATATGCTGTGGGTGTGGCCCTAAAAAAAAACAAAAAAAGATACGTGTACCCCAGATGTTCACAGAAACAACCTAAATGTCCATTGACAGAGGAATTGATAAAGAAGATGTGAAATATATACACGACCTAAATGTCCATTGACAGAGGAAATGATAAAGAAGATGTGAGATATATACACAATGGAATATTACTCAGCCATAAAAAAGAATGGAATAAGCCACCAAGCGTGTATCTTAAAACGTGAGAGCTAGCCTGACTGAAGAATGAAGATAGTAAAGAACAATCATGGTTCCTTTAAAAAGTTAGCTTTCTAAGATGTGTAGGTCATGAAAACCTAGGGAAGTTTGGTCAAGACATTTGATATTCTCCTTGTCCATTATTTTATTAAAATACAGCCTCTCTGTTTTTCGTTTGCAACTTCCAATTCAACAAAGAACTTTTTAACTCTAGTTATATCTTGAGATAGAAAGTAAATAATCAGAGCTGTACAGAGTGTTGTGGAGTGAAAAACCCATCATGAGTAAAAATTTAAGGAATTCCCTGGTAGCTCAGTGGCAGTGGGGGAATTAAGAAGTGAATTGGCCAGAGAAATGTTGTATGTCAGATATTTAGGGCCCATTTGAAGTAATAATCATGTGATTCTCTCTAGCAGTGGTGAGTTGATGAATGCAGGCTCAGAGCGAGCAGCAAGTTGGATCCATCCATGGTTGGGGTTTGCTGTGTGGGGACAACAAAGAGAGGATAGCAAGGGAGTTCAGGATACTGGCAAGAGTGTCTTTGGAGTCATGTGTCATGGCGTCTCAATTAGAAAAAGAAGGGAAGAGAAAGTGATTGACTGGGAGAAATTAATAAACTCAAAGCCTTAGGGTTTCAGTAAAGTTGAAAAATGGTTATAGTAGAACTGGTTGAAAGCAAACTGGTGGAGTAGGTGACTGTGGCCAGAAAGAGAGAAGCTGGAATTAGTTCGTTTGGAGCTATTACATATGATGATAATGTCCAGGGAAAAGCCATGACTGATGTAAAGTAGAGGAGAATGTTTTCCCTTCTATCCCCTCATAATGACAGCTTCATAACAACATTTCTTGAAGTGAATTTTGCAGAATATTTCCTCCAAAAAAAGAGTGCATGTGCTAATGCATTATTGGGGCTCTGAGACAAGTTGCATTTAAGATATCTGTTTAAAATTGTTTATATAGGCAGTTCAAAAATCTGTGGGATTTCTGAACCTTTTGTAGTATAACATCTATTGATAACCCGCTACACTAGGGTTTTCACCAACATTCTGAAAAGTTATTTTCTGTGTCGTGCTGAAACTGCTAAATTAATGGGAATAAGTAAGAGCAATCATCACAACATAGTTAAGTGCTTATTTTACAAAGAAATTTTACATTTCTGTTAATGTATTTCACCATTAAAATATTTGTTTTCCTATTAAAAGTAAATTATGTCCAAAACATTAAAAATGTTATTCCGTTAGTGACAGTTGTGGTATTTGTAATCGTTTATTAGAAATCTTCAGTTTTTCATGAAATTCTAGGAAAGCCTCCCGTGTTTATTTTACTTAGCAGTCAACTAAGACAGATTAGTTAAAGGAAAAAAAAAAAGGGAGTTTACCTGCTCATGTGCCTGGATATATACAGAAATTCAAACCATGGCATCAAGAATTTGTCGGTCTTGATTCTCAGTTCTACCTTTTATTGTATTGACTTTAATCTCAGGGCAGGTGGTACCACAATACATAGTGTGACAGTTTCTCTCAGAGGGGCTGAGAGTGAGATTAATGCTTAGAACCTGACTGACTTCTTTCTAAAACAGGCCTCCCAGTTGGATTTTATTTGCTGATAATGGAAGTATAATATTATAAGCACCACATTCCTTTCTTGAAAATTTATTATTTTCCGTTATTAAGTCTCAGGATTTTCTTTTAGGTCCTGCAGTTTCTGATTCCAGTCTGATAAATAAAGTCCTGACTGAAGCCTTGAAACTTCAAATGTTCTCAATTACTAGTGCCAAAAACAAAAGAAGCTCTGAACAGATAAGAGGATTATTGATACATGTGCAATATGAGAATATCAAACAGTAAAACCATTCAGGCAACTTCTTAGATAAAGTTGGAAACTTAAAACATTTACAGAATGAAATATGTGCATAGTAGTCTTTATAGTATCTTTGTGAGATCCTTTGCAGCAAGTGTAAAACCAATAAACTTCATCTCCCCTACCACCCAAAAGCAATCAACAAAAGAAAACGAACAAACTAAAAAAAAGCAACCCAAACACCATAACAAGAATCAAACCTTTGAGAAGTCTGGACTTTTAACCCTTTAAATAATCTTCCAAGAAAGAGAGACTTTAACATGAAAGGCCTTTGTGATAATTGATTTTGTAGAAAATGGCAATTATATTCGTCTGTAACTTTTGATAAATTAATGGCCTTTTTCCTTGACATTCTGAAGTTCTTAACTTGTGTCTGTGTATTTTCTTGGTTTGTGAATAAAAGTAGATAAAATGATGACTAGTGAGTTACTTGTCTTACTAAAATATGTATCAATTCTGCATCCTGTTTGGATATAGAAAGTCACAGAAGACTGTAATTCTTACCTCATAACCAAAATAAGGAAGATAAGTTACAAAATAATAGTTAAAAAAATACTCATCAGAGGTTAAGAAACCTAAATGCAAAGTTTAGAAAGTGACAAGCCTTTCCTTGGAAGAAACAAAAAGACCTGTGACCACTTCCGTCCTTGGTGGAACTGTGTGATAACAAGAAACTTCCATTGAAGGGAGTAAGGAGAAATCACCTCAACAAGCTTTTAACAAACTTGTAATAACAGATGTGTAAGCTGGTGCGACAGATCTGAATCTGGAGGAGCCCTCCCTACAGAGCAAAACAGCATCCACGCACCAGTGTTTACTCAGGGTTTTTCACTGAGGGGAGCAGGGAATCAGGAGGAGACTTGAGGAGGACATGCCAAGTGAAATCCTCCCCACACTAAAAAGGTGGTGCAGTGTTGTTGTGGGGGATATTTGAGTTTTGGGGCAGGAAGACTGAGCGCTCTGGATTTTCACAGACAAAAGAAAACTGGAAACTGCCATGAGAAACGTGCTGCTTACATTATAACAGCAAAGGGCTTATTTTGGCCTGATCAAAGTAATTTGTTACAGTAATGAGCTTGGGAGTTTGTGAGGATGTGGCTGAAACTGGTAAAGTGTCTTGATTTACTAGACATAGGGCCCTCTAATGAAATAATACTTTAATTCTCATTGTTAATATATTCTTTGTTTCATAATTTGTTAATTTAAGCAAAGAAAATAAATAACCGCCTTATTTTTATGTCCCTTAATTTAGTTTTAAAAGCAGAACCTCAGTTAAAATATGATAATTTAACTCATAATAGTGTCATTAAAATAATCTGAGTTGAACAGTTGTCTATTGAGGAAAATCTATCAGTACTTAAGTTGTTGAGTCAGTGAGGTGCTCAAAAAGCAACTGGTTTGTGTGCATCTTGAGTAATACAAGATGCATTTGAGTAATACGTAATACATTTTACATGCATTTGAGAACAGATCCATGGAACATGAATTATTTTTAGTATTGAAAAGGAAGGACGCTGATTATAGCCTGATGCTTGAGTCTTGTTTCCCTAGAGAAATCATTTTATTTAAGAGATTAAAAAGTCAAGAAAGTAGGATGTTTTACATATAACCTAGCTTTTGTTGAACTCCATTTGGTCAAACTATAAATTTCTTTGCTTTGTTATTTTAAGACAGAATCTTAATCATTCAAATGCTCCTTTTGCACATTTGGGTTCCAATTTCATTATTTCAGAATATGAAAATGCTTGACTTAGCAAGGGGGCTGTATTTCTTTTAATAAATATTCATAATATTCAAGCATCAAAGAAAAAAGACAGTGTGACAAACTAGGTTACTAGGCAGTAAATACTCCTAAAATGATTTGTCTTCAGTTAGAGCCCAATTGCTAAAATAAATCGTTCAGTAACTGTTTTAATACTTAAATTCTATATCCTGATGGGAGTGGAAACTGTATGTCCTTCATTCTTTCCAGCAAATCAGCATCTGTAAAAGACTATGTTATTTGTTTATTCATAAATACATTCCTTTTATGAAGGACATATTGATATTGCAGTATTTCCTTTACATTATGGAGTGATCAACTATAGAATTATTTTGAGGAGACAGTCTTCTTTAGGGTTATAATTTCCCTGTAGTTATTTCTCACAAAATCCCTTCAAATTTCTTGGCTGTTTTGCATAAGTAGTCCCAAAGATATTTGGCACTCAGCCTAGAGTTTGAGTATGAATATTATCTTTTTTTGTTAATCTTATTGCCTTCTGATTTGAATAAGTATCTGATTGTTCCTACAGAGCCAAATAATCACTTCCATTGTTCCTTCTAAGAATGTTATTAGATGGAGTTTATTTACAGAAGTCTGTAAGAAATAATATATGGTTATTGTTTCAATGAGCTATTATTAACTAAAAAGTGTTCTAGCGTTAACCTTTGTAGTTAACCTTTCCCATTGAGGGACAAGTTCTGAGGGTACCCTCAGCAAAAGTTAACTAAGGTCCCTAAGGGTTTGACAGCTGATAGAATGGAACTCTTCTGTGAGAGTTTTGCCAGTGGTCAATGCAATGCAAATGTTTGGGGAGTTGTACAGTGGTCACGGAATTTTTGAGATGGCGGTTTTGCTTGTTGACTGATCTGTAAACTGAGAGCCAAAATAGTTAAGAAATTTGCTGAGGTTTATACTCTTTTTCCTTTCTGACATTAAGAACCTTATTCTTTCTGTCTTAGTGCCTCCTTTAAGAGCCTTGCTTTGAGAACTGTTACATGCTTTTCAATTAAAGTTGTTAATTTGTACTTTACTATGGCATCTAGGTAGACTTTCATTTGGAAGGGCTGTTAATTTTTGTCAGTCACTGTGGTCAGAGAAGCCTTGATACTTGCCTTTTATATTATACGTGCCTCATTACTTTGCCTGTGCTTTAGTGGACAGGGGTTGGAGGTAATTTGAGAGTTTTGGTGAAGAGTAATTTGAAAACCCGATGAATTTGGTTATACTTGACTTGTAATTTAAGTATTATTCTTACTGGGGTCTTCTTTTTTTTAATTGATCATAGGTAGACTTTTTAATTATTATGAGCCTCTTATCTTTTATATCTATATCTAAAGAGAGATATTGAGAGACCTTCCTTTAATTTTAAAGTAATGAAAAACTATTGTTAAATGAGATGTGAAACTGATACCTCATCTAGAACTTTTCTTTCGAGTTGGGTTTTTGGCTGTACTTACAGCATTTTTATGAACATCTCATCACAGTATTATCTCATAACTTTGGCATGAGATAATGCTGAAGAAAATATTTTTTATTTATTTTATTTTTTTATTTTTATAAACTAATAGATATTTATTATTTTCTTTTGTATTTTTCTTTTTTTACAATGATTTTTATTTTTCCCATTATAGCTTATTTACAGTGCTCTGTCAATTTTCTACTGTACGGAAAAGGCGACCCAGTCACACATACATGTATACATTCTTTTTTCTCACATTAACATGCTCCGTTATAAGTGACTAGATATAGTTCCCAGTGCCAAATAGCAGGATTGAAGATAATGTTATGAAGTAACATTGCCTCTCCTTTTCCCCCTTCACTGGTCCCCAACTACCTCCCCTGTGAGGGGCAGTCTTTTTGCCAGCACGGATCCCTGTCTGCCTGGAGGAAGCTCGTTACCTTGTCATTACCTGAGGTAAAGTGAATGTATCATCACCAGCCTTGGTAGACCTACAGGCAAAATTAGGCACAGTGTCCACAGTAATTGAAGATAAACTTTTTAATTTTAATTTTTTAAAATAGCCATTTAATTCCTTGATACAAAAATCAGCCTGTCAGTGGATTCATCACAGTCTGATGTATTGTTAGAAAGGCCATAATTTAAAGTTGATATGTAATGCTGCATAGACTGGAGCTTTGGCAAATGAATTTCATGTTTTATTTCTGGAAATCTGGGTACCAAGGGAGCTGACATTGGTTAAAATGTTTTATGAACTCCTTGTATTTGATTATTTCTGTGTGAAACTCATGGTCTACTTATTGCTTCTGATAATATATAATTTTAGATCAGCTTATTTAAAGACTACCTTTAAATGAAAGGATGTTTTCACTAATCATGTCCCTTTGAACATACAATATATTATGCTTTATAACTTAATATAAAGGAAGCAATTTTTGAAGTCTTTTTTACCCTGCAGCTGGACCTATTCATTAGTCTTATCTAGTAATAGCTACTTAGAAAATACTTCATCTTTTAGTATTATTAAAGGGGAATGATAACAATACTATTATTTTAGTATTATTTGGGGAAAAATGGTTTTCTTTCATAGAGTTAGATGCCCAAGATGTAGATTGCTTTGAAGAGAGTTATTTTTACCATTTCAGTGAATATTACTGAATCATATGCAAATAAAATGCTTTCTAATACTTAAAAGTCTCCCCTGAGTATTCTTCTTTTCTGCAGAACTTCCATGTAACTTTCAGTTCTCATAGTACTTCTACATTGGGACTGTACTTTGTCTAGTATTTTAAGACCATTGACTCTTAGAGGCCTAAATTTACAGTACAGGTGTCTGCTGCTTTCTTCTGAAGATTTGTTGAAAATAGGTGAGATTGGCACTTTCATCTTATCTTCCTGTCAGGAGTACCAGCAGCAACATTACTTTCCAGTTTGTGTGCTTTATGTGTATATTCTTTATGACATATTCTTCATAAATCTAATTATAAGGCAACTGCTGTGTATGCCTTACTACTTACTCTTTCATTCTCTAGGTCCTGACTATACCTGTTTTTAAACCAATTTTTACTTTCCAAATCTTATTTCAGAAGACTTTCCAAGCACCAGAAATAGATGAAAAAACAAAATAAAACAAACAAACAAAAAAATCAGCAACAACCAAACACCCAAAACACTCAAATTGAAGATGGCATGCTTTAATGAAAGGTCACTGTATTTTTTCAGTAATTCAAGGCTGTTTTTCCTTTAGCACTTCTGGTAGCTCAATTACATGACTTACAGAAAAGAAAAACTGAGCCTGCAGCTATGATTAAGACTGGAATGCATGCGGGCATTCCTAAGGTGAAGATCAATTGTACTACAGGAAAAGTGGTGAGAGTGGGCATCCTTGTCTTGTTCAAGATTTCAGTGGGAAGACTTTCAGCTTTTCTCCATTGAGTATTGTATTTGCTGTCGGTTTGTCGTAAATGGCTTTTATTATGTTAATGTATGTTCCATTTATACCCACTTTGGTAAGAGTTTTTATAATGAGTGGATGTTGGACTTTGTCAAATGCTTTTGTTAATGTGGTGTATGATGTTGATTGATTTGTGTATGTTGAACCATCCTTTTGAAACTGGGATGAACCCCACTTGATCATGGTGTATGATCTTTTTTATATGTTGTTGGGTTTGGTTGGCTAAGATTTTGTTGAGAATCTTTGCATCTATATTTATCAAAGATACTGGCCTTTAGTTTTCTTTTTTAGTGGTATCTGGTTTTGGCATTAGGGTGATGGTGGCATCATAGAATTTGTCTTTGGGAGTGCTCCTTCTTCTTCAGCCTTTTGGAAAAGTTTAAGGAGGATGGGTATGAGTTCCTCTTTGTATGTTTGGTAGAATTCGGCTGTGAAGTCTTCTGGTCCTGGGCTTTTATTTGTAGGGAGTGTATTTCTTATATATTCGATTTAATTTCTAGTGATCGGTCTGTTCAGTTGCTCTAACATAGTATTGGAAGTACTAGCCACAGTAGTCAGACAAACAAAAGAAATAAAAGGTATCCAAATTGGAAGAGAAGAGGTAAAGTTGTCATTGTATGCAGATGACATGATACTATATATAGAAAACCCTAAAGACTCAACCCAGAAACTACTCAAACTGATAAACACTTTCAGCAAAGTAGCTGGATATAAGATTAACATTCAGAAATCAGTCACATTTCTGTATGCTAACATGAAATATTAGCAAAGAAATACAAAAATAAAATACCTTTTAAAATTGCACCCCAAAAAAATCAAATGCCTGGAAATAAACCAGACCAAGGAGCTGAAAGACTTATAAGCTGAGAACTCTAAAACGTTAATCAAGGAAATTAAAGAGAATTCAAAGAAATGGAGAGATATTCCATGCTTCTGGGTGGGAAAAATTAATATTGTAAAAATGGCTATACTACCCAAAGCAAACTACAGATTCAATGCAATCCCTATCAAATTAGCCATGACATTTTTCACAGAACTAACAAACAATCCAAAAGTTAGTATGGAACCACAGAAGACCCAGAATTGCCAAAGCAATGCTGAGGAACAAGAACCAAGCAGGAGGCATAAATCTCCCAGATGTAAGGCAATATTGCAGAGCCATAGCAATCAAGACAGTGTGGTACTGGTACCAAAACAGACATACAGACCAATTGAACAGAATAGAGAACCCAGAAATAAACCCAGACACCTACAGTCAGTTAATCTTCGACAAAAGAGGCAAGAATATAAAATGAGAAAAAGACTGTCTTTTCAGCAAGTGGTGCTGAGGAAGCTGGATAGCCACATGTAAATCAATGAAACTAGAACACAGCCTCACACTATGCACAAAAATAAACTCAAAATGGCCTAAAGACTTAAATGTAAGACAAGATATCATCAAACTCCTCGAAGAGAACATAGGCAAAACATTCTCTGATATCAACCTTACAAATGTTTTCTCAGATCAGTCTCCCAAAGCAACAAAAAATAAAAGCAAAAATAAACCAATGGGACCTAATCAAACTGAAAAGATATTGCATAGCAAAGGAAACCATAAAAAAACAAAAAGACACCTTACAGAATGGGAGAAAATAGTTTCAAACAATGCAACTAACAAGGGCTTAGTCTCTAAAATATATAAAGAACTTATACAACTCAACAGCAAAAAAGCCAACAACCCAATTGAAAAATGAGTAAAAGACCCAAATACATATTTCTCCAACGAAGATATACAGATGGCCAGCAAGCACATGAAAAAATGTTCAACATCACTGATTATTAGAGAAATGCAAATCAAAACTACTGTGAGGTACCACTTCACAGCAGTCAGAATGGCCATCATTAATGAGTACAAAAATAACAAATGTTGGAGACGGTGTGGGTAAAAGGGAACCCTTTCACACTGTTGGTAGGAATGTAAACTGATACAACCACTATGGAAGACAGTATGGAGGTATCTTAGAAAACTCCACATAGATACAGCATATGACGCAGCAGTCCCACTCTTGGGTATATATCTGGACAAAAATTTCCTTGAAAAAAGACACATGCACTTGCATGTTCATTGCAGCACTGTTCACAGTCTCCAAGACATGGTGACAACCTAAATGTCCATTGATAGATGAATGCATTAAGAAGATGTGATATATATACACAATGGAATACTACTCAGCCATAAAAAAGAGGAAATAATACCATTTGCAGCAACACGGATGGAAATAAAGACTCTCACACTAAGTGAAGTAGGTCAGAAAGAGAAAGACAAATACCATATAATATCGCTTATATCTGGAATCTAATATATGGCACAAATGAACCTTTTCACAGAAAAGGAATTCAAATGAACCTTTTCACAGAAAAGAAATTCATGGACTTGGAGAACAGACTTGTAGTCACCTGGGTGGGGGGAGTGGGATGCACTGGGAATGTGGGGTTAATAGATGCAAACTGTTGCCTTTGGAATGGATAAGCAGTGAGATCCTGCTGTATAGCACTGGGAACTATATGTAGTCACCTAATGATGGAGCATAATAATGTGAGAAAAAAGAACGTATACATTTATGTGTGAATGGGTCACTTTGCTGTATAGTAGAAAATTGATAGAACATTAAACCAGCTATAATGGAAAAAATAAAATCATTATGTAAAAAAAGAATAAATTTCAGCCTAGATTTCCAAAAAAAATGTCATTTAGAGGGCTCACAGTGACAGCAGTGTCCCTAAACCACTAAGCCACAATGGGAACTCCAGAATTACTGATATTAAACTTTAAAATATAATTAACTTCAAGTACAAAAAATTTCAGGAAAGATCCACTTTTTAAAAAGTAAATTTTATTAAATATTTAAATGCTTTTAATATGTTAATTTTTAACTCCTTGGAGTAGTTTATTTGTAAGTACACTCTGAGGAATACTTGCATTTTTTCCATTTTGTAGTGATCAAAGTGAAGTGTACATAGTGATTTACATAGGATCATAACCAAGTTTATAATTTAAGTGATGATAGTGAAGAAGTTGAGATTATCTTACCCTAAGATTAATTTAAATTGTTAATATGCACATATTTGTAGAATAATAAAAACCAATAGTACCAGAACTCTTAGAATGAAAGCCAATAAAGTGAGAGTAGGCAAGTGGAGAAACAGTAGCTCAGTTGCAGCTACTATGCTGTTTATAGGTAACATGTGACCAGAAATGTGTGTTTTCTATACAGAGAGACATACACTAAGTATTGGAGAGAAAGTGTCAGCTGTAAAACAAATAAACAGCCTAATAGTTGAGAATTTTATTTTATTTGGTGGAGTTGTTGAGGCTTTAGACATAGGAGACAGCTTCTCAGATAGCTCTGAGGGATTGTTCCAAGAAGGTAAAGGGGGGAGCCAGAATATAGAGTTTTTGCCACAAAAGTCAGGTAGTGGGAACATCAAAAGACTACTGTTATGAAAATCAGACATCTCAAATGAATGAATTTTGTGCTTTTCTGTGTATGAAGATGCCAGAGTCTGGGCTCAGTGAAATCATGCCTTATATCTGTACCTTAACTGTAGGGCTTATTAGTTTTTCTCTCTATCCTGAATGTCTTCACGGTGCACATTTGGGGTGGCTACAGTGGCTAATGGCTTGATGCCTCAGCCTCCTTTGTTTATTGTTATGGCAGGAGGCGTTTTTCATCTACAAAAGGAAACATGTTGTTTGTGGCCTATTGTAGTTATTTTCCCCTGACCAGTTTAAGTAAGCATTACTACTGATGGAAGATGTATAGAAATATAGCGCTTGGCAATACGATATCTTGTTCTTTGCTGCTAACAGTTGAAATGTAGTCATTATTGGAAAATTAACTAGTGCTTCTATTACAAACTCTCACCCATGCTTTGCTGTCATTCTCCTTACCTCCATTATCTCTTTTTTGTTTTCCTTCTCTCTCTTCTTCCTACCCCTTTACCTACAAAATTCACTTGTGCTTGTGAAATGGATCCAAGGATTTGGGATTTTAAGGAAAAATTTTCTTTATGTGTGGTATCTGATCCTCAGAAATAAACATCTTACAGCAAATAGCAATCTGGATTTACTTTTCTTAGTGGTAGTTCTGTTACCACCTCCTTCTTTTACTTTCTCCTCTTTCATTGTCGTCAGCGATGTTGTCATCATTATCCTCCATCATCATCATCATCATCATCACGTGAATCTGGGAAACTTCCAAGCTACTTAAGTGAAATTCACTCTTTAAAAATATGCGCCACATAATTCTCATCCTGTTTCCCATCCACCTTTTTTTTCTTTCCCTCAATATCCCTCACAACTACAGTACTACCTGAAATCTATGTTAGATCAGTTCCTTCTAGTTTGTGTCTTTCTTATTTCCTGCGTGCTAATAGTTAGGTTTTTTTGTGTGTTTCCTTTACATTTCTTGTTTTCTTTCATCTCATGAATTTCTGTCTTATTTTCTCCCAAATCATGACATTTATTGAGGAACCAGGAAAGTTAAATGCTGTAGAGTTTATATGCATTTGGTTATTTTTCGTCTTTAACCTTAGGAAGTTTGCATTTTATTTACTTGGAAGACGGAATGGATGGACATAAGCTGTGGATAAGTACCTAAATACCTAGTGTTATTGTGTATGTACCAGATTGTTTACTATTGCTGATGGCTTCTTTCTTAATCTTTCTAGGAAAGAAAAGAGAGGCTATCTAAATTTGAGTCTATTCGTCATTCAATTGCTGGCATGATTAGATCTCCAAAATCTGCACTGGGCTCTTCAACAGTAAGTAGGATGAACTCTATATACTGCTGAAAATAGTTATTGTCTAGCTTTCTGATATATCAATGAATATCATATATAAATTTGTTCTTAAGAATTGAAAGGTAAGTACACAGTTTAACTTTTTCTATGCATATGAATCTGTGCATATATGCATATAGTAAAACTCCATGTAACATTGATGTAGGATGAAAAGAAATGAATTTGTATTGTAGTCTTTCTGTACTACATGTAAGTTATTACAGGTAACATTTTATGTACTTTGGGGCTTTATTAGAATAAACATATAAACAAATTTCTTTTACAGTAAAACATTTTTATAATAGGAATTATTGTATATATATTTAAATGTATCAGTTTATATGGATGTTCATATTTTTGAGAATATTTTATTAGAAAATTGAAGTCTTTGAAATTTGGCTTTGGCACATCACAGTTATACATAGAATATTAATTATCCCTAGTAATAGCAGCTATAGCCAAGCACGATAAAAATATTTTTATCCTCTTTATATAATGAAATTGTAAAGTATTTTTCTTACTTCATTACCTATAAACTAAATCATCAAATTTTTTAATTCTAGTCATGTCTCAAAATAGACCTTTATGGTGATATTTTACTGAATGTGATCAAGACAAAACTAGTCAGTACAAATTAATTATATACCCCCCATCTTGCCAAGTTTATACAGAATAATATCTTTTATTTTTCATTTTTAAAGTTTTATTGAAATGTAGTGATTTACAATGTTGTAATAATTTCTGATGTACAACAGTGATTGTTTTATACACACACACACACACACACACACACACACACACATCGATTCTTCTTCAGATTCTTTTCCCATATAGATGATCCCAGAATGTTGCGTTGAGTACCCTGTACTATACAGCAGATCCCCATTGGCCAGTCCAGAATAATATCATAATATTATTCTTTATTCTTTAAAAGTTAAGCTAAGACAATATAACCTACTCTTATTTAAGGAAAAAAAGGTTTTTTAACTGTACATTGGTTAAATATCCTTTTACATTTTGACTTATTTGCTATAATTTCATTAACACATGTTCTCTTATTTATTCCACTCAAACAATGGTCTTTTATACACAATTGAGACAAAGCACTAGGTATTTTAATCAACAAAAAGGAAGAAGATTATGTTTTTATAGAAGTTTCTGTTGTGACTCAGTGGGTTAAGAACCTGACTAGTATCTGTGAGCATGTGGGTTTGATCCCTGGCCTTGCTCAGTGGATTAAGGATCAGTGTTGCCGTGATCTGTGGTGTAGGTTGCAGGTGTGGCTCACATCCTAAGTTTCTGTGGCTGTTGTGTAGGCTGGCAGCTACAGCTCGGATTCTACCCCTAGCCTGGGAACTTCCATATGCTGCATATGTGGCCAGAAAAAGGAAAAGAAAAAGTTTTTATATAAAAGACATTTTTAACTTATATTTTAAACTTTGTTGCTTTCTTTATCACTTCTGATTACAAAAGAATTCTCTGAGAGTAGGGAGGAAGCTGTGAACTAATGCATGCCATCTCATGTGGTATTAAATAGCAAGTGAAAATAAAAATAATTATGGGCAAGAGCTACATGATAGAGTAAATCTTTTTCAAGTCTTATCTCCTATGCTTTATTTCTTAAATTAATGATTTACAACCGTACAGATAAATAGTAGTTCATAGGACTTGGTTTATTATGGTTTGACTTGCAAAATAAAGAGGCCTCACTCAGTGGTTTAAGAATCAGGCAGTGCTGTAAGCTGAGTCATAGGTCATAGATGTGGCTTGGAGCCACAGCTGCTGTGGCTGAGGTGTAGGCTGTAGCTGCAGCTCCTATCTGACCCCTAGCCCAGGAACTTCCATAAGCAACAGGTGTGGCATAA
The DNA here is from genome assembly GCA_004024745.2 of Catagonus wagneri. Taxonomy (NCBI): domain Eukaryota; kingdom Metazoa; phylum Chordata; class Mammalia; order Artiodactyla; family Tayassuidae; genus Catagonus; species Catagonus wagneri. The sequence goes on from PVHT020004020.1 coordinate 28,641,650, forward strand.
AAATAGTAAATAGAAACAAGCAAACAAACATAGTTCTTGAAAAGAAATGTTTGAATACCTCAGTGAGCCCTTTATACAATTATATGACATTAAAATGAATCATTGAAACACAGGAAGTTGTTAACTCACCTTTATTTCACTTAGATTAAAGGTCTTTGTGCCAGTAACTAATAGCTGTTTATTGGTGTGCTTTCTTTTCCCGTGTGCTGTTAAAGATCGATCTTGACTTGAGTAAAATATTTTAAAAACTTGAGAGTCAAGTCTCATTATAAACCCAAGGTTTCTTTCAGCTTTATTTTTAGATGTAAAGGTAGGAGAGTAGAATTTAGAGCTTAGAAAGTTTAGCTGGTATTGTCAGGAAAATAAGAATTCTATGATTGTGGGAATGGGTTAAATTTTTCCATGTTTGTTTGATTTGTTCCCTCGTAACCTGGGATGCCTGAGAACCTTGTGCCCTCAAGACAGATGTCTAGGCTTGCAGCAGTGGCCCTGGGACTTGGTGTTGCATATGTTAGTTTGAAGCTTATAGTTATGGGAATTTCAGCTTTTGGCTCTAGCTAGAGCTTGTTTTGATAAATCAGCGTTGATCAGAGGATAGGGGAGGTTTTTTCTTTTAAGACACATTGACTTACATTTAGAAACAGAGGAGAAATCCAATTTGCTCATTAGGATGAAGTTGAATGGGGTTGGCTACCTTTAATCTGTCCAGTCTTCATACTTTGATTTGTTTAAACCTTAGCTTTTTTTTCATATCTGAAAGTATTTACATGTTGTTTTCCCCACTTAAAAGTGGTGTTTACCCTGTTTTTAAGTAAAATTACTAAATTGATTGTGATCAATGTAGGTTAAAATTTGGTGTCTACAAACTGCTTTTATCCAAAACGAAGTGCCTTTCCTGCAAAGCATGTACCTCATTCACATCTACATTTCTTATAAACTTACCAATATCTTTGAGGCTATGAAATACCTGTTTCATAAAACAAGATGTTTCTTCTATATTTGAGAATTCTAGGGAATGTTCTCTTCCTCTACCCAGTTGATCGCATTTTTATTTTCACGATTAAGGCCAAAGTTATCTCCATCAGTTAAATGTCCTTTGGTATTTCCTGATTCATTTTGAAATCTCATGAACTAAAAAGATTGAGGCAGTCTTTAGTTTATGATGCTGTAGTATACTTGAATAAAGGTACAGAGTGATTTCTTTAAGGTGTTAGTTATCCTAATTATTTGAAGAAGGAGGTTTTCCCCTGAACACCACTGGTAACTGAGGTCTTGAGTCTTAATGTGAATGTCAAGATTTCAGCTGTTAAGTATAATATCTAAGATGGATAGAATTTAGAACCTACTTAATTGTAATTTAAAATATTTTTATGACATAATTTAGTATTTTTTTGAGTATGTTAATTTGGTAAAGGTAACGTAGAAGAAGGAACATTTTTGTGTGTTATAAATGATTTTTTTTCTTTATAAAAATGTTTCTTAAAAAACCCTGCCAAGGAGTTCCCGTCGTGGTGCAGCAGTTAACGAATCTGACTAGGAACCATGAGGTTACGGGTTTGATCCCTGGCCTTGCTCAGTGGGTTAAGGATCCGGCGTTGCCGTGAGCTGTGGTGTAGGTTGCAGACACAGCTCAGATCAGGCGTTGCTGTGGCTGTGGCACAGGTCAGCAGCTGTAGCTCCTATTGGACCCCTAGCCTGGGAACCTCCATATACTGCAGGTGTGGCCCTAAAAAAAAGCAAAAAAAAAAAAAAACCCTGCCAAAACAGCAAACTTAAGCTGATTGAATTTTATTGTGATATACCTCACACAACATAAAACCCCCATTTTAAAGTGTACACACAGTGGTTTTAGTATTTTCATATTGTGCATCTATCACCACTATCTAATTCCAGAACATTTCAGTCTCCCCGACAAGAAACTTCATTCTTTTTAGCAATTAGCCTCAACCACCCCCTTTTTCAGTTTTCTGGCAATCACTCATCTGTTTTGATCCCTGTGGATTTGCCTATTCTGGACATTTCATGTAAGTAAAGTCATATAATATATGACCTTTTGTGTCTAGTTTCTTTCACTTAGTATAATGTTTTCAGGGTTCATGCATGTTGTAACATGTGACAGTACTTAATTCCTTTTTATGACTGAGTAGTGTTCCGATACATGGATTTATCACATATTGTTTATCCATTTATCAGCTGATGGACATTTGGGTTGTTCCATCTTTGAGTTATTATGAATAATGCTGTAATGAACATTCTTGTACAAGTTTTTATGTGAATATCTGTTTTCAGTTCTCTTACTTATATACATATACATATATATATATATATGTATATGTATATAATCTGTGCAAAACACCCTTATAATAGTAGCACTCTTTGAAATTGCTGGGTTATATCATAAAACTGTGTTTAAGTTTTTGAGGAACTGCCAAACTATTTGCCACAGTGATTACAACATTTTATATTCCCACCAGCAATGTATACAGTGTATGAGTGTTCCAGTTTCTCTACAATATCAACACTTATTTTACATTTTTTAAAAATTATAGACAGCCTAGTGGATATGTAGTGGTATCTCACTGTGGTTTTATTTGCATTTTTCTTGATGACTAATGATCTTGAGCATCTTTTAATGTGCTTATTGATCCTTATATATGTTTTTTAGAGACCTGACTGTTCATATCCTTTGTATACTTTTTAATTGGTATTTTTTCATTATTGAGTTATGAGCTATTTATATATTCTTGATACAGACACCTTTTAAATATATAATTTGAAATTTTTTTTAATTTTGTGAATGGTCTTTTCACTTTCTTGATAGTGTTCTTTGACACACGGAAGTTTTTAATGTTACAAGGTCCTATTTTTCTTTCATTGCACATACTTTTGGTGTTATATCTAAAAAACCATTGCAGGGTCATGCAAATTTTCACCTATGTTTCCTTCTGAGAGTACAGTTTTAATTCTTGCACTTAGGCCTTTAATCCACTGTAAGTTAATTTTTGTATATGGTGTGAGGTAGATGTCCAAATGCATTGTTTTGTATTTGGAGCCATATTTAATTTAAAATACGAAGAAAGCAACAGCTGTTAAATTATTGTTTCTTTACTGAAATAAACATTGGAACTATGAAACATAATTTTTGATAAAACAGCTCATTGCATTATACATAGGGAAATGAATTAAATGCAATGAGTTGATCATAGTAGTATCTCCATGGACATGTCATAGCTATTAAAGTCACCATTTTTAAGTGTAGGTAAAACGTAGAGCTACCTATGAAGACAGTCTAGTGGAACAGTTTAATCAACATTGTTGCTGGAAGGAGGAGTATGAGATTGAATCTGGCTTTAACTGAATATAGTATCTGAGGGTAGATGTTTAATATTAACTGTTGTGATCAGATTAATATTTTAATACATTACATCAGCTGCAAGCATGTGTTCTTTTCCCCCACTGTACTGAAGGAGTTAAATAACCTATTCATAGCAGCTCCAGGCTGAGATCTGCCCCACATTCAGGATCTTTCTGTGCTTTAGGAGGTTATAAATTTGCATTGCAGACTGTTTCTCATAGACTGCTTCTGAAGTCAAGGCCAGACTTGTTAGACAGGATTCATTGCATAACATGAAAGCCTACTAGCAATCCTGAGAGTCCATTTTCATTGAAAGCCTTTTAAACCACTTTACATTTGATGAGATCTGTTCTAGTCATGTCAAGAACACTGCCCTTTCTCCAGAGCCACTGTTTTTCTGCAGATTTTTTGTTATAAGTAACTGAGCAAACACTTTCTTCCATCTTACAACCCCTAGTGAGTGCTGGTTGTTCACTGATCTATGTAGTGCAAAACACCCCTATAATAGTAGCATTCTTTGAAAATATTCTTTAAATCCAGAATAAAGCACATTTTTCTCCAGATAATTGCTCCCTAGACATCAGAAAAATTGTTAAATTATTCAACATCTGTCTCCTTAAAATTAATATTTTTCTATAATCTGTTAAAATATGGGTGATTTTAATTTTTTTTTTTAAAACTTATTTTATGGTCATACCCCAAGTATCTAGTTACCAGGCCAGGGACTGAATCCAAGCACGGCTGTGACCTACTCCACAGCTGCGACAACTCCAGATCCTTTAACCCACTGGACTGGGCTGGGGGTGAAACTCACACCTCCGCTGTGACCTGAGCTGCCGCAGTCAGATTCTTAACCCACTGAGCCACGGCAAGAACTCCTAGGTTATTTTAATTTTAGAAATACTTTATACTTTAATTTAGGAAATAAAAAATATTAAAAAATAAAAATATGCTTCCATTATATACAATAATATAGTAAGATTTGCTTTTTTGCTTCTTTTTAGAAAATCAGCAAATTATAATTCACCTGTGTTTAAGTTGTACATGAGTTATAATGTTAGTATTATAATGCTTGGCTTCCACCATTGGCATAGTGGAATACAGTTCTTGTAAATCATAACATAGTGAACTTATTTTTTGTTAGTGTTTTCTTTCAAGTCTTTCAGAGCAAGCTTGTACTTCCTCTGACAAGGCATGTTGTTAAGTTCAGTCTAAATTTTATATACTTTAAACCCTAGTTGCCTTCCTTTATTATTATTATTATTTTTGTCTTTTTAGGTTCACTCCTATGGCAAATGGAAGTTCCCAGGCTACGTGCCGAATCGGAGCTGTAGCTGCTGGCCTGTGCCACAGTCACAGCAATGCCAGATCTGAGCCACATCCATGACCCATGCTGCAGCTTGTGGCAATGCAGGATCCTTAACCCAGTGAGTGAGGCCAGGGATCAAACCCGCATACTCATGGATACTAGTCAGGTTCTTCACCTGCTGAAGCACAGTGGGAACCCCGCCTTTCTTTACTATTTTTTTTGTTTATTTATTTATTCATTTTTGCCCAGGCACGAAGATGTAGAAAAATGAGAAACAAGGGAAAATAAAAATTAAATTTCTTGCACCATATCACTGCCATAAATACACTGAATTCTCCAATATAGTTAGTCATATTTAAGAAAACTAAATTTTATTCTCAGAATTGCAAGTTTTGTATCACTAGTATTAGAAGAACTTATCAGGATTTATCTTCTGTAATTTCATTGAATAGAGAGTAAGTCCATTTTTTAATGTTTGCTCAAATGCTTAAAACAAATGACCCAGATCATGTCAGACTGATACTTTGTTCTATATAGGCAATCCTAGTGTTGATAAAATGTTTAAATTTATTGAGCTGTGATTACATACTGACTCATTAGAATGATCTGATAATAGTTTTAGTTGAGTTGTGTAATAGAACAGTAATGCTGGGTACAGAGTTAATGGACTAAAATGTTATTATTGACACTGTTGCACATTTTGCATGTAACATTGTATGAGTTTAAGGAAAGGATATTTGATTCTGAAAAAATAAATTTGTAGAAAAAAATGCTGTGGAATGATCTGATGAGAGGATCAATGAGAATCACAGGCACAAATGGAAAAAGTAAATGGATAAAATAATAAAGAGAAGAAAGAATGATTACTAATAAAGATAAGATGAGCAAGGAAACTAAAGAAGCAATAAAAAAATGAGCAAAGTCAGGGGAAATCAGAAGTTGTTGGAAGAAGCAGATGTGAGACCAAAAATGAGTGACCTTTAAGAAAATTTATTTTGCTAGAGATAATGTCTCTTATTAGAGATCCAAATATGGGCACAAAAAGGCAATCAAGGAAATGAGAAGTTGTGGAAGTAAGGTGATATTTTAATTTGGTCTGATTGCTTGTCTTTTTAAATAAAGTTTTGGGAAGGATTGTGTAAGTGAATCTCTGGTCAGCCTGTAATTCATCCTAGTCCATAGTTACAGTATTAGCTAAAGACTAAACAAATTCTCAAAATGTATAAAAAGTTATTAAGAAATTTGTGCAAAAGAGTTTTGTTTCTAGTTTCATAGTAGAAAGTGAACATTAGATAAAGTGTCTTTATAATAAAAATAACTAAGATATCAGTACATTAAAAAATGATCATTTTTACTTTATTGCTGTAAAACTTAAAATTTGTAGATTTGCAGATAGGCTTTAGAGCCTGTTAAAATGTAACGTCCTGTTTTTTCAGCTGGAAGGCAAACAACTGTGAAGATCAAATATCCACAATATTCTTTATTTTTCATTATTTTAATAAGTAACTCCAATAAATTCAAAACATTAACTGTTTAGAAATTTGAAAAAAGTGACAGGGAGAACATTATTCTTCATGCTTTCATTTTATTTTAAGCATTTGTTCAACCATCAGACTCTGAGTGGTATAAAATACATTTTTCCTTCCTATGGTTTCATTTCCCTTTCACTGAAAGTAGCTTTTTCTACCATCAGGCAGATTCCCATTCAGTAGGGCAATATTTCTCACCTTTTACGAGTGTTTGGTGGATGTCTTACTTCTGATTATATGCCATTTGTTTCTTAATCTCCCCTTGAAATTTCCCAGAGATACATAGCTTTAAAATTAAAGGGGATTTTGGAGTTCCCGTCGTGGCTCAGTGGTTAATGAATCTGAATAGGTACCATGAGTTGCAGTTTTGATCCCTGGCCTTGCTCAGTGGGTTAAGGATCGGCATTGCTGTGAGCTGTGGTGTAGGTTGCAGACACGGCTCGGATCCCGCGTTGCTGTGGCTGTGGCGTAGGCCTGCGGCTACAGCTCTGATTAGACTCCTAGCCTGGAAACCTCCATATGCCGCAGGTGCGGCCTTAGAGAAAGCAAAAGACAAAAACATACAAACAAACAAATAAATAAATAAATAAAAATAAAAAAAGAAAATTAAAGGGGGTTTTAATGGAATTTTTGAGAAATGTTTAAAATCCTGTGAGCTACTTGTAGTCAGTCACCCTAGTATATTATTATACTAAATTTGAAATAATTCATTACTCAGATTATTAAACTAATAACTAAGTTTATATAGGAATAGAAGAGGAATTAAATGTCTTTTTTTTCTTTTCTTTTTTGGCCACCCTGTGGCATATGGAGTTCCTGGGCCAGGGATCACATCTGAGCCACGGTTGCAACCTTTGTGGCAGCTGTGGCAATGCCGGATCCTTAATCCAGTGTACCAGGCGGTCCAGTGCATCAAAGATACCTCCAACCTCCTTGCACCACAAGAGGACTCCAAATGTCTTTTTTATGATTATTAAAAAGTTGTAAAAACTTTGTTAGTGTTGAAGTTTTATATAGCGTGTTCAAGCTCATTGAGAGGTTTATGTGCATATTTTCCGTGCTGCTTTATTTTAGGGTTTTTTTTTTTTAATGGTTTCTTATTTGGGTGTTTAATTTGAATAAAATCTAGACTTTGATTTTTTTTTTAATATTTTTGTCTTTGCCTCTCAAAAAAAGGAGCTCATCTTATGCTCAAATGTTAGAGATAAATGCATACAAATTTTCATCACATACTTGGGAATTAGTTTGAACTAGAGTGAAAAAATAGCCTCTTATTCTTTGGTTAAGAAAAAAAACATTTAGAAGTTTTCATTGCGGTTCAGTGGTAACGAACGCAACTAGTATCCATGAGGAGGTGTGTTTGATCCCTGGCCTTGCTCGGTGGGTAGGGGATCCTGTATTCTTGTGAGCTGTGGTCTAGGCCACAGACAAGTCTTGGATCTGGCATTGCTGTGGCTGTGGCATAGGCTGGCCACTGCAGGTCCAATTTAACCCTTAGCCTGGAAATTTCCGTATGCCTCATGTGCAGCCCTAAAACACCAAATATATGTGTATATATTGTGTCTTCATTTAAACCAATCTTTTTATTTCATTAAGCTGTTTTTGCTTGAATATTCTTTAAGAACAAGGCTCAGGGACAATAACTATCTCAACAGCTATCATGGTCTAATAGGAAAGCTTGTCTTATTAAGTATAACTTGTTAACTGTATTGAATTACTATACATTTTTAAAAAGGAGACTTCCCCTTCTCTATATCTTTGGCAAAACTTTTAGATAGTGACAAAGTTAGGCTTAGAAAGATGTGATATTTAAAGTCAAAAGCTTCATTTCATTTTTTTTTTCTTTTTAGGGCATTTGGTAGTTCCCAGGCTAGGGGTCAAATCAGAGCTGCATCTGCTGGCCTATGCCACAGCCACAGCAATGCAGAATCCGAGCCAAGTCTGTGACCTACACTACAGCTTACAGCCACACAGGATCCTTAACCCACTGAGCAAGGCCAGGGATCGAACCCAAGTCCTCATGGATACTAGTCGGGTCCACATCCTCATGGACACTAGTAGGGTTCGTTACCACTGAACCACAATGGGAACTCCTTCATTTCATTTTTGATGTCATTATGAAGGCTTTGGGGAAGCTGGATTTTGTTGCTGGTACATCCTGCATTCTGTTGCTATCAAGCCCGCAAAATGGTACTGAAGTGTAATTAAAATCCTATTAATAAATGCATTCCTTCCAATGTTCCAGGGAAGTCCCTGAAAGACCTGCTAGACTGAGCTGGGGGATATGTACAGCCTTTCCTCGTGTGTGTGTCCGAGCACATATATGCCCACATATACCCACAGTAAGATCAGCCTGCATTTCATAACAGTATTGTGTAAGGGCTGGGGAACAACAGATCCCTATGCCGAGTTCATAATATCAACCTGAAGAACATCATGTGTGATTATTTGCCTTTCATTTATTATTAATTCTAATTTTCCTGATTTATAAAGCACTTCTTATGAAGCATTGTACATAATTGTATTTTGAGAACCTTCATAGTTAGTGGTCATTATTATACTTTACCCATAAAGTACTTTTACCATGAGGGGTGGTTTCTGTGGATGATAAGAATAAACATACAAACAGCTTTTTCTTATAACCAGAAAACGAGTGATTCATCTATTATTAATTAAAAACGTTTCAAGGAAACATGACCAGCTTAGTTATCGGTGTTTGTTATTAGCATCTGGCCTCCTAAAATAACAGATAATTTGCTTTCCTGCTGTGCTCTGGCTTAAATTCCTCCTTTGTTTTTTGCCATATGTTTGTAATCACACAGTAGTAGTTTCAGTAATGCTATTTCACCCAAGGCCTTGTTAGTCCTCACTGTACAGGATCAGGACCAGCTATGTGACAAGTGATCATTAAGGCATTCAGGGGACTAAGGCTAAGAATGAGAAAGCACAGCAACAAGGCAGCATCAAATCAATCTTTAGTGCTCCTGGGACCCATGAGGTAGACAGTCCATAGCTGTGTGATCAAGAATTGATTCCATTAAAATATATAACACGACATTTTGGCTCTGCTTGTGGCATGTGGAAATTCTTGGAATAGAGATCGAACCCATGTCACAGCAGTAGACACAGTCACAGCATTGACATAGCAGTGACATTGCTGGATCTTTAATGTGCTGAGTCACTGGGGAACGCCTAACTCAACCTTTTTTTTTTTTTTTTTTTTTTGGCTTTTTAGGGCTGCACCATGGCATTTGGAAGTTCCCAGGCTAGGTGTCAAATTGGAGCTGTGGCTGCTGGCCTACACCACAGCCACCACAACACAGGAATCAAGCTGCATCTGCAACCTATACCACAGCTCATGGCAGTGCTGGATCCTTAACCCACTGAGCGAGGCCAGAGATTGAACCCGTGTCCTTTAGGGTCCTGGTTGGGTTCATTACCCGCTGAACCATGAAAGGAACTCCCCTAACTCAACTTTAAATTTTAAAAAATGAAGTTGTTTTGTGATAGATTTCTCTGTTAACGCTCCCTTTTCATCATAACTCTCTGATTGAAAAATTTTAAATATATGGATTTATTTTTAAAGTGGTGAATAAGACTGTAAATGCTACTCTAAATGCTAATATTGTATGTACCTGAAAAACAAATAACTTTGAAGTATTAATGGACATTATTTCTGCTAAACTTTAGCACCAGTGTTGCAGGGAATATTTTCTTTAAAGGTTTTGAAAATTTCAGATTTATCATATAACTTTTAATTGGTCAGTTAAAGGGAGGAACATATCTAAGAAGTACTTATAACTGCTATGAATTTTACCAGAAAAAATTGCTCTTTTTCTCTAATTTAGCTTTTTTTTTTCAATATTTACTCAAGTTCTGTGATTCGATCCCTATAATTGAGAAGCCTCTGGCAGAACAGGACTGGTACCATGGTGCAATTCCCAGAATAGAAGCGCAAGATCTGTTAAAACAACAAGGAGACTTCTTGGTGCGAGAGAGTCATGGGAAACCTGGTGAATATGTCCTTTCTGTATTTTCTGATGGACAAAGGAGACACTTTATCATACAATATGTTGATGTACGTTTCCAATTTAGTTTATATGTATGTTTTAATGTAGTTCATTGCATAATTTTAATAAAATGAATAGTTTGTGATAAATGCCTATAATAAGTTTACCGCTTAATTTTTCTTTTTTCTGAATTCCTTAAATAAAATGCTGCAGAATTCACTAAAATGTTAATCTTTTAAAGGAAATACATATTTTAAAATATTTTAAGTTAGAAATAGTTGTTACAAATTTACATTAAATTTAAATGCATAAATATTTAAAATATTTTAAGTTAAGTTTGAAAATACTATAAGTTAAAATATAAAAGAAATAATATGATTATCGTAATTTTTTTTTCTGGAGAAACTTAATGATGAATTTTATACTCTTAAAACTGGCCCCTAAAATTGTTTAAAAATATAACCGTGAAAGATTTTTAAAGAAATATTTTATTAAATAGTAATAATGAAGTACTATAATGAATGGGACAGTGATAGTTGAATTGCTTTTATGATTCATTGAGGTTTTTTCTTTCTGTGAAAAGCTATTATTTGTTGGCATTTAATAAACAATAAATAGAAATTGAGGAAAAAATTTTAAATGATCTAGTCACATTCCATTTTCTAATACTGATTTATTTGTTGACATTTATTTAAGTATTGTTAAACTACTTCTTTTGTTTGTTACATTCCTTTATTAAGCAGTAAGCAGATGAAGAGTGATCTCAAAATTTTGTTTCACTGCTGAGAAAATTTTAATGTTTTTAGCATATGAAGAAATTAATGCCCCTTTTTTGTCATTTTTCACCCCATCGTTGCAAATGGCATGCATTTTCAATTTTCAAAGTGGCTGTGTCTAGGATTTCAGTTTCTATCCAGGCACTACATTGATACTAATTACCTTACAAGAAGATTGAACCATTATCATTAGATGAACTTTAGAGAGTTTTAGGAGCATGTGTTTTCAAGTTCATATGTAATTACATAGAGATCATCTAATGATAATATACATTATATATTATATTATCTATATAATTTATAGATAGAATTTCTGAGGTGAAATTCATATACCATAAAAGTAACCATTAGAAGTGGTATTTAGTATAATAACATCTAGGAATTCTGTTTAAATTAAAATAGATGCCATTCAGATGGGTTAATATAAATCCATTAAAGTATTACAGTGTTCACACTATTTGTTAATTTTGCATAATATTCAGACTTCAGTTTGATGATCATATTTGCCTGCTCTCATACATCCAACCTTATTTTTCTAGTAGTATGTCATTCTTTATTTCCTTGACAAACTTTTTATAATTTATATGTGTCTTTGAGTTATGGATGTAGATAAACCCTTATTATAACCTGTGACCATGTTGACAATATTTGTAAAGTTGCATGAGAGTTGTAGAAGGAAAGACTATAGGTAAAGTATAAACTAACTACAACTTATATGAATGGATTCTTCTATTTTCTAAGCTCTAAAAGTTACTATTTTGAAATATGTCATACATTAAATAAGACTGAAATATTTCCCTCATTACCTATTCTTATAATTTAGATGTAACCATAAGAATTTAAATTAGGATTTTTTGAAATGAAAAGGAAAGGGTCCACTTGCAAATTATCACTTGTCTTTAATGTAGGCATTTTATTTTAAGTGACAAAAGCAAACAGTCTGATATATTCTAAAAATAAGACATTGTTACAAGTTCACATTTAAAGATTTTATTTGGCTTCCTCTGTCATTGAAATTTTGCACAAATCTCTATTAAAGATGAGAGTGCTTTTATTTCCATAAAATGCCTCAGGTTTTCCACTGCCTAATTTTATTTAGTTCACCCTCACTATTTAGTGGTGAGTTCTTCAATCAGTTGGATAATGAGAGTTTTAAGGTTTTATAGAGTATTTGTTGAATTTTTAATTCTCTTTCTTTTTGTGTATATGAATCTTTCATGGTCTAAAATTATCCCATTTCCTTCCTCATGTACCTGTTGTCTGGAAGCAGGCCTATAAATGGGGAAATTTGGAGTTCCCGTCGTGGCACAGTGGTTAACGAATCTGACTAGGAACCATGAGGTTGCAGGTTCAATCCCTGGCATCTCTCAGTGGGTTAACGATCACGGCATTGCTGTGAGCTGTGGTGTAGACTGTAGACATGGCTTGGATCTGGCATTGCTGTGGCTCCGGCATAGGCCGGCAGCGACAGCTTCGATTAGACCCCTAGCCTGGGAACCTCCACATGCTGCGGGTGTGGCCCTAAAATGACAAAAGACAAAAGTAAATAAATAAATAAATAGGGAAATTCGTTACTAGATATTAATGATTGCCTATAATATTTCCAGTCAATGAATTTATAATTCAGTAGTAAGATTATAAAAACAGTGCATGAATAAGGGGACAGATGTCCTAAGAGAGGAAGACATAAAGAAATATTGGATTTTAGAAAATGGAAAAAAATCTCTAATTAGTGGATCACTGGAGACTTGGGTTTCAGTCCCAGATCTGTACTTTGTCAGCTCTGTCGTTTAGGAAGTAATGGGGTAATAACTGATACAGTGATTGGGAGGGTCAAATGCTGAATATTTTCTTTTTAACATGTAAAGTACTATGCAGATAACTAGGCATTTTTACCATTGTTGGATGACTTTATTTGAGAAAACATACTTTGTAAGATATATCAATATAACTGGAAAAATTAAGCAAAGAATTTTGGTTCCTCTTGATATTTATTTGTGACATTTAGATAGTAATGAAAGTTGTTTTAGAATTCATATATTTAGGTTTGAGGTATTCATTGATCACAGGTAATGTTATTTTTAGCAACACTATCTCTGTCAACTAGAGTCTAGTGTGGCACTTATTTTGAAGCTTTATTTTTGTATGCATATCAGTTATTTTTTTAACATCGTGTGAAACTGCCTGCTGTGAGCATTATGACTGATCAAGATGGATGCAGATACTTTCAATTTTTACACTTTTTACGACTCTAGCTGAGAATATCTGTTGTTTTAGCTAGTTCAAGCAAGAAGAACTATACTTTTTATTGGATACTAATTAATTTCATAAAGCCAGATATTTAAGCATATCTAAGCATCTGAATGTCGGTGTAATTCTAGTGTTATTTACTAACCACTTCCGTAGTTACTGACCTGTTTATGGTGTTTGATATAAAGTCATAGAGGTTGTATCTAAAGCTGTTTATTTTGTGTGATAAATGTCGATAGATTTTCAGAGATTCAAATAGCATTGTTCCATTTGATAAGTTAGTATATAATCAAATCCTTGCTTTTATATATGATAAATAGAATTACATATGATAAAACAAAAGTACTCCAGAAAGAACTTCTTATGCTCTTATTAATAGGAAAGTACCAGTTCATATTTTGTCTAATTTATCTGACATCTTTGTTAAAAACACATTTGGACAAAGTATCATGTTATGCGATGTAGGGAGTTGAAACTGAAAATGTGTGGCCTACTGCTTAGTGAGCTTAGTAGAGACATTAGTAAGTGAGACAGTAGTAGAATTCATGAAGAGAGAAATTTTAAAGATGAAGCGGGAAATCCTCTATATAATGGCATGTCATCATTTTAAAATTTATTCATTCGTTCATTCAGGAAATACTAATTGAGCAAGTATTCCATAAGGCCCAAGGATATGGGCCAGTAAAACAAATATAAAATAGAAGTGGGGGAGTTCCCTTCATGGCTCATTGGTTAATGAATCCGACTAAGAACCGTGAGGTTGCTGGTTCGATCCCTGGACTTGCTCAGTGGGTTAGGATCTGGTGTTGCCATGAGCTGTGGTGTAGGTCACAGACACAGCTCGGATCTGGCACTGCTGTGGCTGTGGTGTAGTCTGGTGGCTGCAATTCCAATTTGACCCCTAGCCTGGGAACCTCCATCTGCTGCAGGTGGAGCCCTAAAAAGAAAAAAAAAAGAATCAAATTCTTAACTCTTTTAGTGAATATACTATTCTTTTATTTTCTTTGTTTGAAGTATGATTAACTGATTAACATTGCTATATACTTGAAACTAATACAACATTGTAAGCCAACTATACTCCAATAAATTTTTTTCTGAAAGAGTATAATTAACTTACAATATTACTTTAATTTCAGGTGTACATCACAGTGATTTGATATTTTCTTATACTACAAAGTGATCACCATGAAAAGTCTAGTTACCATCTGTGACCATACAAAGTTATTACAATAGTATTGACTGTATTATTTATGCTGTACCATACATCCTCATGACATTTATTTTATAACTAGAAATTTGTACCTCTTGATCTTCTTTACCTATTTTTTCACTCCCCCTACCCCCTGCCCTCTGGAAACCACTAGTTTGTCCTCTGTATCTTTGAGTCTGTTTCTGTTATGTTATCTTTATTTTTTTTTTTAGATTCAAACAGTATTTTTTCCCTCTGACTTGTTTCACTTATTGACTTGTTTCACTGGCTTATTTCACTTATTGCTATTGCAAATGGCAAGACGTCATTCTTTTTTTATGGGCGATTAATAGTCCATTGTGTTTGTGTGTGTGTGTGTGTCTCTATCTTCTTTATCCATTCATCTGTTATTGGACACTTAGGTCGCTTCCATATCTTGCTCTTGTAAATAATACAGTAATGCTATTGTAAATAATACTGTGATAAATATAGGGATAATATGTGCATATATCTTTTCTAGTTAGTGTTTTTATTTTCTTCGGAAAAACACCAAGAAGTGGAATTGCTGGATTACATGGTACTTATATTTTTAATTTTTTGAGAAAATGCCCTTCTGTTTTCCATAGTGGCTGAACCAGTTTGCCTTCCCACCAGCAGTGCATGGGAGGTCTGTGAATGTACTATTCTTGACCTTAGTTGCTTAGATTTCTTTGCATCATTTTTAGATTCATTACTTTATCTCCTTCTTTATGAAAGTGAAATAATTAGTTTTGTGCTATTAGGACTCAGAGAACTTCACTGAATCAGAAGGATCGCTTTAAATAATTGCTGTGACTCCATTTCTTATTTCGGCCCATGAAGGAAGCACTGCTTCTTACATAACTGTGTTTAGTCCATCATGATTACTGTGTCAGTGACAGAAAATTACCTTTAGATTAAAAGCTAGGTGTGTTCTTAATAAATGGAAACTGAAAATTCCCATGATTTTATTCACTATTTCTCTAGTTATAAGACTCATGTTAGAAATTTATATAAGGCATTATGACACTAGTGGCTGATTGAAATTTCATTCTGTGTGAACTTCATCTCATTACGTGCTTTTTATGAAACATTATGCTGGGGTGTCTTGAGTTTCTGTCAGTGTGTATATAAACTTTCCGGTACTTATTTCTATGTTAAGTTGTCTAGTCCCTTTAATTTTATAATCATTTAATCATTTTATGTGCATTGCATTTCATTCATTCACAGATATTTATTTAGCTCATCAATATAGGCCAGGTTTTGTTCTTGACCTTAGGGGTATTCTGATGTACAAAACAAATGTAAAAATTTGTCATCTCATGAGCTTATATTGTAGAGGAGGAGATAGGCAATAAACAAGATAAATAAGTAGAATATATCTGATGTTAGTTATAAGTTCTAAGGAGAAAAAGTCAATAGGGAAAAGGAAGTAAGATTTTAGTTAGGGAGTTACCCTTGTGGCTCAGTGGTAATGAACCTGACTAGTATCCATGAGGATACAGGCTCGATCCCTGGCCTTTCTCAGTGGGTTAAGTATCCGGCATTGCTGTGAGTGGTGGTACAGGTTGCAGATACAGCTTGGATCCCGCATTACTGTGGCTGTAGTATAGGTGGGCAGCTGTAGCTTGGATTCAATCCCTAGCCTGGGAACCTCCATATGCTGCACCTGGGGCAAAGAAAGGTAGGAAGGAAGAGGGAGGGAGGGAGCAAGGAAGGAAGGAAGGGAAGAAAGAAGAAAGAAAAGAAATAAAGAAAGGAAGAAAGATTGATTTAGTTAGGGTGAGAAAATGGATGTATAATGTCCAGAGTAGACTTCAGTGAAAAGATGTAACTGAACTTTTAATTTAAAAAAATGAAGTTGTTTTGTGATAAATTTCTTTGATAATTCTCCCTTTCATCGTAATTCTCTGAAAAATTTTAAATGTATGGATTTATTTTATGAATGGTAAATGCTAACTCTAAATGCTAATATTGTGTGTACCTTTGTACAAGACTGGAGGGAAGTAAGGGAACTTTTACCCAAATGGCCATCCAGGAACTATTTCAAACAGCAAATGTAAACCCTGAGGAGGGAATATGTGTAGTGTGTTTATACTGGAAGAAGGAAATGAGTGTGGCTAGACGGGAGTACAGGCTGGTGGGGCACTGGTAAGAGATGATGTGAGAGAGATGTCTGAGGACAGATTAGAGAGCCTTACAGACCATGGTAAAGACTTCAGCTTTTATTCTGAGAGGGAAAAATTTTGAGCAAAGTAATGGAATGATCTGTTGTAACGAGACCTCCTGCCTCTATGTCAAGTGTAGACTAAAGGAAGACAAAGGGAGAAACAGTGTATATGTATATGAACATAAATGCAAACATATATATAAGTAATATGTATGTATATATGTGGCATTTTTGAGCAATAATTAATAAATATAATTGTATATAATTTAAAGTGTACAGCATGATGATTTGATATACATTGTAGAATGATTTCCAAGGTTGAAATAATTAATACATCCACCACGTCACAAAGCAAAAAAATTTTTTTTATTTGGTGGTGGTAAGAATCCTTAAGACCTACTCTCAGTAACTTTCAAGTATAAATACCATATATTTGTTAGAAATATTGCTATTTTTATTATTACATGTACCAAATCTATAGCCTTTAACATTTTTCTTTTTTTTTGAGGGGTGGTCTTTTTAGGGCCGCAGCGATGGCATATGGAGTTTCCCAGGCTAGGGGACGAGTTCGAGCATAGCTGCCAGCCACAGCCAAAGCCACAGCAACTCGGGATCCAAGCCATGTCTGCGACCTACACCACAGCTCACAGCAGTGCCGGATCCTTAATGCACTGAGCAAGGCCACGGATTGAACCTGTGTCCTCATGGATGCTAGTCAGATTTGTTTCTGCTGAGCCACGATGAGAACTCCATCTTTTACATTTTTATATTTCATTTAAGAATGTTTTCTAGGATATTTGATTATTTACAGATAATCATTAGTCCTTGAGAAAATTTACACTTACAAGTATTTTTTGAAAATGTTTCTTTCATATATCCAGAATTGGATTTATTTTTGTAATCCAGGGCTTTTTATTTGTGTGATGATTTAGTAATTGAGTGTGTACTACGCAGTGGTTTGCACGTTAATACTTAGTCAAGTCCCACACTTACTCTGTGAGGAGAGCCAAATATTATTTTATTTCAGTGAATAAACTGAGATGTTGAGAGAACTTGCTTATTAGTGCATCGCACATCTAGTAATATACCATAATCCTCAGTGTAGAATATTCTTAAGCATCTTTGCTAATGTATCATAGCAGGTCTGGCTGTTAGCAAAAATTCTTCAATCAGTTTATTAACAAATTCCTTAAACTGACCCTAACACAAATTCCCGTGAGCTGAAATATACTCTATAGTTAAATGTTAAAGTAAGCTAATGTGTGTTTGTTCCTCACTTGACAAAACAGAAATGTTCACTTAAAAAGTTGTATGTGGGAGTTCCCTTGTGGGGCAGTGGATTGAGGATCTGGCGTTGTTACTGCTGTGGTGCTAGTTTGATCCCTGGCCTGGGAACTTCCACATGCTGCTGGTGTGGCCAAAAAAAAAAAAAAGTTGTATATAAATTCTGGTAAATTGAATCTAATTTTATGCTATGGAAAAGGAGCTGTGAATTTTTTATCCTTTGACTCAGAATATAATGCTCCAGTAATGTAAATAATATCCAAATTTAGAGTTTTGAAATTTCTTATTTCTTTGCATTGTTTTCTTGAGCACATTCATACCTGTATTTGTACACATACCTGTATATTTACAGGTTCATACCTGTATTTGTACATATCACCTGTATATTTACGGATGAGCTCTTTGTGAGCAATCAAAAGCCTTTATTATTACACTGTATTTTCCATGCATTGAAATAGGATATTTTTCTTTGCTGAATTTGTTGCCATCAGTTCATCTTTATGATAACCAACCTGCATGCCTATTTGAAATATGAAGGCAAACAATAGTGGTCCTGATAGTTTGGGAAAATGTCGCTAACCTGATATTATGAAATCAAATATTTGTTTTGTCAAGTGAGGAACAAACATATATTAGCTTACTTTAACACTTAGCTATAGAGTATTTTTCCACTCAAAGCAGTTTGTCTTATGGTCAAAAAATGCTAAGATTTGTCTATGCTGTATGTGCAATTTTGTTTCTGCTCCATTTTATTTCTTTATAAAGGATATGCAAATGATTAAGTGGTTTTGGTAAAAGAATACTACATGAATAACCCTAGTATAGAAAAAACAACACTGTACTGAAAAAGGGAAATAGCTTATCATTAGCTATTCTGTTATTCTTACAATACTTGTTATATTGGATATGCTTACTCAAATTTTTGACATTATTTTTGATCTTGAAAATTTTATCAGATGGAACATATGTGTAAACATATATACAGATATTTCTTCCTCCCTCCCTTCCTCCCTCCCTTCTTTCTTTTTATTGCTTTTTAGGGCCACATGTGCAACATATGGAAGTTCCCGGGCTAGGGATCCAATCAGAGCTGCAGCTTCTGGCCTACGCCACAGCAACTCCAGATCTGAGCCACATCTGTGACCTATCCCATAGCTCATAGCAACACCAGATCCTTAACCCATTGAGCAGTGCCAGGGATCCAACCCATGTCCTCATGAATACTAGCTGGGTTTGTTACCGATGAGTCACCTTTGCACATATATTTTATACCTTAACTTAAATGTTTTCTGTGCTTCATTTCCTTTGGTTATCATTTTAGCAAAATGCATTAGAGGTCTGTTTGTAAGTTTTTCTTTTTCTTTTTACAATTTGAGTTATGTTTAGTCATTATGCAAATTAATTTCTTGATGCAAAAGGTAAATTTTTTAGCATGTTGGAATTTTATTTACTTATTTTTATATTTCCATCTTAACCATTTTAAGTGTATATTTCAGTAGTGTTAAGTATGTTCATGTTGTGCAAGATAATTTTCCTTAAATGGAACTTGATTTATTAATGAACACAGTGTTGCTGAAGCACTGTCTTTATATTTATTCTACTTTATTGTTCTTTCTCCAGAATTTGTATCGATTTGAAGGCACTGGGTTTTCAAACATTCCTCAACTTATAGACCATCACTATACAACAAAACAGGTCATCACTAAGAAATCTGGTGTGGTTCTCCTGAATCCTATTCCGAAGGTAGGTGCATATATACTCTGAATTTTTTGAAGACTGATTCCTGAGTTGTTTCTCACAGTAAATGCTTTGTGACTACCGTGAGTACTAATATAGTTGAAACATGGAATATCCTTGTTTCTGTTAAGATGGGTGTTAAGATGGGTTGCTTTTTTAGTCAGTGTTTGCTCAGTTACAAATGGCCTAATTGTTTTGTTTTTTCTTTTCCTGCTTTTCTTGAGAGACTTAAGGCTTTCCTTCACACTATAAGATTCAAACTTGGAAAGGTTCATTTTGTAAAAGATTCGGAGATGTAGAAGCCAAAGTAAATGTTTAGCAATCATGAGTAAGTTAGAATTTTAATTTTGGATGTTAAGCTTACTATATACTATAAGACACTGAAATTTTTAAAAACTGCACTACCCTTCTCAAAGGCTGTAAATCCTAAGGTCACCGTGTAGAGCCAGGTAACTGGGTGAGAGATTGTTCTAGGTCACCTTTACCTCTAAGATCTGTCACAGAACAGATTACTTTCAGGTGCTTTAAGAGATTTGTGAGGAAGGGAATAGGTATGAAGAAGGTTTATGTTTCTAAAGTGGCACATGTAGGGCTTGGTGTGAAAGGGACAAAGGAGCTGGATTAGCTTCTAAGCACTTTTAATATTCTAGGAATTGAGTTTGGGTCAGCAAGGTTCCCTCCTTTGGGGGCCATCTAATATGAAGAACAGTGTAGAAATAGGAAAGTCATAAAACCTGGTAGGTTAATATTTATTGATTTAAGTTTTACATATTTAGGAATGATTTTTAACATGAAGCGAGTCTTATTCCCCAGAATGCTAGTATATAATCTAAATTCAGCCAAGGAAGTTTGAAAAACAATTGTTTTATTTCCCTTTGTTAGTATGGAAAATACTGTGTATATTTGTATTTATATTACCCAGTCCTTATTGAGGGGCTGAGCTTTAATTCCCTCTAACAGAAAATTTTGACAGTTGCTCAATTGCTAAACAGCCTTTGTGCATAATTTTCTAGAATTGTGAGATTGGCTTATTCTTTGTTATTATTTTTCCATTCACTTTTTTCATTTTAATTGAAGAAAACTGTATAAAAATTCTCCTTTAGCCTGGAACAGGTTGTCATATTTATTCTCTGGTAAAAAAAAATGACATTCTCTCACTTTTTTTCTCTTTCATCAATGAATAAGTGTTATTGTTTTGCAGAATCCTAAAAATTCTTCTTTGGTTAAGGTCATTTATTCTCATGGCTTACTTTACTGTTAATACATGAGTGATTTAAATGTTTTATTTCCGGTTCAGAAGTATATCTTTCCCAAGTCTGAAAATTTTCTACTTTTCATCTTAAACTGTGTTTATCTCACTTAACTACAAAGTTTTTCTTCCTTTTCAGTAAATGGTACCACCAAATACTCAGCTGCTCAAACTATAAACCTAGGGGTCCTCTTTGCCATCTCCTTTTCACCTCTGCTCTCCCTCCAGCACTTGGAAGTGGCAGGAGTTTTGTATGCTTAAATGAAAATGTGAAAGCATGAACTCCATTCCACTGTATCCCAGTGTGAAATAAAATTCACCACTGTGAAGATACCTTTTACCATGAGTTAATGAGATAACACAACTGGGTTTTCAGAGATATTGATATCTCATTTCACAAGCCAACCAAATATTTGCAGTGTCTACTTGCTTAGCTAGGTCTGCATTGAGAGATTAAAGCTATAAAAGAGGCATATAAAAATGCTCATCTGGGCCTCAGTAGGAATATATAATTGCCAATAAAGCTATGTTGTTCATAATGTAAATTTTTCCATGAAATGAGCTTAGATAAATGGAGTAGATAGAGTCTCTGGACTATAACATGGCCAGTTATTCTCTTTCTCCAAAGCCCCCAACAGTGGCTGTGGAGCTCATTATCCCATTGTATTATAGAACTAGCTATGAAAATATCTCAGCTAAAAGCTGTGGAAGATTAAGGGGCTAACTATGATTGTTTTTTGAGGTGGAAATTTGAAGTTTATCTAGCTGACTATTAACCTGATCCAAAGCACTGATACTTGAAATATGCAAATCATTATCTCTGTAGTAAATATGGTTATGCACTTGATTTAAAGAATCATATCATTGTAAAAGAAAATCATAAAGTAGAGATTGTAAAAGTAGATAACTTTCAATTATGAGTGAAGAACAAATTGATATGGATTTTGTTATAGTGGTATCTGTTATGTATCTTCCTTTAAAAAGTTATTTGTACTCTTATAACTGGAATCTATTTCTTGATTTAATTTGTGTAAGAAAGTTAATGTCGTTGACCATATAATGTGCTCTAAAACATCTGATTTCCATCTTGCCAGACTTCATTTTGGCCTACATAAAGGAAGCTATTTTGGTCTCAATATAATTTCTCTTTATGGTAACCTCTCTTTCCATTTATTTCTCTCTCACCTATGAGAATATAACATCGTGTGCCTATCCAGACAACACAGGGGCCAAGGTAGTGTCCTTCTTATCTCCGGAGGTATAAAAACTAGACAATCTAAGTTAGAGAAATTGTTTAACTTTCTCATGATAGTAAAGCCAGCTGGTGTCTGACCCACTCACCTGTCATCCTCCACTGGCTGTTTTCTCCTATGCTACCTCTCAAAGCCTATGTAAAGATATGGGAGATGAAAGACATGTTATTATTGTCCATATATTAGCAAACAGTTTGGGATGCACAGGGCCTGTGTTTACTTAGCTCAAATACTGTTCAAATATGGCTTCATTGGAGAGGCCTTTTCTGACTACCGTATGTGAAATAACACTGCACCCCCTTATGTTCCTCTCTTCTCTCTTTTTTCCCTTAGAGTTTAATTTTTTTAATTCAATGAATTTTATTATATTTGTAGTTGTACAACCAGCATCACAACCTAATTTTAGAACATTTCCATTCCAAACCCTTAGCCCATCCCTCCCCCCTCAACCTCTCTTCTTTGGAAACCATAAGTTTTTCAAAGTCTGTCAGTCTGTTTCTGTTCAGCAAATAAGTTCATTGTACCCTTTATTTAGGTTCCATGTGTAAGTGATACCGTATGATGTTTGTGCCTCACTGACTAACTTCACTTAGCATTGTAATTTCTAAATCCATCCATGTTGGTTCAGATGGCATTATTTCATTTTTTATAGCTGAGTAATATTCCATTATATATATATACTGCATCTTCTTTATCCATTCGTCTGTCAATAGACATTTAGATTGCTTCCATGTCTTGGCTGTTGTATGTAGTGCTGCAGTGCACGTTGGGATATATATATCTTTTTGAGTCATAATTTTCTCTAGATAGATGCCCAGGAGTGGGATTGCTGAATCATTTTTAGTTTTTTGAGGTCTCTCCATAATATTTTCCATAGCAGTTGAACCAATTTACATTCCCACGAACAGTGTAATTGGGTTCACTTTTCTCCACACCCTCTCCAGCCTTATTGTTTGTAGACTTTTTGATGATGGCCATTCTGCCCAGTTTAAGGTGGTACCTCATAGTGGTTTTGATTTGCATTTATCTAATAATGAGTGATGTTGAACATCTTTTCATGTGTTTTTTGGCCATCTGTACGTCTTCTTTGGAGAATTGTCTGTTTAGATCTTCTGCCCATTTTTTGATGGGATTGTTTTTTTTGGTATTGAGCTGCTGAAGGTGTTTATAAATTTTGGAGATTAACCCCTTATCAGTCGATTCATTTGAAAATATTTTCTCCCATTCTGTAAGTTGTCTTTTAATTTTGTTAGAGTTTCCTTTGGCTGTGCAAAAACTTTTAAGTTAAATTGTCTCATATGTTTATTTTTGTTTTTATTGCCATCACTCTTGGACTTGGATCTGAGAAGAGGTTCTTGTGGTTTATGTCTGAGACTGTTGGGCCTATGTTTTACTCTAAGAGTTTTATAGTATCCAGTCTTATGTTTATGTGTTTAATCCGTTTTGAGTTTATTTCTGGATATGGTGTTAGGAAGTGTTCTAATTTCATTTTTTTACTTGTAGCTGTCCAGTTTCCCAGCACTACTTATTGAAAGCAATGTCTTTTCTCCATTGTGTATTCTTGTCACCTTTGTCATAGATTAGTTGACCATAGATGTGTGGTTTTTAATTCTGGGCTTTCTGTGTTGTTCTACTGATCTGTATTTCTGCATATATAAGGATATAGAACCTCAAAGCCTTTTTTAACATCATACCAGTTTAAATTAAGTCCTCCTTTCCTTATGCTTCCATAGAATTCTGTGCATACCATGATCGTTATCATTTGTTTCATAATATTAAAATTATTTTTAAATATACTTGATTTATGGGTCTGTGAAATCATGAACTGTAGTAATTCACCTTTGTCTTCCTGAGCCTTGTTTAGTGGTGCCACTCAAAAGGTGCTAAAAAATGAGTTGAAAGAATATTTTAAAGAATATAGGATAATATGAACTCATAGATGCAGTTGTGTACAAGAAGTCCAAAAATATAGTAATTAATAACGTTAAAATTAATAAAATAGAGGTGAGGTCCTTATTCAATGCCTATAGTAGCACTTAGATACCTTAGACTGTAATTCTGTAGCCACCTTTAAGAAGTAGGCAATGAAACTAGAAAAGATCCAGTTTGGGAAAATTATAGAAGTTCTTAATTTGGAAATGTTGTACAACTACCAATCATTAAGGAAAAAATTACTGTTCAACAATTCAATGAAATTTTTCTGTGTGTCATCCTTTCAGATGTGTCATTATCTACATCCTTCTTTGTAGATAATGAAGTAAATTTCCAAGCTGTTAAGAGGGTGCAAATTATTCCCAGCTACAGTGGCTCTTGTGACTCAGAGAATTTTCTTAGGCATTTTGGGGAAGCCCAAATCACTGATTTAATTGATGGCAAGATCTAGTTCCTTTATTAACCCTTTAGAAATTCTAGTTTGGAATTAGAGGCAAGTAAAGCAATGTTCTTCCCTTTAAAAAGTTTTTTTCATGATTATTTCCTAGAGCTGAGTAGGCAGGAAAGGCTGACTCAGCTTGACACCTCCTCTGCCAAATGTATTCTCACTGGATTGTTTTTCTTACAAAACTGTAGACAATGTATATGATCTCTTTGAGGCCCTCTTTTTCTGTACCTATTTCACAGTATTGTTTTAAAGGGGTGGTAGTGAAAGCTCATGAACTTTAAAAATGTCACATATTGTATGCAATGAAATTATGACTAACTGGCTTAGAAAGTATACTATCCATACTCTTAGGAAAAGGTACTATCCTGTGGCTTTGGAAGCTTTAAAAAAAATCAAGTGTCTGGATACTAGGTCATCTTTTTCATAATAGCACAAATTTCCTTAATATCCATTAGATTCCTATTACAGAAATATCAGCTTGACCTAGATGTATTAAACAGATATGCTTGCAATCTGGGACAAAAAACAAGGGAGACACTCTGTCATTGTGAAGGTTATAGATTGAACTAATGAGTTATACTGAATTCATTCTGAAAAATAGAAAAGAAATTAGGTGTATTTTGATAGTGAGCTCTTTCATTTAATAAACTAAGAAAATAGTGGAGAAATATATGGAAGTCAAAGATATTAAAATGGGAAAGTGGAAGAATAACTAGAAAATGAAGAATTTGGAAAGTGTAAGTGATAGGTTATATATTTCACATTTATATATTAAGATATATTTTACGTTTATGTATTAAGATGTATTTCATATTTATATGTTAAGTCAACACCTGGGACCTTGTTAGGAATGCAGATTTTCTGGACTAGAAATCTGTAGGCCCCAGACCTATAGAATCAGAACTTCTCAAAGTGGGGCCCAGCTCTCCGTTTTAATAAGTCCTTTGGGTGATTCTGATGCTGCCTAATCCTTGAGCACCACTAATTTAGATGGAAAAAAAGAGCTATATTCCTGAACCTGTACGTTTTCTTATTTTCCTTATGTCTGTAGCTTAAACATGGAGAACATAGGATGAATTTGAAATAAAAGTATATGTATTCTGCCTTTGGAAATAAGAGAAGAAACCACATTTATCAGGTAGTAGACTAGTAATTATTTGAGTTATAAGCAATGACCTCTTTAAACTTTAATCATCCTAAAGCATCCTAATGATCAAGAGTCAGTGAAGCAGGAATGTCTATTTTATGGCTTTTTGGAGAAGTTGATGTTCCAAAATTGACTTTCGCAATCTCATCAGAATTCAAAAGAAAGATATCTAAAATGATATTCTGTGTGAACGCTATATATTTTTGGTCTTCTTTTTATGAGCTGTTTGTTCACTGTAATCATTCTGAAATGGTTCTAAGACAGAAAATGATAAAGCTCACCTACTTAAGAATTGTAATTTTTAACCATGTATTTGGCCAGTCATATTTTAGAGTGATCAAGAAAGCTGAACTGTAAAAATTATTTCTTCAGAGGAATGCCTATGACATCTCGGCAAAATCTGATACCCCATTACACATATTAAATTTCCTCTCAACGTTTTCTATTTTTTTTTTGCAATTATACATTTACTAGTGTGGCCCTGTTGAAGCCTCATTTTCTTACACGTAAAATGGTGATAATTTTACCTTATTGGTTCTGTTATCTCAAATGAGTTAACACATGCTTGTAACATTTGTGGTTGTTCTATTACTATTACTGCTATGCAGTAAGCCAAGGAGGGCATGTACCACTGTGTTCTGTAGCATTAGTAAGTTCTCCGTATTTGTTGAATGAATGAATTGATGCATGGAATGCTTCTAATCTTGATGAGATGCCGTGGTGATGTGGAATTATGTACAGCGCCAGAAACAATTTTAGAGGTAACTGAGCATCCCATTTAGCATTTCTGGGGAAGGAGTCACTAGCACAAAATTTTAAAAATGATAGCATCTCTGACCAAGATTTATACATAGATGATGACATGTTCTTACAGTCTTACACTGTCTTTACGCTTCCTCAAGTTCCCTATTCTTACTTTACTTTCTGCTTCCTTAAAACGTCTTGGTGTTTTTGGTCTAAATCAAGTTGAAATCTAATTGTGTTTTGAAATTGAGTTGATTTTTGGCAGAAATCTGGACACCTGATTCATAGTATTCATCTAGGCGTGAAATACATGTAAGGTAGTAAATTAACTTTTGTCATGACAGTGGAATTTTTGACATGACAGTCATTCTTAGCAGTTTCATCAACACATCAAGCAGACGAGTGGTATTTCTAAGCCATATGGAACTCCTAGGATGAGAGCAGAGGGAACAGCAGAGTTACTCATTAGGAGATTGTCAGTAAAATTTGATTTTAGACACTTTAGAATTTTAATAGCAGCATCAAGGTCACAGAGGAACAAGAGACTCAGCAGAATTTAAGGTCACAGAGGATCAATAGATAAATGGTAGCTTTAAAAGTTGCAGATTATTTTAGGTCAGCTAAAGTGTGTTACCCAGTCCTTCTTCCAAAAAAAGGGTAGACTTATGAGACAAGTCAAGTAACCTACTCAAGGTATGGGAACACGGACACTCACATACTCTTTTCCCCTTTGCTCTATCACCTTTTCTCTCCAATTATCTGCCCTCTCGCTCTCTTTTGGCAAAAATTTATTGAGGACTTGAACTGTACTTGGTGCTGGTGATGCAGTAGAAATAAAAACAGACATCGTGCCTCCTCTCTTGAAACGTGTCCTTAGGACTGTTACACAATTTTTCAAGAAGATTCTCTGAGGCCACCTTATCCTCCTACTACTTTTCTGTCTTCTCCTTTGCTTGCCTTTTCTGAATACTTCTGCAGAAGTGAATGACTCCTAAAAGTCTTCCTGGAATCCTGTATCGTTTTTTTTTTTTTAATTAAAGTCGATATGTAATACTGTGTTAATTTCTGCTATACAGTGACGTGATCCAGCTGTACATATGTACAATACAAAATATTCTTTTTGGAATTCTCTGGTGGTTCAGCAGGTTAAGGATCCAGTGTTGTCACTGCTGTGGCTCAAATTCAATCCCTGGTCCCATAACTTCCATTATTGTTTATCACAGGATTGTGGATATAGTTTCCTATGCTATACAGTAGGACCTTATTGTTTATCCTTTCTGTACATAATAGTTTGCATTTGCTAACCCCAAACTCCCAGTCCATCCCACTCCCTCCCCTCTCCCCCTTGACAACCACAAGTCTGTTCTCTACGTCTGTGAATCCGTTTCTGTTTTATAGATAGGTTCATCTTTGCCATATTTTATATTTCACATTTAAGTGATATGGTATTTGTCTTTCTCTTTCTGACTTACTTTACTTAGTATGTTAATCTCTAGTTGCATCCATGTTGCCTCCTAAAATAATGATAATACAGAGAAAAATAAACCAGTGAGATCTAATTAAACTCAAAAGCTTCTACGCAACAAAGGAAACCATTTAAAAAAAGGAAAAGACTACCCACAGAATAGGAGAAAATCTTTTCAAATGATTCACAAGACAAAAGTTTAATCTCCAAAATATATAAACAACTCATACAACTCAACCAAGAAACAAACAACCCAGTTGAAAATGGGCAAAAGACCTAAATAGGCATTTCTCCAAAGAAGACACATAGAATTGCCAGCAGGCACATGAAAAAAAAAAAAAACACCAATTATTAGAGAAATGCACATCAAAACTGCAGTGAGGTACCACCTCACACCAGTTAGAGTGGCCATCATTAACAAGTCAACAAACAACAAATGCTGCAGAGAATGTGGAGAAAAGGGAGCCCTCCTTCATTGTTGGTGGTAATATAAATTGGTGCAACCACTATGGAAAACAGTATGGAAGTACCTCAGAAAACTAAATACAGAACTACCATATGATTGAGCAGTCCCATTCCTGGGCATATATCCAGAAAAACCTTTCATCAAAAAAGATACAGGCACCCGTATGTTCATTGCAGCACTATTCACAATAACCAGGACGTGAAAATAACTTAAATGTCCATCTACAGATGAATATATTAGGACAATGTTGTACATATATATAATGGAATACTATTCAACCATAAAAAGGACAAAATAATGTTATTTGCAGCAACATGGATGGAACTAGAGACTTACTAAGTATTAAGTCAGAAAGAGAAGGACAAATACCATATGATATCACTTATATGTGGAGTCTAAAATGTGGCACAAATGACCCATCTACAAAAAAAGAAACAGATCATGGAATGGAGGGCAGACTTGTGTTTGCCAGGGGGAGTGGGTATAGAGTGGGGCCGACAGAGACTTTGGGGTTGGTAGATACAGACTCTTATATTTAGAATGGATGGGGGTTGGGGCCCTGCTGTACAGCATAGGTAAGAACCTGATGGAAAATTGGGTAAAAAATGTGGGTGTATATGGGTGGCTCGGTAACGTTACTATACAAAGGAAACAGAGGGAACATTGTAAATCAACTATACTTTAATAAAAAAATAAAACTGAAAAATATAAAATTAAACAAAATTTTTTTATTTAATTGGTATACAATATAGTGATTCACAATTTTTAAGTCATAATTCCTTTGTGCTTGTTATAAAATATTGCATATATTCCCTGTTTTGAACTATGTATCCTTGTGGCTTATTTTATACCTAACAATTTGTACCTCTTAATCCTCTACCCTATATTGCCCCACCTCCTTCCCTCTCACCACTGATAACCACAGAGTTTATCTTCTATATCTGTGTGATTGTTTCTCTTTTGTTATATTCACAAGTTTGTTGTATTTTTTAGACTCCACATGTGATATCATACAGCACTTGTCTTTCTCTGACTTATTTCACGTAGCATAATACCCTCCAAGTTCTTCTATGTTGTTTCAAATGGTGAAATATTGTTCTTTTTTATAGCTGAGTAGTATTCCATTGTATATGTATACCAGATCTTCTTTATTCATTAATCTCTTTTTTTTTTTTTTTTGTCTTTTTGCCTTTATCTAGAGCCGCACCTGCGGCATATGGAGGTTCCCAGGCTAGGGGTCTAACAGGAGCTGTAGCTGCCGGCCTTCGCTGCAGCCACAGCAATGCGGGATCCGAGCCGCGTCTGCGACCTACACCACAGCTCACGGCAACACTGGATCCTTAACCCACTGAGCAAGGCCAGGGATTGAACCCACAACCTCACGGTTCTTAGTCGGATTCGTTAACCACTGAGCCACGAAGGGAACTCCTATTCATTCATCCCTTGATGGACACTTAGATTGTTTCCGTATCTTGGCCACTGTAAATAATGCTGCTATGAACTTCAGGGTGCAAATATCTTTTCAAATTACTAGCTTTGTTTATTTCCGATATAGTCCCAAGAGTAGAATTTCTGGGTCATATGGTAGCTCTGTTTTTAGTTTTTTGAGAAACCTCCATATTATTTTCCACAGTGGCTGCATTAATTGACATTCCCACCAACAGTATATGAGGGTAGCCTTTTCTCTACATCCTCGCCAACAGTTGTTATTTGTGTTTTTTTGTTGATAGGCATTCTGACAAGAATGAGGTGATATCTTATTGTGCTTTTGATTTGCATTTCCCTGATGATTAGTGATGTTAAAACATCTTTTCATGTGCCTGTTGGCTACCGGCATGTCCTCTTTGGAAAAATATTTATTCAGGTCTTCTGCCCATTTTTAAATTTTTTTAAAAATCTTTTTAGGGCCACACCCACCACATGGACGTTACCAGGCTAGGGGTCGAATTGGAGCTATAACTGCTGGCTAATACCACAGCCACAACAATGCAGGATCCGAGCCATATCTGCGACCTACACCACAGCTCATGGCAACGCCAGATCCTTAATCTACTGAATGAGGCCAGGGATCAAACCTGTATCCTTATGGATGCTAGTCAGATTTGTTTCTGCTG
This sequence comes from Catagonus wagneri, assembly GCA_004024745.2. Taxonomy (NCBI): domain Eukaryota; kingdom Metazoa; phylum Chordata; class Mammalia; order Artiodactyla; family Tayassuidae; genus Catagonus; species Catagonus wagneri. Next base: position 28,672,095 of record PVHT020004020.1, read on the forward strand.
AATCGTGATGGGAACTCCAGGGTTATCCGTTTTTTTTGACATTGAGTTGTATGAGTTGTTTACATGTGTTGGATGTTAACCCCTTACTGGTCATGTATTTTTAAATATTTTCTTCCATTTAGTAGGCTGTCTTTTCATTTTGCTCATAGTTTCCTTTGCTGTGAAAAAGCTTTTACGTTTAACTAGCTTCCATTTGTTTATTTTTTGCTTTTATTTACTTTAGGGGACAGACACAAAAAATATTGCTACAATTTATGTCAGAGTGTTCTGTGTTTTCCTCTAAGAGTTTTCTGGTTTCTGGTTTATACTTAGGTCTTTAATGCATTTTGAGTTTATTTTTGAGTATGGTGTTAGAGGATGTTCTAATTTCATTCATGTGCATGTAGCTGTCTAGCTCTTTTTGTTTTTTAAACCACTACTTGTTGAAGGGACTATCATTTCCCCATTGTGTATTCTTGCTTCCTCTGTCATAGAGTATTTGTCCATAAGTGCATAGGTTTATTTCTTCACTCTCTATTCTATTCTATTGATCTGTATGTCTGTTTTTGTGCCACAACCATCCGGTTTTCATCATTCTAGCTTTGTACTATAGTTTGAATTCATGGAGTATGATTCGTCCAGTTCTGTTCTTCCTAAGATTGTTTTCGATATTCAGGTTTTTTTAATTTTTCGTGTACATTAAAATTTTTTTTATTCTAGTTCTGTGAAAAATGCCATAGGTATTTTGATGTGGATTGAATAAAATATGTAAATTGCCTTGGATATTATAGCTATTTTAACAGTATTAATTTTTCCAATCCGGTGTATCTTTCCATTTGTGTTATCTTCAATTTCTTTCATCAGTGTCTTGAAAAATATAAAATTTGAATGGAGGATTAACTAAGCATCTTTGAAAATATAGAAGAATAATATCTGGGAGATGAAATTGTTATTTAACTCCAGGCTTGAGTTAAGGAGAAGGAGTAAATACAGTTGGTAGTTTTTTCTCTGCATTCTTTATGGTTAGTTTTCATTGAGTATAATGCTTTTGTCTTCTCATTACACTTAAAAACACAGAAATATAACAAATTAATATTCATGTGAAAATATGTAGGTAGAATATGATAAATGATGTATCAAAAATCATTTGGGAAAGGTATATTCCCTCAGTGAATGGTGGTAAAATAAATTGGTTAGCAGTTTGGTAAAGCAATGATTTAGACATTGCTTCTTACATGATGATACATTCAGAATTGGTTATAATTACATGCAAAAATTAAAACATAAGAGAAAACAGAATTTAATATTTATAAACTTGTGGAAATGGAACTTTCAAAGGGTAGAAAACATACTGAAAATTTAAAAGCATAATTTGAGCAGTCTTGCATGTCTAACAAAATGCTAACACTAAATGTTAAAGGAAAAAAGTCTGAGATAATAAGATAAATCATAAACCAGGAGTAGTGCTTATTATGGAAATAATACACAAAAAATGGGGAGAAACAGATTAAAAATCTAAGACTTAAGTGGACGAAGAATATGGGCTGACATCTCCAATGAGAGAGGGACTACAGTTGCTTTAACACATAGATATAGACTGTGTCAGTTCAATATATTCATATTTGCAGATAAAGCTATAAGTAGCTCTCTTTTTTAAAGTTTTTAACAAAATTAAAAAAAAAACAGAGTATCTTCATGGTAAATGTATATCCTGCTTTTTGACCTCTTACTGTTATTACCAGAATTCAGTAAAAAAGAAATAATCTTCAAATGGAAAAAATCTGAATGACCAGAGTAACTCATTATATTGTTATTTATAATAGGAAAAAAATCAAAATGAATGTCTGTTAAAAGGAATTATGGGGATACATGAAGTGTTGATTACTACCAGTTTGTTTTTCTCTGTGGATTCCTTAGCATAGAGCAACAAACAGCATCAGACTCCTTTTCTCTGATACTGCTTAGGTTCAGCTGGTTTATCTTACAAATAGGTAAATGAAAATAATGAAGAAGAAATACTAAGCTCTAAACAAATGTTATATCCATGAATTCAGTGAAGTATTGACAGTTGTGTGCTTACTGAATCCTAAGTCTTTTAGCACATTCTTTTCTTTCATACTTTAAAATATTATTTATCTTTCCATTTTTTGTATTTTTCTTTTCTTGGTCAGATTAGAATTCTTTACATTTTTGTATTTCTTGTATTTGACTCTCTCACATAGTATCCTGATGATTAGTATGTCTTTGAAAATTGTCCAAGAAGGCAATTATGCAAATATAATTAATATATTAGTAGTATTTCCATTATAAAATTGCATATAACATAAGCATGGGAATGCGTTGTTATTATTGTTATTGTTATTATTATTATTGTTATTATTATTATTATTATTATTTACTTTTTGGGGTAACATCCAGGGCATATAGAGGTTCTCAGGCTAGGGGTTGAATCAGAGCTATAGCTGCCAGCCTACACCACAGCCACAGCAACGCAGGATCCAAGCAGCGTTTGCAGCCTACACCACAGCTCACAGCAACGCCAGATCCTTTAACCCACTGAGCGAGGCCAAGGATTGAACCAGCAACCTCATGGTTCCTAGTCTGACTCGTTTCTTCTCTGCCACGACAGGAACTCTGGAATGTGTAATTATTAGTATGAGGGAGTTTATTATGATATAGGTAGATATTTAATACATTTCTGTTGGTTTGAACATGGCCTTTTGTACTCTGTTCACAAATGTTTTAGTTATTTGCAAACATTCACATTGTCCCTGTAATCAGTCTAAGGTCAAGGAGTATATTTTAATAATTTTGTATCCCAATAGTGCCTTAGATTTACTAGAGATTCAGTACGTATTTTAAGAATTGATTAGATGATTTGGACCATGCCACAGATAAAATCCACTTAATTTTTCTATTAAAAGCATACAAAATAAGCACCTTCTTAACTTTAACCTATGTTAGTAAAGCCAAAACTTATTTTTAAAGAAATTAGCCTAGTCATAAAATATTGATAAATCTAAAAGCAAGCTAGTACTTATAAGATTATTTTCATGGTCAACTCAAGAAATATTAGAAGGAAAACTTATGGTTTTGGTAACCTATTTAAACCTGGTGGTCCTCATTCATGATAAATATTATAATCAAATTGTAAAAAGTGTGGTTGATAATTAATTTTATGAGTTTCACAGGGCCAGAGTTAAATTCTCTAAAAAGTATTATGAATGACATCTTGATTTATACATGGCAGTATTTCAAGTGAGAAAATTATGATGACACTTTTTATAGTATTGTAGTATGCTGTGTATACGTCTATGCGCCTGCATTCTGCCTGCCCACTTGTAATTCGTATAAACAAAAAGGGATGGAGATTTGAAAAGAAACTTGCAGATGAAGAGAGAATGAAAGAAATGGATGAAAGTATAACAGAAAGAATGTTAACACCATATAATACTTTAGAAGTGTCTATTTTTGGTGGTTGAAAGAGACAAAGTGGGTAATAGTATCAAGAGAGCCTTGGAAAATACATGTTTATAAAGCCAGAAATAAGGGAGAAAATGATGAGAGTTATTATTCAGTGAAATAGAGAGCTGAGTCATCTTTTCTAGCATCTGTGAAATAAAGCTTAAATAAAATCAGGCAATAAAGAGACCCTCTACCCAAGTTTATTGCAGAACTGTTCATTTTCAGACGGACATTCATGATTTGTCACACTGATAACTACTAAAACAGTCTCAGTACTATTAAAATATGTACATAACTTATGTGGCATGAAATAAAGCTTTGTTGAAAATATATTCACGTTATACCTGTGAGCTTGACACAAACATTTTATATTTATACATACATGTGTACGTATGTGTGTATGTACCACACACACACACATATATAGAGAGATATATCTTGTACATTGGTGCTGTTATAATGAGACACAGGGAATATTATGAGTAAACAATATATTTGAGAAAATGTCAGTATTGAGACTCAGTACTCAAGTTGCACAAGTTGCACACACAGTCACACACACAGACTTACAAGTGTGTCTGTGTCTGTATCTTTGTGTTTCACATGAATTCTAGCTTATTTCTAAAGAAGTTGATTGGATTATTATATAGTTTAATTATATTATATAATTATAATTTAATTATATAGTTTAATTGTCCCATTTATTAGTAAGGCAAATAAAAAAGTATAGTCATATTTTGTAATCCTGAGTGATTATCTAAAAATTTGGATTTGGTCTTCTATATATAAGGTTTACATTTTAATGAAAAGATGTAATAGAATTAAAACGGTTTTCAAATAGATGGACCAACCTTGATATCTTATTTTTTTAAGGGCTATATATGATTTTTAGGATTGCCATTTATACTACATTTGTATAAAATTTGTAATCATGAACAGATGAATATTTTTTGTACTTCCAGATCTCCTACTTGACTCATATTTTATTCATTCATTCAATATATTTTATTAAGTGCTGATTTTTTTTTTTTTAGCACTTGCTATTTTACTGAGGAAAAATTCTCTGTAAGCAATTTCAAGCCCTCAAGCTATAGCTTAGCCACAGAAATATATTAAATCATCTCAAAGTTTTCTCTTCCTTTGGCTGAATAATTCTAGTTCTTTTTCCTCTTTACATATCTGAAATTCAAGATGAAGATGTGCTTCTGATATTCAGTAGTTGAGTGAAACATACTGTCCTCCCAGCCTTTTTTTATGTCTTTATATCAAAAGCTTAATGTCAGACTTGAGACAAGTTTTGAAGGTGAATGAAAGGACAGGACCTTTGACCTTAATATTTGACATATAAATATCATTTTGTACCCTGTACATTGTGGGAATGCTTGATGAGAATTAAGCAGTAGTGATAATAAATAAAATGAATAAGATGAATTGAGGTAAAGCTTTAACAAAAAACAGTTTACAGAGCTGCAACAGATACCAAAATTCTTGAGGTAAAATCTAGTCTCTGCAAAAACTAGAAAGTAACAAAGGGGAGTTTCTTTTGTGGTGCAGCATAAATGAATCTGACTAGTATCCATGAGGACGAGGGTTCGATCCCCGCCCCGGCCTCGTTCAGTGGGTTAAGGTTCCAAAATTGCTGTGATATGTGGTGTAGGTCGCAGACGCAGCTCAGATCCTACGTTGCTGTGGTTGTGGTGTAGGCCAGCAGCTGCAGCTCCGATTAGACCCCTAGCCTGAGAACCTCTGTATGCAGCGGCTTAGGCCCTAAAAAGACAAAAAGAAAGAAAGAAAGAAAAAAAAGAAAGTAACAGAGAATTACTGAAAGGTTAATATCAAAAAAGGCAAATTAGGATAAGTGATGCAGCTTAAATAAGGGAGGCAGGGAAATCATGATATTTTTTCCATATTTAGTGCTTGAAAAAGAAAAGAGACAGTAGAAAAAAAATGCTGTTCTGGAATCAGGAACATGAAATTATAAGAATATTTTAAATCTGTAATATTATTCCTCTCTGCCATTACCAATATTAATTTATAAATATCTTGATATTAGTTCTATGTAAAGTAATCTGTGATGTGTATCATTTCAGTGAGTTTTAGATTTTTGAGTGAATGTGAATTTCCAGATTGCTTTTTGGAATTAAAACATGAATTTCAGATTAATGTTACTATTTTAAAAATTAGGCACAGTAAAATTCACTCTCTTTAGTATACAGTTCTCTGAGTTGTGATATTTTGAGTCAGGTGGCCACTCCAAGAGTCAGCACTGTTTCTTCAGCCCACGAAGTTCGCCTATGCTATTTCTTTGTAGTCAGCCTCTCCCCTTAGGCCCTGGCAAATGCTGACCTTTAGGGGGGCCCTATCGTTTTGCCCTTTTCAGGAAGTCATGTAAATGGAATCAAACAGTGTGTGCAGCTTGAGAGTGAGCTTGAAACTTGTGTTTCTAAGAGCCCCAGATTAGAATGCCACTGGGTTTATTTGCACATTTCCATAAGCTTGACTGGTAAATAAACTATTAGTCTAAATAGATGTAGACGGTCTAGTAGTCATTCAAAGCAGGCATCATGGACTTACCATCAGTCCTTCTTGCCCTCAAATCAGTGGGGGAGACTCTGTCTCTAGCTTCTAAGGCTGTCTGCTGGATAAGCATCCTTGCAAAGATAGTCTGGAAGAGTTCCCATAGTGAACCCAACAGCGTCCTTGAGGATGCAGTTTCCATCCCTGGCCTTGCTTTGGGTTAAGGATCTGGTGTTGCCAGAAGCTGCAGCATAGATCACAGTTGCAGCTTGGCTTCTGTGTGGCTGTGGTGTAGGCTGGTAGCTGCAGCTATGATTTGACCCCTAGCCTGGGAACTTCCATATGCCACAGATGTGATCCTAGGAAGTAAGGGAGGGAGGAAAGAAGGAAGAAAAAGATGGTCTGAAATGTGTAGAAATGCCAGGGACAAAAGCCTCCTAACATTGGGATCATCTCCTGCTCTCGCTTCTTTTAAGACGTTCATTATACTCTCTTACTTCCACATTTTCTACTGTTGCAACTGTGAAGAGGGATTTTCACTTGGAGTTCAGTGGCAGTTCCAGTTAACTGGGGTCCTGGTTGGGGTGAAGGGTGAGAGAAAGGCAAGAAAAAAAGTATCAGGATTTCCCTTTAGCACTTTTGGGACTCCCTGGTTGCCTTTTCCTGTTTCCCGTCAGGGTTAAGGTCTTCCACCATGCAGACCTGTAACTGAAGCCACTTTCAAGGACAGATGGCCTAGGAGAGGATAATAAAAAAAAGAGGGAGATGCTCTTTTACCCTCTGGTGAATGGAAGCCTGATTTCCTGGTTGCCTGGCCAGAAAGGGCAGGGTTTCTCTCAGGTTGTTGTACCCTTTCCTAGTACCGTATTTCTTCTCTAAGTTCCCCTGTGGGTCCAAGTCAGGATAAGAGAGGAAAAAAAAAAAAAATAGCAACAACAGGAAACTCATCTTTGCTATGAGTTTTTTTTTTTTTTTTTG
>PVHT020004020.1:28680033-28695260 GCA_004024745.2 Catagonus wagneri
TTTTTGCCTTTATCTAGAGCCCCACCCGCGGCATATGGAGGTTCCCAGGCTAGGGGTCTAACAGGAGCTGTAGCTGCTGGCCTTTGCCACAGCCACAGCAACACGGGATCCGAGCCGCGTCTGCAACCTACACCACAGCTCATGGCAACACTGGATCCTTAACCCACTGAGCAAGGCCAGGGATCAAACCTGCAACCTCATGGTTCTTAGTCGGATTCGTTAACCACTGAGCCATGAAGGGAACTCTGCTATGAATTTTTTTAGGTTTTGCATCTCCTATCCAATCTGCCTACCATTGTTAACTTTTCACTGTCTTCAGATGGTTGGTTTTTATATTTTATCCAGAATTTTAGTTGTAATTAGTAGGAGAGTTAGATATAGTGAGATTACTTCATCTTGTTTGTTAATGAAAGTCTCAAATTGCTTTTTAAGTTATTTATATACATTTTTAATATACATTTTATTTTGGAAAAGATTCTAGAGAATTCTTTGTAGATTCTTTTTTACTTGTTTGGTAATATAAATTATTTCAAGAGTTAAAAAGCATACAAAATGAAATACTAAGTACCCATATCCAAAACTCATTTAATTTTTTTCTAATGCTTTACCATACTTTAAGTTTTTTAGAAATAAGAATTGAAATATTACGGATAAGCATGAAGCACTCCTTAATTCTGTTATTTTAAATTAATTAATTAATTTATTTATTTATTTTAGGGCCGCATCCACAGCATATGGAAGTTCCCAGGCTAGGGTATTTCTTGGGATCAGAGCTGCAGCTTCTGGCCTACACCACAGTCACAGCAACACCAGCCACGTCTCTGATCGTTAACCCACTGAGCGAGGTCAGGGATCAAACCCTCATCCTCATGGATACTAGTTGGATTCTTAACCCACTGAGCCACAACGGGAGCTTCTCTAGTCTATTTTTTAGTTTCAGTGCTACCTACTTGTCTGATTTATCTTTCTTAATATTTTTATACTATAACTATACTATGCTGTTTGCATTAACTATATATAATCTTTGTATGTTTTGCATTTGTTGCATGTTTTTCAATTTTTATAAAAAACTTTTATCAGTCAGCAACTTGCTTTTCATACTCAAATGTAAAAAATTTATATTTGCCCATATTGATAGTGTAGCTGTGTTTATTTTAAACTGGTTTTAATTTTTTAATCATTTAAAATGTTTATGGATATAACACAATTCATGTATTTTCCTGTTAATAAATATTTTGATATTTTAATTTGCCTTTAATTTCACTAACACATTCATAGAGAACATCCTTGTGTAGATGTGTGGTATGTGTGTTTCTTTTATTATTTATACTTGGAAGTGGAGTAGTGAGATGCACATCTTTCATTTTCTTAGATGTTCCTGAAGTTGCTTCCCAATGTGTTTGTGCCAATTTATGCTCCTATCAGTAGGATTAAAGAGTTTCTGTTTCCTTGCATCTTTACCATACTAATTATTTTTGCCATTTTGATATAGTTTTTGTTATATACTCCTGATCAGTAGAGAGGCTGAACATCTTTTTCTATATGTATTAACTCTTCTGGTTTCCACTTCTATGAATTGTATACTTGCTGTTTCAAACTGAGATATTGAATCTATTTTTAGTTCCTGTTACTAAGCAGGAGGAAAGCTCTTTACTGTAACTGTCTAATTCCAGACATGTAATACAGAAATATAGCAGGCACAATATCAGCTCTGCTTACTGTTTTGTAGCTCTGTTCTTTGGAAGTATTTATTTTGTTTCTGAGTTGAGCACAGCCTTTTTGACTACTTTTATATTTTATCTGTCATTCCTAAGTGCTTGAGGCAGGAGTGGTGTCTTAAAGTATAAATATACTGCTTCATCTTAACCTTTTGTTTTCATGAAGGTGATGAATAAATTATATGTAAGTTGCTTTGACATTTTATTTAAATTGGCTTGGGATAAAAACACAAACATAGGATCAATAAATTTAAATTAAAATGTAAAACTTCTGTATATCAAAAAGCATATCAGAATTAGAAAATTATTTGCAACATATAGTGGCAGGAATTAATTTATTTAATATATAGAGTGCATTTATTCTAAAAGAGGCACACTCACCCTCTAGTAGAAAAAATTGCAAAGAAAAAGAACAGTTCATGAAAGAAAAACAGGTAGAAAACATGAAAAACTGTTTAACCTTTGCATTTAAGGGAAGATACATTAAGAAGCAATTCCTTCTATCTTTTCCTATTAAATTCACAGGTATTGGAAAATAATAAATGATATTGCTGGTGAAGTTATGAGTAAATGAGCATGCATTCTCCACTGAGAATGTAAACTGCTGCAGCTTTTCTGGATGACCATGGGACAGGGGCATAAGGTATTGAAAGATGTGCTGTGCAGTACTACGTAGCCAAGGGAAAAAAATAGGATCATTAACTATTCAGAATTAAGTATTTATTTCTTCAGTATCACTCACCACATTACAAGTAAAAGTTAACTTTCATTTTGAATAAAATTAAAATACTATAGAACCTGTGCTTTGAATACTCTGAAGTGCTAATAAGCAAATGTCGTTATTATTGGAAAAGAGCTGGTTAACCATTTTTATAGGTAATTTGGAAAACTGAGAAATAATCTTTAACTTCATTTTATTTAGGATTTAGGTGGTTTTAACTGCATGATTTATTGATAGTCAATGGAGATTTGAAGTAATGCTTCACATTCTAAAATACATGAACTATTATTAACATCATATTAGTATAGTAGTCCTGTTATGTTTTGGCCCCAAATAGTAAGAGACAGCAATCTTTACAGTGTCATCTCATTTTGAAAAGGCACTTTACACTGTCATACCTATGGAGGGATAAGTTATAAAAAAAGAACTAATCCTTTTAATAATACTTTCTAATGATATGTAATGAAGTGCATATAGTAATATAACCACCACCACAATAAAATTGTATAACAATCCAATTCCACCAGCCTTCAAAATTCTCCTGTGACCTTTTTTAGTCAACTTAGTCTGTGATAAAACTTACCAAGAATGTCATAAAAGAAATCATATAGTACGTATCCTTTGGAGTTTGACCTACTTTGTTGAGCAAAGTACAAGTGAGATTCATCCATGTTGTTGCACAGATCAGTAATTTTCTCCTTTTTTTGTTACTGATAGAAGTGTATTGTTTGGCTATCCCACCATCTATTTATACATTCCTCAGTTGAAAGATATTTCCAGTTTTTGATGAGTATTACTCTAACTACTGTAAAGATTGATATAAAGGTTTTGTATGAACATAAGTTTTTACTTCTCTTTAGTATATGACTGTGAATGGTTTGTGTGGTAAATGTAGGTCTATAAGAAACTGCCAGACTTTTCCAAAGTGCCTGTGCCATTTTGCATTCCCACCAGTAATACCTGAGAATTCTAGTCATTCTACCTTCTTGCCAGAGCTTGGTTTCATCAGTTTTTAAAAAATAAATTAGGTATTAATTACTTTTAGCTAGTCTCACCTGTATGTAGTTATCTCATTGTGTTGTTAATTTGCATTTCTCTAAAGATAATGATGCTGAGCCTAATTTCAGGTGCTTATCTTCTTTGATGGGTACTTTAACTTTGACAACCACATGAGATGGAAACCTGTGTATTTAAATGATAATCCTTTACTCACGAGGGAAATAAAGTGTGCCCCTCCTTAACATTACATACTGAGTTTATTAATACATGCAGTCGATTTAAAATACTGTCTTATTGTCTATTTAAGTGACAAAATGGTAATACTTTTCCCTAATTACAACTGTCATTATAGATGTTTACCACATTGCTTAAAATAATAGTTCTTGTGTCACATTGATTTTTCTCCCCTTTTCCTACAGCTGTTTCCAAACTTCTATTTTTCTCAGGCTCTTAAACTATTTTCTGTCCCTTCAATCTTAGCAAGTGCTCTTGCTTTCTTCTTTTTTTCTAAGAACCTGGAGAAGAAACACTTGTGTAGTCTACCAACAATTATTTTCACCTGTCCTAACTTCTGGCTTTCTCTTTTACCCATGCTTATCAGTTCACCTAACATTTTTTTTTTAATTTTCATTTTTCTCTGCTTAACTCCTTGTCCTAGACTTCATGTTTGTGTCTCTCCCTGCCAAATTCATATGTTAATGAAACTCATCACCCAATGGGATGGTATTAAGAGGCGGAGTTTTAACGAGGTAATTAGTTTTACCTGAGGTCATGAGGGTGGGTGCCTCTACAATGGGATTAGTATCTTTATAAAAGAGAAAGAGAAAGGGACTCTCCTCTCTGCTCTCTGAGGAAACAGCAAGAAGGTGTTTGTTTGCAAACCAGGAGTCTTCTCACCAGACCCGGACAGTGTACCTGCCGGCGCCTCAGTCTTCAATTTTCCAAGCTTCCGGAACTGTGAGAAATAAATATTTGTTGTTTAAGCCATCTAGTTTATGGTATATTGTTAGAGCAGCCAAAACTAGCATGTTCATCAACGTCGTCCCACCTGTTATTACCTCCCTTGGGCCTTTGATATATCTGTTTTCTCTACTTTAAAAAATGTTTTTCTTATCACCTGTAGTGTTTTCCTGAGCCACTCCATCCTTACCGTAAACAAAAATGGCCAAGGCTTTCATTCCACTAGTCATCCTCTTTGGTCTTCTAAAATAGCTCACGTCTTTCCTTTCTTACAAAGTTACTTATAATATTAGTGTATCTCACTGTCAATTTTTCTCATCAACTACTCATTTGAAATCCACCAGAAAAGGCTTATCCCCTGACCACCCTACTCAAAATTATCTGAAATGACTTCTCTTCACTAGCTTCAGTGCCCTTTTCTCAGCACTCAGCCTCTTTAAAACCTTTTCTACTTCTTGAAAATTCTGATTACTTTTTTAGAGAAACTGTCTTCTGCCTTTGCTTTTTACTACTTCCAGGATACATTTCTCTGTTGGTTCTTATTTAATCAGTCCCATATAAAATGCCACCCAAAAAACCTAATGTCTTCAAACTGTTCTTAGGATTTGTTGGTTGACTGAACTGTTCTGCTGATTTAGCTTGGTTTTGCTCGTGTGTTTGCTTTGAGCTGAGAGTTTAGGGGTGGGCTCAGCTGGCAGCTTAAATGGCTCCTCTTTAATGCCAGGATTCTTCACATCATGATAGTCTCAGCATAGTGTTCTGAAATCATGAAAATGGAACCTTCACAGCTTCTTGAGGTCTAGACCTTGTAACTTGCACAGAACTACTTCTGCCACCATCTATTGGTCCAAATAAGTAACAAGGCAGGCCACGATTCAAGGTGAGGGAGAGACTCTGTTCCTTGATGGGAGGAAAAAAAAAGGTCACATTTCAAAATGGCATGTAGACTTGGATATGGACTTAAAACAATCTACTAGAATTCTGAAAACTTTCAGTTTTTCAGTTTTGACTCTTCTAACCCTCTCTCAAATTTTTTTTTGCTTTCATTTTCTTACTAGTCTCATGAACTTTTGATCTGTAATTATAATTATCTCCAAGGATCAACACGTGGATTTGGGTGTCCCAAATTAAAATAGTGCAAAGGGTAATTCATTATCTCTATTGCTGATCTCACACTTCAGGTTCTTTTCCTGATTTCATGTCTTGACCAGTGACCCATGGCATTATCTGTGATATCATCCAGTTATGCCAGTTGATTTTGGGGTTTATTCCCTTATCTCCTGAATCTGGCTGTTCAGGTAGTTCTGCTGACTTTAAATCTTAAACATGTGACCACTCTCATTTTCTATCCCAAGCTGTTATTAATGTTCACATTATTCTTTTTACTTGAGTATTACTTTTACATTGTTTTGGAGTTCTGAACACTTTATTTGGAGCACAAATAAAATGTATTTTTTAAAAGTGAGAGATAAGTGTGTACAAAAAATAGAAATTAACCGTTCTCTGTGCTCTTGGCACTTTGCTCATGGTATTAATATAACACTTTATTGTCTTGGTTGCTATGAAGGTGTCTGTGATGGTGAGCTTTTTAAATGTAGAGATCATATGTTACTATATTCCTGCCATACTACATGCTTTATAAAAATGCTTAAGAAATTAGGTTGGTGAAGATAATGACCACACCAAAGAAAATGTTTTCATATTTCAATTCAGCTCAGCTGGGATCCTGATTCAATGTAAAAGAGGATGGTTGTGGAGGATTAGGAAGTTGTTTATTTAGTTGGCTTTTCATAGCAGGGGTAGCACATTGCGGTCTGTTTACTGGTAAAATTGATACATAAGAGTTAAAATTTTATGTACTTATTTTGAGGCTAAATTTGAAATCCTGCTTCTAGTTCAGTCCTTTTCAGGGGTACTTCTTTGTTTTGAAGGGAAAGCTTTGATTTATTTTTTTTAACTTTTAAATCGTAGTTGATTTACATTTATGTTCTGTCATTTTCTTCTATACAGCAAAGTGACCCAGTTATATATCTATATACATTCTTTTTCTCACATTATCCTCCATCATGTTCCATCACAAGTGACTGGATATAGTTACCTGTGCTATACAGAAGGATCTTATTGCTTATCCACTCCAAATGCAATAGTTTGTATCTATCAACCCCAGACTCCCAGTCCATCCTACTCCTTAACCCTCACATTTGGCAACTAGAAGTCTGTTCTCCATGTCTAAGAGTTTGTCTCTGTTCTGTAGAAAGGTTCATTTGTGCACATATTAGATTCCAGATATAGGTGTCACATGGTATTTTTGTCTCTCTTTCTCTTTCTCTCTCTTTTTTTTTTTTTTTTTTTTTCCATTTTTAGGGCCGCAGCCAGGGCATATGGAGGTTCCCAGGCTAGGGGTCAAATTGGAGCTACAACTGCCAGCCTACGCTATAACCACAGCCACAGCAACACGGGATCTGAGCCGTTTTTGCCACCTACACCACAGCTCACAGTAACGCTGAATACCCGACCCACTGAGCAAGGCCAGGTATCGAACCTGCATCCTCATGAATACTAGTCGGATTCATTTCTGCTGCGCCACCAAAGGAACTCCTGTCTATCCTTGTGACTTACTTCATGTAGTATGAGAATCTCTAGTCGCATCCATGTTGCTGCAAATAGCATTAGTTTGTTCTTTTTTATGGCCTAGTAATATTCCATTGTGTATTTGTACCACATCTTTTAAATCCATTCATCTGTCCATGGACATTTAGGTTGTTTCCATTTCTTGACTATTGTGAATAGTGCTGCTAACATACAGTTACATGTATCTTTTTGAATTAGAGTCTTATCCAGATACATGCCCTGGAGTGGGATTGCTGGATCATATGGTAGTTCTACATTTAGTTTTCTGAGGAACCTCCATGCTGTTTTCCATAATGGCTGTACCAGTTTACATTCCTACCAACAGTGTAGGAGGGTTCCCTTTCCTCCACACCCTCTCTGGCATTTATTATTTGAAGACTTACTAATGATGGACATTCTGACCAGTGTAAACTGTACCTCATTGTAGTTTGGATTTGCATTTCTCTAATAATTGGTGATGTTGAACATTTCATGGGGCTGTTGGCCATCCATTATTTCTTCTTTGGAGAAATGTCTATTCAGGTATTCTGCCCATTTTTCAATTAGGTCGTCTGTGTTTTTTGCTGTTGTATGAGCTGTATGTATATTTTGGAAATTAAGCTCTTGTTAGTTGCATCATTTGCAACTGTTTTCTCCCATTCCATAGGTTTTCTTTTTTTTTTTTCAATTATTTTTATGGTTTCCTTGCTGTGCAAAAGCTTGTAATTTTGATTAGGTCTTGGTTTATTTTTGTTCTTTATTTTTATTGCCTTGGGAGACTGACCTAAGAAAATATTTGTATGGTTGATGTTAGAGAATGTTTTGCCTATGTTCTCTTCTAGGAGTTTGATGGCATCTTGTCCTATGCTTTAGTCTTTAGGCCATTTTAAGTTTATTTTTGTGCATGGTGTGAGAGTGTGTTCTAGTTCATTGATTTACATGCAGCTGTCCAGTTTTCCCAGTACAACTTGCTGAAGAGACTGTCTTTTCCCTGTTTTATATCCTTGCCTCCTTTGTTGAAGATAATTGGCCATAGGTGTCTGGGTTTATTTCTGGGTTCTCTATTCTTTTCCATTGTGAAAGCTTTTATTTTTAAATCAGTAACTTTTCTTCATGTAATATGATTTCCAGAAAGTCTTTTCAAAGGTTGCTTTGAAACCTGTGTGGTATTATGGCACCACCTCAGCAGTATGCATAGAACTTGAAATTGGAGAGGTTTGTTCAAAGAGAAACATTTTTGTCTTGATGGAGCACAATGTAGAAGTGCGGATGAAAATAAATACTACAGTTTTCTTTTAAATTATGAATTATTTTCTTCCTTTTGCTTTTGCCAAAATGAAAAGGTAAAAAATAAATGCTGGAAAAGTCTAGGAGAATATGATAAATAATAAAGAGAAAAACTACTCAATTCTTATTTGACAAACCTAAAATGACAAAAGCAAAGGACACTAGAATAGACACTTTTTTCACATATGTAACTCACTGATTTCTTACATTGCTGAACATATGGAATGGAATTACTACCTGTTTTTAGAAGTGATGAAGTTTTAAATGCATTTTCAAACTTGAGTATTATCTTTAATTTTTTTTATTTTTTGCTTTTTAGGGTCACACCTGCAGCATATGGAATTTCCCAGGCTAGTGGTTGAATCAGAGCAGCAGCTACTGGCCTATGCCCCAGTCATAGCAACGCAGGGTCTGAGCCACTGGCCTATGCCCCAGTCATAGCAACGCAGGGTCTGAGCCACATCTGCAACCTACACCAGAGCTCATGGCAATGCCAGATCCTCAACCCACTGAGTGAGGCCAGGGATCGAACCTGCATCCTCATGGGTACTAACTGGGTTCATTACCACTGAGCCACAACAGATACTCCTGTCTTTGTTTCTGAAGTGCTCTTTTTAAAATATTGATTTTTTTTAAGAACATTGTTTTAAATGTCTCCTGTAGGTTTAAATGTGAAAGTATGATATTTGTGTTTCCAGAAATAATGTCAGACTGAATGTAGTTACAGGAAAAACTGATTCATGTGTTTGACAGTTACATGGATCTTGAATATTGTGTATGTATGATTTCCTAAGCTACTTGATTCTAACACATAGCATTATAGCATTTTTATCAAAGCAACATCTGCTAGCCCCTTTGTAGTCCTCACAGTGGAATCATCATTTCCATTTATAAGTTTTTGCTATCCAAGCATTTTAAAACTGGGTTGTATCAGTGTCCTTTGTAGTAAAATTCAAAATACGACTTTATCTTTTAAAATTAACTTATAAATAAATTAAAAGTGGTTTAGCTCTAAAGGGAGAGGCAGGTGCTTGACTTTTTAAACAAAACAGTAGTTGGAGGGAGCATACGTTCATTAATTTATTTATGTAATATTAAGTGAATACCCATGAGGTGATAGCTTCTTGATAAACCGTGGAGCAATAGTGATGATTCAGACATGGTCCCTACCTTCAAGGAACTGCCAGTCTTCCTGGGCAGCCTGACAAGTAAACAGGTGATTATAATACAAGGTGGCATAATCTAAGCACGCACAGAGAACTGTGGGAAGCAGGAGGGTAGGATCAGCACACCATGCCTGGGGAAAGCAGGACATAGCATTGTAGTCTGGTAATAGAAGATGAAATTGGATCATGAGAAAATTTTTGAATTTTTAAGCAGAACTGTGGTTTTCTTACTGTAAATTACTTCACCTTTGTGCTGTGTCACATGGCTTTGGGTGCCCTCGAGTGGCAGGAGGAATTGTATTTCCCTCACTATTTTTTTGTGGAGGGGTGTTTGTTTTTTAAATTTTTTATTATGGTTGATTTACAATGTTTTGTCAATTTCTGCTGTACAACAAAGTGTTCCAGCCATATATATCTATCTCCCAGTCACATATATACATATATACACATTCTTTTCTCACATTATCCCTTAGTACTTTTGGAAAATTTGGAAGACTGGGCCATGTTCAGCTGAAGGATCACAATAAGTAGACAAAGAGGATAATAAAGACACCAGAGCTGAGACAGCCCTTTTCTAGATGACTTTTTTCCTTTATTCAGTGCCTGAATTGCCTGCCTCTTCTATGGCCAGAGACTGTGATGACATGTTTCTGTTTCATCTCTGTGTTTATCTGCTTCATGAGAACTTGGTGCACACCAGGGCAGCCTGTGTAGGAGTGTGTGCAATATGTTGGTCATTTTGGACCACTTTATCAGTTCATCCCAATTCTGTAGGCTGATACTAAGCTTCAAGATAAAATAAGGTGACAACCTGCTGGAGGAACAGATTTTGAGTAGCTCAAAATTGTTTTTCTAATTAAAAATTCATTTTATAGCAGCCACTCTGATTTGAACTTGTGCTGAGAATGAAAGCAGCAAAATGAGCAAGTTCTGTAAAGCAAGTTGAATTTGCAGGTAAAATAAAGAGAAAACCATTTTCACTTCCACTGAGGACAACTTTAATTCATACATATTGCTATATACATTTTTGGTGTCCGTGATAATATTAGATCAACTTTTGGTTTATTGAGAAAAGTAAGATGAATATAAATGACTTAAATTTTAGGTCATGTATTTTAAGACAAAAAACTATTATTGCAAAAGAGTAGCAAAATTTTGAGATGTGTGCTAGTGTATTTCATCGATGTTTAGAACTTCATTCTTCCTTATTGGAAGTATGTATATATTTTTATCAAGATTATTCTAGATTTCCTCATGTACTGTGGACTGAATTCACTTCCCCTTCACCTATCCCCTCTGTTTATATGTTGAAAACCTAACCCACAATTGACTGTATTTGGAAGTAGGGCTCTTAGGAAGTAATCAAGGTTAGATGAGCTCATAAGAGTAAGATCCCAGTTTAATAGGACTGGGGAGTCTCAAAAGAGGAGGAACAAAGAGAGCTGTCTCTTTGCATGCATCTAGAAAAGGTCATTAGAGAAGCCAGGAAGAGCTCTCCCAGGTACCTTGATCTTGGACTTCCCAGCCTCCAGAACTGTGAGAAAATACTTGTTCGAAGTCACTCAGTCTGTGGTATTTTAGTCTGGTGGCCTGGACAGATTAATACATGGTGTAATAAGCATGCTGTTTTTTCCCGTGTATTTCTCATTTCTCTTTGTAATTAAGAATTTTTCCATTGCATGTCTTTTGGTGAAATGAGACTAATTTTTTATGATGCCTTTAAACCTATGAGCTTGACAGGGCTATAGAGGGCATGAAAGAAAATTTTTCCTAAGTTCATGAATTTTCTAGACTAAAAATATCAAATTTGTCTAAAAGATGTTATGTATTTTGAAAATCAAAAATTGTTAGAGAAGCCAAAATAGTTATTACAGAATTTAAGATAGCATATTTTCATGAAATTCTAGATAGGAAGCTAATTGATCTAAGAATTACTCTGGATTGTTTTGTTTTGAAAAAAGATATTGGATATGTCCTCTGTTCATGATTGCTGACATATACACAAAGGGCATAGTAAGATTTTCATACTTTATAAATATATATATTCACATGTATTATCATTCATTTTTGGATCCTTTGAAATAATGTAATTCACACGAAAAGATGAAGGTTATTTGCATATGATATAAATTTTAGTTTTCTTAATTTGGTCCAAATAAAATTAAATCCATTATATTTTATTCTGTTGACTAATTTTAGAGATATATGTTATGTTAGTGGCCTTAACTTTATTGTTTTTTAAGGTATTTTTTATTATAGTTGATTTACAACATTCTTTCCATTTCTGCTATACAAGAAAGTGACCGAGTCATACATATGTATATATACATATGTATATATGTACACATATATATGTACACACATGTATGTACACATATATATGTATACATTCTTTTTCTCACCTTATCCTCCATCATGTTCCATCACAAGTAACTATATATAATTCCCTCTGCTATACAGCAGAATTTCATTGCTTATCCACTCCATTTGCAATAGTTTGCATCTACTAACCCCAGACTCGCACTCCTTCCCACTCCTTCCCCCCCACACCTGGCAACCACAAGTCTGTTCTCCATGTCCATGAGTTTGTTTCTTTACTGTAGATAGGTTCATTTGTGCCGTATATTTGATTACAAGGCTGAATCGGCTCTTAGCCAGTACCAAAGTATTATGATTCAGTACATCTTGAGGAGAAAAAAATCAGAAGATAAAATGCTCCCAGACTTCAGACAATATTACAAAGCTACAGTAATCGAGAGAGTGTGGTACTGGTACAAAAAAAGACATACGGATCAATGGAAGAGAATAGAGAGCCCCAAAATAAACCCTGACAGCTACAGTCAATTAATCTTCAACAAAGGAGGCAAGAATATAAAATGGGGAAAAGATAGTCTCTTTTCCCAAGTGGGAAAAGATAGTCTCTTTTCTCAAGTGGTGCTGGCAAAACTGGAGAATTGCATGTAAATCAATGAAACTAGAACATACCCTCACACTGTACACAAAAATAAGCTCAGAATGGTTTAAAGACTAAAACATAAGATACCATCAAACTCCTAGAAGAGAAAGAACATAGGCAGAACATTCTCTGACAGAAACCATGCAAATGTTTTCTTAGGTTAGTTTCCCAAGGCAATAGAAATTAAAACAAAAATAAACCAGTGGGACCTAATCAAACTGTACAAGCTTTTGCACAGTAAAGGAAACCATAAAATTAAGAATAATTTAAAAAAAAGAAAATGTATGGAATGGGAGAAAATAGTTGCAATGATGCAACTAACAAGGGCTTAATCTCCAAAATATACAAACAACTCAACAGCAAAAAAACAGACGACCCAACTGAAAAATGGGCAGAATACATGAATAGACATTTCTCCAAAGAAGACATACAGATGGCCAACAGCCACATGAAAAAATGTTAAGCATCACTAATTTGTTAGAGAAATGCAAACCGAAACTAAAATGAGGTACCACTTCACGCCTGTCAGAATAGCCATCGCTAGTAGGTCTACAAATGACAAATATTGGAGAGGGTGTGGAGAAAAGGGAACCCTCCTACACTGTTGGTGAGAATGTAAATTGGTACAACCACTATGGAAAACAGTATGGAGGTACCTCAAAAAACTAAATATAGAACTACCATATGATCCAGCAATCCTACTCCTGGGCATACATCTGGATAAGACTTTAATTCAAAAAGATACTTGCACCCGTATGTTCTTAGCAGCACTATTGACAATAGCCACAACATGGAAACAACCTAAATATCCATTGACAGATTAGTGGTTTAAGATAATGTGGTACAAATACACAGTGGAATACTACTCAGCCATAAAAAGAACAAACTAATGACGTCTGAAGCAACATGGATGGAACTAGAGATTCTTATACTAAGTGAAATAAGTCAGAAAGAGAAAGATACCATATGATACCACTTATATCTGGAATCTAGTATATGCACAAATGAACCTATCTAAAGAACAGAAACAGACTCATAGACATGGAGAACAGACTTGTGGTTTGCAAGTGTGAGGTTTATGGAATAGAATGGACTGAGAGTTTGAGGTTTGTAGATGCAAACTTATTATATTTAGAACGGATAAGCAGTGAGGTCCTACTGTGTTTTTTGATAGAGCATGATAGATGATAGTATAAGTAAAAGTGTGTGTGTGTGTGTATGTGTATGACTGGGTCACTTTGCTGGACAGCAGAAATTGACACATAAATCAACTATAATTTTAAAACAATTAAAAATAATTAAATGGATAAAGCAGAAATTTGTACCACTGTGCTCTTTCTTCCCGAAAGGGCTTATATTTATTACACGCAGTTTCAAAAATTTTATTTCTCTACATATGAATAAGTTTTGGTTTTGGATTAACAGATAAGTTCCAGACAATATATACTACTTGATATTGCAACTCTTTATTCTTTTGGTCCTTTAATTTTATGGCTTAATGTCTTAAGTAACTACCTCTATTTTCTAACTAGCTGTGTTCTCATAAATCCTCAAATTACAGGTTTATTTACAATAAGCAATCTAGAAGATCAGGTGTATTCTGCTAATAAACTTTATAGATATGTTCTCCTTGGTAACTTTATCCTATGTAAATATTCAAGTATTATTACTAGTATTGTCAAAGTGTGATCAGCAGACCAGCAGTATCAACATTACCTGGGATTTTAGTAAAAATACAATTTCGTGGTCCCTAAACCAGACCTACTAAATCAGAAGGTCTTGGGATAAGACCCATCAGTCCTGCGAAATCCTCCAGATGAATCTGATGTAGGCTAAGTTTTAAAAACCACTCTACTAATTACTGTACAAAGAAGTCTTGTGGAGATCATTCATTGCTTCTGGCATTCTTCCCTGTAGTGTGAGGGAAGGACTGAATCACAAGGTTGCTCCCCAGACTTAAATTTGATACATAGAAATCACGCTACTTTTATAAAGCTCTAAGACTAATCTAAAAAATGTTGATGGTGATTTAAACTTACTATCATCAAGATAATCTTGGGGAAGAAATTCTAACAATGCTGAACTTTGCTAAAAGTGCTTTAAACTTTATTCTTTTGGAGTTGAGGGTAACTTTTTCAACCAACATAAAATGGGTCATATTACTTGGCAATCAAATTGTTTTTTAACCAAACATTACCACCTACTGCATCTACCAGATTTAACTCTTAATGCCTGACTTTATAAAATTAGATCTACCTACAAAGGTTGATGAGCTGCCAGCACTGGAAACATTCTTAGGTTCTGAAGGCAGTTTTTAAAATGGATTCCCAAAATTGTTTTGAGCAACAGCAGTATTTGTGGGACAAGTTTACTTTGAAATTGTGCTTTAAAAAATCAGTAATATTACTTGAAAGTCACAAATAGTGTTTTCTACATTTGGTCATGTGTCTGGTCCCCACACAATGTAGAAATACTCTAATGTAGAAATGCTCTTAACCGCAAAGCATAAAGACCATCATATTATTAATACACCTGAAACCAGGAGTTAAGTAATCAGTCTACCTTTATTCTGTATTTTTTCTACACATTTATTCAATTTTAATTTATCATAATTTCTGACTAAAGATTTTCTGTTTAAGAGGACCTTAAGACAAGAAAAAATTATATATGTAAATTATATACAGATGTATATCTATCTTCTTCTGTAAAGAAGTTTATATAATTCCAACCACATTTTTACATATTTGATTCACTTTATTCATTTACTAAAAAAAAAATCACTGGATTTTCTTTTTTTTTTTTTTAACATC
>PVHT020004020.1:28696260-28709950 GCA_004024745.2 Catagonus wagneri
CCGGTGCACGTGAAAGTCTGTGTGTGCCTTTCAAGAGTGGGGTCTCTGTTTCCCCCAGTCCTGTGGAGCTCCTGCACACAAGCCCCTCTGGCCTTCAATGCCAGATGCTCCACGGGCTCTTTCTCCCTGTGCCCGATCCCCAGGCGTGGGGTTTTGACGTGAGGCTCAGAACTCTCAGTCCTGTAGCTGAGTCTCTGTGGTGTAGTTACTTTCCAGTCCGTGGGGCTTCCCACCCCGGAGGTAGGGGGTTGCTTCAATCGCGTAATCGCCCCTCCTACCTCTTGATGTGGTCTCCGCTGTGTCTTCTGGAGCAGAGTATCTTTTTTGGAAGTTTACAGTCCATTTGGTTGAAGGTTGCTCGGCATTTGGCTGTATTTTTGCTGTTTTTCGGGAGAGAAGTTGAGCTCCAGTCCTTCTATTCCGCCATCTTAATCTGGATTTTCTGATTGTTGTTATAGGTATACTGTAGAAATAGTGAAAATACAAAGAAGAAAATAGTTATTCCAATCCTAGAAATAACTTCTCTTGATAGTTTAGCTTCTTTCCTTTCAATCTTTTGTGTTTTTTAATTATCCTTTAAATTCAAGTTATTTTCAGTGTTTTAGTTCACATGTTAAGTAAAATGATTCTTGTGTATCTATGTTAATATACCTATTGTCCCAGATACCAAAATATTTCACACTGACCTCACTATCAGATTTAAAGAAATAAGACTTTTTGCTCTATTCATTGCTATCTTATTACCATTTTAATTAACAAACTTAATTTTTAGCTGATATGCAGTAGCATTGTAAGATTTAAACTTGGCTAACTCTAAGCCTTTTTAAGTTTTCTTTGACCTGAATAAAATATCAGGGACCAAAACATTGGATTCTTTGCCGTGGAGTCTTCTTGGGTCTTTCCTTGCATCTTGAAATCAAGAAACTTACAGTCAGGTAAAGATTCTCTGAAGAGATATAATTTGGTACAACATGCATAGTATAGTGGTATATTTCAGTAATTATCAAGTAAATTAATGAAATGTTGACTCACAAATGGAAATTGCCTTTCATTTTTATTGTTCTAACATTTAAGTTCTGCTTTCCTAGAAGCATGTTTTGAATATTTGACACAGCTGAATATAGAATATATTAGAATATTTTCTTCTAAAAGCAAGCTTTTTTATTGCTTAATTTCTTCCTACCTATTAGCTTTTAGTTTATAATGAAGAATTATATTTCCTTTAATACTTTATGCAATTACTAGGCCTTAGAATAACATATATGCCATCTTATAAAGTAGGTAAATTCTACCTAAACTGTAAGTCTTATTCAAATAAGATTAGTTGAAATGCAAACAGTTTCCTTAGAATTGATAGATATTTATGAAACATGACCTTGTGAAACATTTTTTTCTAAAATTTGTGTTAACGTGTTATCATATATGTGTGAGACATTATAAGACAGGTCCTATAAGTTTGCAGCTTACTTTTTTAGAGGGAAGAGATAGAGTGGTCAGATAAAGTTTCTCTAAAGAGATAAAATTTGACCCAAAAACCTAGAACCTGAACACGGGGTACCTATGGAAGAAATTACAGGCATGAGTAAAGTCTAAATAGTGTGACTTTGTAGTACTGATCTACAGAGTTCAAAATCAGCAATAACCATAGATTTAGTCTGCATAAAAAATAAAAAGAGGCTTTAAAAGGAGGGAGTTCAGTAAGTATTGAGATTCCGTAGGAACCAGATCATGTCCTAGTATGCCATGGGACAGAGTTTATATTTTATTCTAAGACCAATGGGACATTCTTGGCGAGATTTAATAAAAGGAATGACAAATTCTTAATTAATGTTTTTAAAAGATGATTTATGACTACATATTTATGAGGTGAAGGTAGAAGCATGAAATCAGATTAAAAGACTGTAATCAGTGGTCTGGGGAGAAATGTTTACTTGGTCTTGAGTGGTAGGGTTAGAGATGGACGGAAAGTAGATGTGTTAAAGTTATATTTTGGAAGTAGATGCAGCATTCCCTGATGGATTGTATTTGGGGATGAGGCAGGAAAACTCTCAAGAATCACTCCTAAAATTTTTGTTTTGAGAAACTGGAAAAATAGTAGTTAACACTGAAGTGGAGAACACTGTGAGGAGAATACCTTTTTTTTGGAGGTAGGAATAGAGAATTCTATCATGAACATGGTTACTTTTAGATGCTATTAAACAATCAAATGGAGATAACAAGAATATAATCATGTATATAAGACTAGCATTCAAGGGATCAGTATGGACTCTGTTTCTTGAACATACACTGCTCTTCCCCAGTCTCAGAGCCTTTGTTCCAACAGCTCCTTCTGCCTGGAATATTCTTTGTGTGTCTCTGCTTTCAGTCTCAGTTTAAATACCAATTTGTCTAAATCATTACCTCTACTTATGTTCTCTATCTCAGTATTCTTTTAGGTTTTATATCCTTTTTTTGTAACATGCAAATTTAGTTTCACTTTTTTCCTCTCCACAAGAAAATGGTCTTTGCTTTTGTCACCTTCTTTGGCTGGTGCCTAGCACCTTGACTATCACTTAATAGATATTCAGTAACTACTTGTCGAAGAAAGGAATGTATGAGCAGGGTCGTGATTTGCTTAGAAGGAAAGACAAGATGGTTGAGGTAGGTTAGTGTAAGAGATGATGGACTGCCCTCTCCCCCAAAGGTTTGAGGGATCTTGAGTAAGGAGAATGGTTAGTGTTCAGTAAGAACTTACCGTGTTGTTTTGCACTGTGCTGAATTCTTTACAAAAATCTCATTTAGTGTTGAGAACCACTCCATATGGCGGCTGTCATTTTTATCTTCATCCTGAGGAAAGGAGATTGAGGCTCAGCGAGAGGAGGTTGATGACATGGTATAGCACAGCCATCATTAAAGCCCAAGCAGTTTGACTCTACAGCCTCCTCTTAACCATTATGTAGCACAGAGGACTCTTGCTGAGGTGCTATAGATCATTACATTTCTTTAGGCTTCAGAGATATTGAGGAAGGTTCTGATGAATCCCATGGAATTGTCCTCAGTATCACTCATGCCCTCTTTAGCCAGTGTCAGTTTCCAGAGGTAATTCCCCTGGCCCCCCAAAATGACCCTGCCGCGTATTCCTTGAGAGGACACGTGGCACTGTTTGCATATGCCTTCCTCTTGAGGCTTCCATCCCACACACAGAGAAGTCCCCAGGAGCAAGGACCTGACCCATTTCTACTTGGACACATCTCCTCCCATCTGGTTGGCCACTGGAGAGAGAGCCACCTGAGAGAGACCTCATCTTAATGACTAAAGTGTGGGAGTTAGGGAGGAACAAGTGTAGATGCTTAGACTAGAAGGAAAAAGCTGAAAGTTTGATCTCTTTTGCTGTTCAGGGATAAAGCTACTGTACAGTCTGTTTCTCTTCCCGCTGGACTGTAAGCAGAATCTATACTTCGCTCTCATTTTAATATGCCCTTGTTCCTTTCACACAGTGTTTATTAAACTCAGTCCCATCAGCAAAAGAGATAACTGTTTATGACATAGTATTTATGGATGAATAATAAGGTATATCTTGAAGGAATTTGATAGACCAAGTGAACCTGCATGTTTTTTTTAGCTGGTTATTTTTAGTCATTCAGTTTTCAGAATGTGGAAAGGATCTATATCAGCATTTTTTTCACTTACTCCAGCTGCACGTCTCCCTCTAGAGAATATAACTTCTGGTTTTGAGAGTTTTAGTCAAGAAAAATGAGATCTTCTAAAGTTGAGATGCATGAAAATGAGCTGAGAAATATTAACATGTATACATACTGCCTTTTTAACATGTATACTGCCTTTTTTTTTTTTTTAACATTTATGCTGCCTTTTTCCAATGCATTGCACACTAATAGAAATAAAAGTTTATAAGTAGGGAAATTGAAGAGACATGAACTAAAAATAAGACTTAGAAGTTCCCTGGTGGCCTAGCAGTTAAGGATCCAGTGTTGTCACTGCTGTGGCTGGGGTTGGATCCCTGGCCCAGTAACTTCCACATGTAATGGACACAACCTCTCTCCCCTGCACCGCCCCCGAAAAGAATTAAGTTTCTCTAGAAAAACTGGGTAGAAGTATACCATACAGATGCAAAAACTATTTTATGTAACTTGCACATACAGTAAACCTAAGTCTTTGCTAAATAAGAACCATTTTGAGGAAAAAACTTTTGGGCTATTAATTTATAAGCATTTAAACAAGTACTCAGTTACTAAAAGCTACACAAAAGGATTCCAGACAGGCAGACTACTTTGCATACTTGTCAGTAGGGGTTTTTATTCTAAAGCAGCCCTGATAACTTTAATGACAAAGCTGATCAAATCCTGAATAATACTTGGACTCTAAAAATATGCCATAGCTGAGATTTCGACTAGAACAAATGAGCTAGGCAGACTAAGCAGGTAATGAAGCAGACTGACTGAAAACCTGTGTATAAAAGAAGAGATAGCAATTATTTCTCAATGTGAAGGGTAGAAAAATTATAGACTCTGACAATCATTTTATGTTCTGTATTGTGGCATTTTGTTAATTATTCCTTCTAAAGATTATATGTTGGGCTCATGGCTTTAAAATAAAAGCACTGAAATGTCCTGTAAATGTGTTCAGAAATTTATCTACTTTAGGTGTTAAATCTTTGTAGTGAGATTTTTTTTGTCTGTATTTTTTGCATTTTTAAAAAAAATACCCTGCATGATTACTCCCATCCATTTGACCATAAGGTGGATAATACTTACATTTTCACTATTGTTGGTAACTAAATTCTCAAGTTGGACCTATATCACATTGGCTCTTGCTTGGAAACGGGTTGTATTATTGTATTAGTTAGTTGTCCTGTATTTGTTTAAAAGCAATTATCAAAAAATTTAAAAGTGAAAACTTTGCATTAAAATGTAATTCTTCTTCACCCTTATGGAAGAACTTCTTTCATTGAATTTTGAATTTAAGAAAGACAGAGAGAGATAGATAAGATCGTTTTACAGCATTGTTGCAAATATTTTCTTTTGGTGGCCTTTGTTCCTGGAGGACTGAATATAAATCAGAGTGAAGCGTTCATTGAAACACTACCTGCTTGATCTAACTTCAAGTATGTATCTATTTTCCTGGAAAACCCTTTCAAAGGATAACTTGAGGAAGAAATGTATAGCTATCCCAGAGCGATCTGGCAGGGATTGATTGGCTTAATAAATTATGACCATCTGCACCCTGTGGCAGTCCAGCAAGAAGGGTGCTTCGTCCCCTGCAGCCAGGCTGACTCTGGCTAGTTGTCTTGCATCAGAGAACAGAGGAGAAGCTGCTTATTTGCTGCTTTGTTCATGTCATTTAGAATAGCTATTTTGTGAAGCCAAAGTAATTCTAAGATTCAGGTTTTAATATTTTAAATCTGTCACTAGGTTTTATCTATAGTTACTTTTATAGTCATGCCTACTCTTATACCCATTCATGTACTGAGTTGGAGGATTATAAGAGCCTAGTGTTCTCATGAAAGCGGAAAATATTATTATAATGACTTAAGTAGGAATAAGTGGTCTGGAGACTGAAGTTTTTTTAGGTTATAAATTATATAAAGATTTTACAAAATTCATAATTCTGCCAGCTATATAGTCATTTTAGTTGATTATAGTTTAAAAGTTTTATTGTGACTTTATTTTTTGACCTCAAGATTGTGAATGTGCAAAGTATAAGGCTTTAAATTAGAATATTATCTAATGAATTCAGTGAATGAAGAGCAATCCATAATTGAATTATGCAGCTATTGTTTGCTGAAAACAAAGTATATGAACCATATCTTCTTTTAGGACTAGAACTGGAAACTTGAAATGGATATGTAACCCTTTGTGTTTCAGTTAATTAAAACTGATCATCTCATGATACTAAATCTCTGAACTTTAAAGAGTCATATATGCATTATTTTAAATGTATTCCTCTCTTTGGGGAGGCAGTGTAATTTGTTAGAAAGGACAGCCTCGAGTCAGAAAGATGTGGGTTCAAACATTTTTTCTGCCACTTGCTGCCCAAGGAACCTGTCTCTCAGAACCTGGAAGCCCCCAGAGCATCTTGAGAGCCCAACTACCCACCTACCAATTCACTCTTTGACTGGAAAGCCTCACAAACTTAAGTTATAGGCAAGGCTAAAATTTATTATAGCAAAGGATGCACGCAAGAATAGCAGCAAAGGAGAGGTCAAACACAGGCTTTTTTGACCTTATTTATTCAGGAATTGGATGCGAACACCTTTCTTTCGACCTACAAACTGCAGTGACATTTGTGATGTGTCGTTGCTTGGAAAGCTGTATTTGAGTCTTGAGGTCCAGAATTCTCAGAGGGAGCTGATTGCACACCTGCCATATGACCAGTCATGGTGAGGACCTCGAACCAGACAGGCATCAGGTGCACAGCCTGACTCCAGGTTTATTTTAAACAAACTGACAACATGTTCATCTTGCTCTGCCACTTCAGGCATATGGACTAACATTACTCCATAACTTCAGAACATTCCAGCAGTTATGAGTTGGACTAAGGGTCATCAATCACCTTGATTATAAAGATAAGCAGAAGCCAAGAGAAACTGACCTGCTGTGTTAACTCTTTCCTCATACCACATGGAGTAACTATGAAAACTGAACAAAGGGGAATTGTCTCACAGGTCCCTTTTACTATGTTTCTCCTGTTCTAATTAACCTTCTGATGGACTCCAGGATGTGCCCCATTGACGTATAGGGTTACACAAAACAATTTATTGAGGAGTAGAAAGAAAACATTGCAACTCTTTATATTTTCGTACATTGCAACTCTGTTTACATTTTTCTTTCTTTTCAACTTTCTTTCTTTCTCCTTCTCTCACTTTCTCTTTCTTTCTTTCCTTTCTTTTCTGTCTTTTGTCTTTTTTAGGGCCACACCTGCAGTGTATGGAAGTTCCCAGGCTTGAGGTCAAGTTGGAGCTGTAGCTGCCAGCCTACCCCACAGCCACAGCAATGAGGATCCAAGCCACATATGCAACCTACACCATAGCTCACAGCAATGCTAGACCCACTACCCAAAGAGCAAGGCCAGGAATTGAACCCAAGTCCTCATGGATCCTAGTCAGGTTTGTTACCACTGAGCCACGATGGGAACTCCTATATTTATTTTTGATCACATCTTTTAGTTTTCCTTCATCCAAGAATGTCTTTATTTTTCCTTTATTCTCTTTTCTTTCTTTCTTTTTAGATCTGTACCTGCGGCATATGAAGGTCCCAGGCTAGGGGTTGGATGAGATCTGCAGCTGCCTAGGCCACAATCATAGCAATATGGGACCTGAGCCGCGTCTTGCAATCTATACCACAGCTCACGGCAACAACATATCTTTAATCCACTGAGTGAGGCCAGGGATTGAACCTGCATCCTCGTGAATCCTAGTTGGATTCGTTTCCACTGAGCCACAACAGGAACTCCCATATGTAGTGGCAATTCAAAGAAATGTCCTTTTCTGTCAACAGTGGAAAACTATTGTCCTACTTCTGACCCCATAGTTTCAGAGAAGAAATCTCATTTGAATTGTTCTGCTATAGAAAATACATTTTTCTTTGGCTGCTTTCCAGGCTTTTTCTTTGTCCTTAATTTTCAGAATTTTAATTATGATAGAATATAGTTTAGTTTATATTTCCTTGACTTTATCATACATAAGTTTCTTTTAGTTTCCTGAGTGAGTAGGTGTGTGTCTTTCACCAAATTTGGGAATTTTTCAGCCATGATTTCTTTCAGTATTTCAGTATGACTGTCTCCTTTTTTCCTTCTGGGACTCTGGTGATAAAAATGTTAGACCTTGTGTTATTGTCTCTTGGGTCCTTCAGGGTCTGCTCATTTTTTAAAAAATATTTTTCTTTGTTGTTTAAAGTGGGTAAATTCTATCTGTTGCCAAGTTAGTGATTCTCTTCTCTCTTAAGTTTACTTTACTACCGAGTTCATTCAGTGAGGTTATTTTTGTTACTGAATTTTTTAGTTTTGTGAGTTTCACTTTTTTTTTTAAATAACTTCTCTTACTAAGATCATCTGTTTTCATTTCTTTCACAAGATTTTGATTGTTGAAGTATTTTTGTGACTGTTTTAAAATTCTCCTCAGATAATTCCAACATCTGATCTCTCTCAGTCAGTGTTGGTGTCACTTGACTGTCTTTTCTCATTTGGGTTGTGATTTTCTTGGCTATTGATATGATGGATGACTTTTAAATGTACTCTGGACAGTTTATTTTGTTAGGAGACTCTGGATCCTACTTAAATATCTTTTATTTTTGTAGGCAGTCACCTTGTTTAGGTTTAGGATGCAAGTTCTGGCCTGCTTCTGTGGGCTGTGATTTAAGTAACCACTGACTTTTCAGAGGCTTTGTGGTAATATTTTGGTTTGCTGTTTTATTTGGTTGCCATTTGCTCCTTGAGAACTCCAGTGGGCTGCCAGGTGTTTCCCATGGGCAAACTGGCATTTCAGACACATGCTGTTTGGTGCGCATTCTTCTACCTATAGGGGATAGAGAGGAGTTCTTGTTGTAGGGTTCTCTCCCTCAGTGCCTGCCCCCCCCACCACTACCCACTGCCTGTGTGTGGGAAGGAGATGGTAGTTTTAGATCTGTGGGGGACTCTTTAGGTTCCCCAGGCTAGGCTGCTTTTTGTGGCACCTTTTCCCTTGTCGTCTGTAGTCTTGTTCCCTTGGTGCATCTTGGAGGGGGAAGGGGATAGGAGGTCCATAGGGACAAAGGATTTAGCAATCTGTTAGTTATTCTGGAGTCCCTCCTGCTGGTGCTTCTAGGCCACCCCCATACTTCTTATCAAGTCAGGAGAGAAAGTGGAAAAGAGACTATTTCTCCTGACTGCTTATTACTAGCAGGGCTCCCATTCAGTCCCTTTGCAGGTTTATCTGGCATGGCGAGGATGATGATTCCATCCAGAAGAATGGGCCTACCTGGGTTGTCTTCTGTTCCTAGATG
This sequence comes from Catagonus wagneri, assembly GCA_004024745.2. NCBI lineage: Eukaryota > Metazoa > Chordata > Mammalia > Artiodactyla > Tayassuidae > Catagonus > Catagonus wagneri. Next base: position 28,705,236 of record PVHT020004020.1, read on the forward strand.
AGAGTTAAGCCTCCCTGTATTGTGAGGAGGGGACTAAGACATCCTGTCATTCTAGTATTCCCCCATTCCTGGGATTCCAAAGCAGTTTGCCTTCCTATTCCTACCTCTCAGAGGTTTTTCATTGCCTGTTACATTATTTCCAGGCTTATAGTTGTACTTGTTGAAGAAGAGTAGGGAGAATTTTCTTTATACTAGTTTTCCCAGTGACGTATCACTTTAATTTCTCTTTTTGTGGATGCTCTATAATATATAATATATATCTATATTGGTGTAGTAGAACAAATGTTCACATTTAAAAAAATTAATGGGTTACACAATAAAAGTTTAGAGATGCCTGGTTATAAGATTATACTAGAATTCCTCAGCGTTTACTGAATACTAGATTGCTTGGTATTTTAAGCTATCCCTGGCTTGGTCAGAAAATGAATTTCTAGTTTTTTATTCAACATTATTCCCTTTAAGAACTCTTTTCTTCTACCATATTGGCGTATTCATTCCACATAAAAGATCCCCACTTTTTCCTCTGCATTTGTGGGAGTCATCCCTACCTTTTTTCAGTTGCCTTCTCTTCCCTGTATCACTTAGCTACTTACTTAAGTTTATTGCACTTCTCAAATTAACTACTTGCATTTGACTCCTTGTCTAAGGGTCTACCCAAACTGAAATGGTGGGGGAGCAGAAGCATCTCCACATTCAGAAGTTATTAGAACCAGATGCAGCAGCCTCAGCCAGCTTCCTCAGAGGGCAGCAAGCCCAACTTGCCCATTCAGCTTCTCAATGTGATTCAAAGATCAACTCATATGACTAACTACTGTTTTCTTGGGTGTGTCATTAGAAGGTACATTGTGATTTCTTGGGCTCATAGGAGCCACAAAAATCTTTATTTCCAGTTCACATTTTCCCATGACTATCAAAGTTAAAAAAAATGACTTTCAAAGTACCTAATTTCTATCTCATAAATGTCTCTAAAATCTGTTCCTTGCCATTTTAAGATCGTCATAGATTGTGACATATCATCATCAATTACCTTGTCAACTTAAAGTATTTTTAATTTAGTTGCCTTTTGTCCAAGGATATGAAAACTGGATAGTTTTTGAAATACTAAAATCCTAACAAGTGATGACGGGAAAGCTGGACAGTTACATGTGAAGCAATGAAATTAGAATCTTTCCTTATATTGTATACAAAATCTCAAAATGATTTAAAGACAATTTTCAAACATACTATAAAACTCCTAGAAGAGAACATAGACAGAACATTCTTTAACATAAATTGTAGAGTTATTTCTTAGATTAGTCTCTAAAGGCAAAAGAAATAAAAGCAAACTAAAGAAATGGGACCTAATCAAACTTAAAAGCTTTTGCGCAAAAAAGGAAACCATCAACAAAAGCAAAAGACAGCCTACTGAATGGGAGGCCAGTGATTAATATAAAAAATATACAAACAGGTCATACAACTCAATATAAAAAAAAAGTCAGTAAAAAATGGGCAGGAGGTGTAAAATAAACATTTCTTCAAAGAAGACACAGATAGCCAAAAGGCATAGGAAAAGATGTTCAACATTGCTACATATTAGAGAAGTGCCAATCGCACTACAGTGATGTGTCACTCACACAGGTCAGAATGGCTAGCATCAAAAAGTATGCAAGTTAATAAATGCTGGAGAGGATGTATAGAAAAGGGGACCATCCTATGCTATTGGTGGGAATGTAAATTGGTGCAGCCACTATGAATAACAGTACGGAGGTTCCTTAAAAAACTAAAAGTGGAGCTACCATATGGTCCAGTGATTTCACTCCTGAGCATATATCCTGAAAAAAAAACAAAAAATGAAAATCTCTAATTTGAAAAGATACATTCACCTCAGTATTCATAGCAGCACTTTTTACAACAGATAGGACATGGGAGCAACCCAGGTACCTATCAACAGATGATTTACCTAAGAAGAAGAAGTGATGTGTATTTTAGTATTTAGAAATTATATATAATATTTCTATATTACAATGGAATATTAGTCTTAAAAAGAATGAAATATTGCCATTTGCAGAATTGTGGCTGGACCTACAGAATATTGTGCTTAGTGAAACAATTCAAGGAAAGAAAGTCACTTAAATGTGGAAAAAATTACACAAATGAATGTATTGACAAGACAGAACCTGATTCACAGGAGTAGAAAACAAACTTATGGTTAGCAAAGGGGAAAGGAGGGAAGAAATAAATTAGGAGAATGGGATTAGCATGTACACACCGCTATATGTAAAATATATAGCAGGGATTTATTGCATGGCACAGGAACTGTATTCAATATTCTGCAATAGCCTATAATGGGAAAGAATCTGCACTATATTGTATATCTAAAACTAACAAGCATGGTAAATGAACTATACTTCAATAATAATATCCAGTATTAGTCCAGTATTAACTCATTTACCTGTACAGTTGAACAGCATTTTTTTCCTGTGTAAGAGAAAAATTTTGCAAGAAATATTGGATGCTGCAAAAATGCAAATAACTTTAATAAAGATAAGGAACTTGTAGGAAAGTTACTTTTACACTTTTATTTCTTATGTTCTAGTCTTTTATAATTATTTGTAGTGCTGTAATTTACTGATTTTTTTAATGTACCACTAAAGCATTTAAGCAGTGGTATGCTCTAATGATATTTATTATTAGTCTTAAGGCTTATTGTTATGTTGTTATATTCATGAAGATCACCCATGGTTTATTTTTTTTTGTCATTATGAAGAAATATTTGAAAAGTATGGAAGAGTCCTAGTTGTTTATTTACTGGGTTGTTATGGTTTTATGGTTGTGTGAATGTTATGTTTGACCTATAATTTGACCAATAACAATCTTCATTATTTAAGGTCTGTTATTTAAGTTGTAAAAAATAAAAATATCAAGTATTAACATTAGTTGTACAGTATTTGGATCATATACTTATCATACCACTGGCAAAATTTATCACAAAGACATCCTTAAACAAAGTTCCCCATAGATATTTAAAAAAACAAACATTTCAGTTTTAAAATTGGGATGTATTTAAAAGTTCAATAAATCTCTTAACATTTCTTTAATTACTTAATGAATCTTTTATTACATTTTTAGGTGTACAACAATCATCACACACAAATTTTTGCCATTTCCATCCCAAACCCTCAGTGTATCCCCCACCCCCCAACCTGTCTCATTTGGAAACCATAAGTTTTTCAAAGTCTGTGAATCAGTATCTGTTCTGCAAAGAAGTTCATTGTGTCTTTTCTTTTAGATTCCACATGTCAGTGATAGCATTTGATGTTGGTGTCTCATTGTCTGACTGAATTCACTTAGTATGATAATTTCTAAGTCCATCCATGTTTCTGCAAATGCTGTTATTTCTTTCCTTTTAATGGCTGAGCAATATTCCATTGTGTATATGTACCACATCTTCTTCATCCACTCCTCTGTAGATGGATGTTTAGGTTGTTGCCATGTCTTAGCTATTGTATAGAATGCTTCCATGAACACTGGAGTACATGTGTCTTTTCGAGTCATGGTTTTCTCTGGATAGATGCCCAGGAGTGGGATTGCTGGATCAAATGGCAATTCTATGTTTAGTTTTCTGAGGAAACTCCATACTGTTTTCCACAGTGGTTGCACCAAATTACATTCCCACCAACAGTGTAATAGGGTTCGCTTTTCTCCACACCCTCTCCAGCACTTATTGTTTGTAGACTTTTTGATGATGGCCATTATGGCCGGTTGTAAGGTGGTACCTCATAGTCGTTTTGATTTGCATTTCTCTAATAACGAGTGATGTTGAACTTCTTTTCATGTGCTTTTTTGCCACCTGCATGTCTTCTTTGGAGAATTGTCTATTTAGATCTTCTGCCCATTTTTTGATGGGATTTTTTGTTTTTTTGGTATTGAGCTGTAGGAGGTGTTTGTAAATTTTGGAGATGAATCCCTTGTCAGTCGATTCATTTGCAAATATTTTCTCCCATTCCGTGGGTTGTCTTTTCGTTTTGTTTAGGGTTTCCTTTGCTGTGCAGAAACTTTTAAGTTTAATTGAACCCCATTTGTTTGTTTTTATTGTGATTTACTCTAACAGATAGATCTGAGAAGATTTTGCTGTTGTTTATGTCTTTAGGTAGGTTTATTCCTAAGTATTTTATTGTTTTTATTCTTTCTGATGCGATGGTAAATGGGATTGCTTCCCTAATTTCTCTTTCTGATCTTTCGTTGTTAGTATATAGAAACGCAGTTGATTTTTGTGTGTTAATTTTGTATCCTGTGATTTTGCTCAATTCATGGATGAGCTATTATAGTTTTGTGGTAGAGCCTTTAGGATTCTGTAGGTACAGTATCATGTCATTTGCATTTATCTGAGTTAGAGTTTTCTGTCTTTTCATTTTTGTAGGTTTTTGGTGCGGTGACCTTTGTGTCGACAATAGAGTTGTAGCCTCTCTTAGTTCAGGTGTTTGCCTCCCCTGTGGCTAAAGCTGGTATGGAGGGGGCTTGCTGTAGGCTTCCTGAGGGGAGGGAGTGATACCTGCTCACTGGTAGGTGGGGTTGATTCCTCTCCCTCTGATGGATGGGGCTTTGTCTCTGGATGAGATTAGAGGCTGGCTGTGTGCCTGAGGGGTCTTTAGGCAGCCTGTTTACTGATGGGTGGGGCTGAGATCCCTCCTGAATTGTTGTTTGGCCTGGGGCTTCTCAGCGCTATTGGGAGGAAC
>PVHT020004020.1:28710950-28872561 GCA_004024745.2 Catagonus wagneri
GAGGCTCAGAACTCTCAGTCCTGTAGCTGAGTCTCTGTGATGCAGTTACTTTCCAGTCTGTGGGGCTTCCCACCCGGGAGGTATGGGGTTGCTTCAATCGCGTAATCGCCCCTCCTACCTCTTGATGTGGTCTCCGCTGTGTCTTCTGGAGCAGAGTATCTTTTTTGGAAGTTTACAGTCCATTTGGTTGAAGGTTGCTCGGCATTTGGCTGTATTTTTGCTGTTTTTCGGGAGAGAAGTTGAGCTCCAGTCCTTCTATTCCGCCATCTTAATCCAATCTCCTCGAGAGCCTAAAACTTTTGAAGTAGGGAAATCCATTGCAGTAGAAAGTTGATCCACAATAACATTTCAAGAAGTGGTGAGCTGCCTAATTAACAATGCCCTGCTGTCGCCGTCACCCAGGTCTGCATTCACCCAGAGAAGTCATCTGCAGGGGCCTCAGAAACCACTCTCATGTCATCTGCAAAAAGTGATAGTTTTACTCCTTCCTTTCCAATTTGGATTCCTTTTATTTCTTTTACTTCTCTGATTGTCATGGCTAGAACTTCCAAAACTATGTTGAATAGTAGTGGTGAGAGTGGACATCCTTGTCTTGTTCCTGATCTCAGTGGGAATTCTTTCAGCTTTTCACCATTGAAAATAATGTTAGCTCTGTGTTTGTCATATATGGCCTTTATTATGTTGAAGTAGATTCCCCCTATGCCCACTTTCTGAAGTGATTTTATCGGAAATGGATGTTGGATTTTGTCAAAGGCTTTTTCTGCATCTATGGAGAGGATCATATGGTTTTTATTCTTCAGTTTGTTAATGTGGTGTATCACGCTAATTGATGTGCGGATATTGAAGAATCCTTGCATCCCTGGGATAAATCCCACTTGATCATGATGTACAATCCTTTGAATGTATTGTTGGATTCGGTTGACTAGTATTTTATTGAGGATTTTTGCATCTGTGTTCATCAGTGAAATGGGCCTGTAATTTTCTTTTTGTGTGGTATCTTTGATTTTGGTATCAGGGTAACAGTGGCTTCATAGAATGAGTTTGGGAGTGTCCCTTCCTCTGCAATTTTTTGAAAGAGTTTCAGAAGGATAGGTGTTAGTTCTTCTCTAACTGTTTGATAGAATTCATCTGTGAAGCCATCTGGTCGTGGACTTTTGTTTGTTGGAAGTTTTTAAATCACAGTTTCAATTTCAGAACTTGTGGTTGATCCGTTCATCTTCTCTATTTCATCTTGGTTTAGTCTTGGAAGATTGTCCTTTTCTAATAATTTGACCATTTCTTCTAGGTTTTCCATTTTATTGGCGTACAGTTGCATATAGTAGTCTCTTATGACCCTTTGTATTTCTGTGATGTCTGTTGTTACTTTCCCTTTTTCATTCCTAATTTTATTGATTTGCGTCCTCTTATCTTTTTTTTCTTGACCAGTCTGGCTGAGGTTTATGAATTTTGTTGATCTTTTCAAAGAACCCTCTTTTAGTTTCATTGATATTTTCTATGTTTTTTTTTTTGTTTCTATTTCATTGATTTCTGCTCTGATCTTTATGATTTCTTTTCTTCTACTAACTTTAGGTCTTTTCTGTTCTTTCCTCTCTAGCTGCTTTAGATGTAAAGTTAGGTTGCTTATTTGAGCTTTTCTTGTTTCCTGAGGTAGGCTTGTAATGCTATACACTTTCCTCTTAGAACCTTTTTTTTCTGCATCCCATAGGTTTTGGAGTATCGTATCTTTGTTGTCATTTGCTTCGAGGTATTTTTTAATTTCCTCTTTGATTTCTTCAGTGATCCATTGGTTGTTTAGTAACATGTTTAGTCTCTAGGTGTTTGTGTTTTTTGCCTTTTTGTTGTTGCTGTTGTTGTTGATTTCCAGTTGAATAGCATTGTGGTCAGAAAAAATGCTTGATATGATTTCAGTTTTCTTAGTTACCGAGGCTTGACTTGTAACCCAGGATGTTATCAATCTGAGAGAATGTTCTGTGTGCACTTGAGAAGAATGTGTATTCTGTTCTTTTGGATGGAATGTCCTATAAATATCTATTAAGTCCATCTGGTCTAATGCTTCATTCAGGGCCTGTGTTTCCTTACTGTTTTTCTGTCTGGATGATCTATCCATTGCTGTAAGTGGGGTGTTAAAGTCTCCCACTATGATTGTGTTATTGTCGATTTCTCCTTTGAAGGTTGTTAGCAATTGCCTTATATATTGTGGTGATCCTATGTTGGGTGCATAGATATTTGCAGTTGTTATATCTTCTTCTTGGATTGGTCCTTTGATCATTATTTAGTGTCCTTCCTTGTCTCTTAAAATGTTCTTCATCTTAAGGTCTATTTTGTCTGATAAGAGTATTGCTACTCCAGCTTTCTTTTGATTCCTGTTTGCATGGAATATTTTCTTCCATCCTCTCACTTTCAGTTTGTATGTGTCCCTAGAAATGAAGTGGGTCTCTTGAAGACAGCATATATATGGGTCTTGTTTTTGTATCCATTCAGCCAGTCTGTGTCTTTTGGTTGGGGCATTTAGTCCATTAATATTTGAGGTAATTATTGAAATTTATGTTCTTATTGACATTTTATTAACTGTTCGGGATTTTCGTTACTCTTTTTTTCTTCCCTTATTCTCTTGTTGTCTCCTCTTGTTGTTTGATGACTATTTTTAGTATTGTATTTGAGTTGACTTTTATTTATTTGTGTATCAATTGTAGATTTTTGGTTTGCATTTACCCTGAAGTTTTGATATAACAGTCTATATATATATGAGATTGTTTTAAGTTGTTGATTTCTTAATTGCATGTGAGTCACCAGTGTCCTGCATTTGTACCCTCCTCTTCTCACGATTTCTGATTTTGGTAGCATAATTGTGCATGGATGATTTTGTATCTTTACTGTATTTATGCCTTTACTGATGAGCCTTGTCATTGGTGGTATTTTTGTTTCTGATTGCAGCCTTTTCTTTTCTGCCTAGAGAAGTTGCTTTAGTATTTGTTGTAAAGCTGGTTTAGTGTTGCTGAATTCTCTTAGCTTTTGCTTGTCTGTAAAGCTTTTGATTTCTCCTTCAAATCTGAATGAGAGCCTTCCTGGGTAAAGTAATCTTGTTTGGAGGTTTTTTCCTTTCAGCATATTAAGTATATCATGCCACCCCCTTCTGGCCTGCAGAGTTTCAGCTGAAAAATCTGCCAATAACCTTATTGGGGTTCCCTTGTATTTCATTTGTCTCTTTTCCCTAGCTGCTTTCAATATTTTCTTTTTGTCTTTACTTTTGGTCATTTTGATTAATGTATCTTGGGGTGTTTCTCCTTGGACTTACTTTATATGGTACTTGTCGTGCTTCCTGTATTTGTGTGAATGGTTCCTTTCCCATGTTAGGGAAGTTTTCAACTATTATGTCTTTGAATATTTTTTCAGTTCCTTTCTCTCTCTCTTCTCCCTCTGGTACCCCTATAATATGGATGTTGGTACATTTAACATTATCACAGAGTTCTCTGAGACGCTTCTCATTTCCTTTCAATCTTTTTTCTCTTTTCTGTTCCGCAACAGTGATTTCCACTAGTCTGTCCTCCACCTTGCTTATTCATTCTTCTGCCTCCTGTATTCTGCTGTTCGCTGCTTCTAATGAATTTTTTATTTCAGTTATTGTATTTTGCATCTTTTCTTGCTTAAATTTTGTATCTTATATTTCTTTGCTCAGTGTTTCCTGTAAATTATCAATCTTTGCCTCCAGTTTATTTCCAGTGTCTTGCATCATCTTCAGTATCAAGAGTATAAAGTCTTTTTCTGGGAGGCTGATAATCTCCTGATCATTTAGATGTCTTTCTGTTTTGTTTTCCTCCCTTTTCTGAGTTATAGTTCTCTGTCTTTTCATTTTTATAGGTTTTTGGTGTGGTGCCCTTTTTGCAGACAATAGAGTTGTAGTCTCTCTTACTTCTGGTGTCTGCCTTCCTTGTGGCTAAAGTCAGTATGGGGCCTTGCTGTAGGCTTCCTGAATGGAGGGACTGGCATCTGCCCACTGGTGGGTGGGCCTTATTCCTATCCCTCTGGTGGGTGGGGCTTTGTCTCTGGGTGATATCCCTCTGGTGGGTTGGGTTTTGTCTCTGGGGCTTTGTCTCTGGGTGGTATTAGAGCTTTGTCTCTGTGCAGCCTGTTTACTGATGTGTTTGGCTGTGATCCTACGTGGATTATCATTTGGCCTGGGACTTCTCAGCACTGATGGATGGGGCCAAATTTTCCCAAAATGGGCACCTCCAGAGAAACACAGGCTGATGAATATTCCCAAAAGCTTTGTTTCCAATACCCTTCCCCCACAATAAGCCACAGTCACCCCTGTTTTCCTAGGAGATCCTCTACCAGCTGCAGCCAGATTTGACCCAGTTTCCTATGGAAACTTTGCTTTGCCCTGGGACCCAGTGCATGTAAAAGTTGGTGTGCACCTTTCAAGAGTGTTGTCTCCATTTCCCCCAGTCCCATGAAGCTCCTGCACAGAAGTACCACTGACCTTCAATGCCAGATGCTCCAGGGGTTCTTTCTCCCAGTGCCAGATCCCCAGTTGTGGGGACCTCATGTGGGGCTCAGAACTCTCAGTCCTGTAGGTAAATCTCTGTGATACAGTACTTTCCAATCTCTGGGGCTTCCCACCCGGGAGGTACGGGGTTGCTTACATCATCCCCTCCTACCTCTTGATGTGGCCTCTTCTTTGTCTTCTGGAGTAGGATATCTTTTTGAAAGTTTCCAGTCCATTTGGTTGAAGGTTGCTCAGCATTTGGTTGTGATTTTGTTGTTTTTATGAGAGAAGTTGAGCTGCAGTCCTTCTGTTCCACCATCTTAATCCCATCTCTCAAGACTCATAACATTTCTTACTCAGTTTGGAATGTCTGTCCTGTCACATCTTTCTTATTGAAAATTCACTGTTTCATTTCACTATAGAACAGTTCATTTTAGAAATAGAAGAAAGAAACTATTTCCTATATCATATTAATGATTCAATGAATATCCTGTGCTTTGAGATATTAGTAGAATAATTTTATCTTAGTAATGAAGAAAGTTTGGAGATGATAGTATTGTTTCCTTTGTTTGTGACATAATGTAGAGAAAGGTGGTATGGGCTGTCCCTTCATTTCAGAAAACTAAGTATATCATGGTATATTGTTCAGTATAATTTAACATATGTGTTTTCATATATATTTAATGCCCACTACATATATTTCAGAAATGTTTAAAAATTACTTCACATGAAAAAAATGATACAAGGAATGCTAGACATTTAACATTGGAAAACCTTGCTGTCGGGAGGTTGTGGTTTTTGTCCTCACACATCTAATTTGCTATTACGTAGTAGACAAAGAGATGCACCCTTTGTGTTCTCAGTACTAGAACCAATTCGTAAAAATTAAATATAATAAAATGCTTTAAAAATTAGAACATGTTGAAATTAAACTGGCTTTGTTGATGAAGTAGGGTGTTCCCCATCTTTGAGTGTTGTAGTGATTTCTCAATTGCCTAAAGTCATAATTCTCCTCTGCTGTGAATAATAGTGTTGGCTCAAGATTTGTCCAGTGAGTGGATAACTGAATCAGAGTATGGATGGACAATAACTTTGGAAGCAGAAGATTGAGCCAGATGATCTCTGCCATCTTTTCAAATCCAGATTTCTGTGTTGCTTTTATTCCAGTAGAGTCAGAGGAGTATGTTACAGAAAGAATATGCTATAGTGATCAGACTCCAGAGAGCAGCCATGTTTGTAGGGTAGACAGACAGATATGCAAAGGGTTAAAGAAAGAACATTCAAGGTTGTGGGAAGCTTTTGCAGACACTAGTGGTAGTAGCACAGGCTAGGAATCAAGAAACCACCATTGCTTTAACAATCTAAAAAAAAAAAAAAACTCTTAAGATTTTATTAATACCTGTTAAATATTTCTCACTGTTTAGCTTACTTTAGTTTTAAATTAGAATTGCCTGTTGCTTCTTGTCTTTTTTAAAGTAAGTAAAGTATTTTTTTCCAAAAGTTTAAACAAATTCCTCCCTACATTCAGTGGATAGTATTTTCTAACACTGTTATAGAGGCCATAGATTTTCAGGAACAGAATACAAATAAACTTGATACTTCCTAAAAGTTTGAGAAATGTTGCTGTGACAATATGTTTTAAAATTGTACTTAAAACTACCCATGGAAATAAGTGATGATGTACACTCCTGCTATAGTCTTCTAAATTGGGGTTTGGACAACAATTTCTAATGTAGCTAGGAAATGGGAGGTGAGCAAACTGGTATCAATGTTATTACTTTAGAGGTGATTGGGAGGTGGTTATTATGATTATATAAGATGTGCTATAGACAGAATTTCCATATCTCACAACTGAGTTGCCTCAAGCCCACATGATTTTTGCCAAGATGATTCAATTCTCAGAGCTGCTTTATTGACCTTCCAGTTCTATAATTCAAATGAAAAACCATTTTGGAATTGATTATATTAAATATAATAGTTTAAGACCTCAGTGGGGCTTTATATATGTGACAATTTTCACCTCTAGGGTAGTTTTACATTTTGGCATAAATTGGTTCTCTGGTAGCACTCATTTATCATATTGTAGATAAATATCTAAGGTTTTAAAAATTCATGGCAATGATTCAGGTTATAGATGTTCTATATCTGACCCTTGTTTTCAGTTACCTGATATGATGTATGTATAATCTTGAGTCAGAAAGTTACTGTACTAGTCAATTTTATTTTCAATGTAGTGTTCTTTACTACACTGAAGAAGCAAGTATAAGGCAAAGCGAAATATGTTCAGTGGATCAAAGTACAAAAGATCAAGGTTCTTATCTTCACTATGTCACTTAGTACCTGTGTGGTCATGGTCAGGACTTCATGTCCTCATGGCCTTGGTTTTCAATGTGAAGTAGAGATAATGTATTTATTTCCTGATGATATAAATGGGAGTTCTGAGGTTTAGCAAGCAATGTAACTGGGAACATATTTAAAAAAAAAAATGTCCCCAGTTGTTCTTTACAAAATTTGGATTTCAGACAAGTGGTAATATGTACTTGCCTTTGCTGGTACTATGGACTGAATCGAAATTAGCTCTTTAAGCAGTTTAAAAAGATACTGTGATTAGTTGAAGAAACACAGAATTTTTTTTTTAATGTTTAGGGTTTTAGAGTTGCCATACATTCCCCATTTTAAAAATGTTTTCCATTTTAGACCAAATAATTTGATGTTTTTTTTTGAACTATAAATCTTTTTTTTATTATTTTAGTGATTTTCACTTTTTTTCCATTATAGCTGGTTTGCAGTGTTCTGTCATTTTTCTCCTATACAGCATGGTGACCTAGTCACACATACATATATGCATTCTTTTTTTTCCTCACATCATCATGCTCCATCAAAAGTTCCCAGTGCTCTACAGCAGGATCTCATTGCTTATCCATGCCAAAGGCAATAGTTTGCACCAAATTCTGACTCCATCCCACTTCCTCCCTCTCTCCCTTGGCAACTACAAGTTTGTTCTCCATGTCCATGATTTTCTTTTCTGTGGAAAGGTTCATTTGTGCAATATATTAGATTCCAGATATAAGTGATATCATAAGGTATTTATTTGTCTTTCTCTTTCTGACTTACTTCATTTAGTATGAGAGTCTCTAGTTCTATCAGTGTTGCTGCAAATGACATTATTTTGTTCTCTTTTATGGCTGAGTAGTATTCTGTTGTATATATATACCACATCTCCTTAATCCATTCATCTGTCGATGGACATTTAGGTTGTTTCCTTGTCTTGGTTATTGTGAATAGTGCTGCAGTGAATATGCAGGTGCATGTGTCTTTTTCAAGTAAAGTTTTGTCCAGATATATGCCCAAGAGTGGGATTGCTGGGTCATATGATAGTTGTATATATAGTTTTCTAAGGTACCTCCATACTGTTTCCCTAGTGGTTGTACAAGTTGACCTTCCCACCAACAGTGCAGGAGGGTTCCCTTTTCTCCACAGCCTCTCCAGCATTTGTTAATTGTGAACTTATTAATGATGGCCATTCTGACTGGTGTGAGGTGGTATCTCATAGTAGTTTTGATCTGCTTTACTCTAATAATCAGTGATGTTGAACATTTTTTCATATGCTTGTTGGCCATCTGTATATCTTCTTTGGAGAAATGTCTATTCAGGTCTTTTGCCCATTTTTCATTTGGGTTGTTGACTTTTTTGCTGATAAGTTATAAGTTGTTTGTGTATTTTAGAGGTTAAACCCTTGTCAGTTGCATTGTTTGAAACTGTTTTCTCCCATTCTGTAAGTTGTCTTTTTTTTTTTTATGGTTTCCTTTGCTATGCAAAAGCTTTTCAGTTTGATTAGATCTCATTGGTTTATTTTTGTTTTTATTTCTGTTGCTTTGGGAGACCTGAGAAAAAATTTGTAAGGTTGATGTCAGAGAATGTTTTGCTTATATTCTCTTCCAGGAGTTTGATGGTGTCTCTTCTTTCTTACATTTAAGTCTTCAGGCTATTTTGAGTTTATTTTTGTGCATGGTGTGAGGGTGTGTTCCAGTTTCATTGATATACATGTGGCTGTCTAGTTTTCCCAGCACCACTTGCTGAAAAGACTGTTTTTTTCCCCACTTTATGTTATTGCCTCCTTTGTCGAAGATTAATTGACCATAGGTGTCTGAGTATATTTCTGGGTTCTCCATTCTATTCCAGTGGTCTACATGTCTCTTTTGATACCAGTACCACACGGTCTTGATTACTGTGGCTTTGTAATATTGCCTGAAGTCTGGGAGACTTAGGCCTCCTGCTTGATTTTTGTTCCTCAGGATTACTTTGGCAATTCTGGGTCTTAAGTGTTTCCATACAAATTTTTGGATTGTTTGTTCTAGGTTTGTGAAAAATGTCATGGCTAATTTGATATTGCATTGAATCTGTAGATTGTTTTGGATAGTATATCCATTTTTACAATATTAATTTTTCCAACCCAGGAGCATGGAATATCTTTCCATTTCTTTGCATCCTCTTTAATTTCCTCGATTAATGTTTTATAGTTCTCAGCATATAAGTCTTTCACCTCCTTGGTCAGGTTTTTTCCCAGGTGTTTGATTTTTTTTTTTGGCTGGAATTTTAAAAGGTATTTTTGTATTCCTTTTCTAAAATTTCGTTGTTAGTATACAAGAAATGTGACCGATTTCTGAATGTTAATCTTAAATCCTGCTACTTTGCTGAATTTGTTGATCAATTAATTTGATGTTTCAAAATGTTACTTTTTCATTTTGTGAGGTAACTGATAAATGGAGGAGGTATGTTTTTCTTTCAGAATAATGGCATTTTAGTATTCATTAATTAACATAAGGAGCAAAATCCTAAAATCAAGAACATGTGAAGGGTCTAAGTCAAGTTTTTTGTACTTTCAGTATCAGGCAGATTTAATCATTAGCTTTGAACATAGGTTTGTGGATATTCCTATAGGTCACAAATCAGTAGCAAGCAGATGAAACAATAAAACTGTAAACATTATTCATTGCTATTTTAATGCATATTTTGTGTGTTTTTTTATTTCTATCAATTTATACTTTAGCACAACCTTCATTGTCATTCAGTACTAGTAAATCTGTGAAACCAAGTGAGATATTGCAGACTACCCGGGTAGTTTGCTTCCACTCTTTCTGTTCCATTTCCAAATTCAAGAAGGTTGCACAGACCTCTTTGCCCCTCTATAGGAAATAGAGCAAAGATGAGGACAGGAATATGTGGTAAAATCTCTGTAGGAGATACCAGCTCTGAGACAGTTATTAAGGAGTGAGCTGCAGCTCTTTCTGGCACCCTTCTGAGTCTGACTTTCCTTCTTTTGGAGTGAAGGGGACTAGAAGAGAGGTCAGTAAAGATAATGTGAAAGTCAAGGACCCAGTCTCCTTCAGCAACTCTCCATTCTCTAAACTCCATGTTTCTTAATGTCCCTGTTACTTACCTTACCTTTGAATTATCTTCTCATGTAGTTTCTGCTTGTTTGTTCCCCTAACAGTAAAGTTATATAAGAATTGGGCCTCTTTGTGTTGCCACATCCATCATTGTCTGAGCCAGAGGCATAGTGTTAGGTGAAGCTTTAGTGTCATCCTGCGTCTGAAGATGCTTGCCATTCTCAACCACTCAGCAGCCCCAGTAGGAATGTTTCATTTTATTACCTAAGAGAGGAGTGGGGTAATTCTCCTCATTAGGGTATGTGGTAAGTGCTGCTGCCTTTTCCAATTTGACAGTTTGGACTTTGCCTCTGTCCATATCTCTACAAAACTGCAATTATTAAATTGCCACTGAATCCTCACCAAAGAAATCTGGATTGGAAGGAATGGTAAAGAAGATCTAGTCTAATGTTCTGCCCCAAATCTAAATTCTGAAGGCTCGAGGCTGCTTCTCCTTGATCTTCACTTCAGTTAAAACAGATTAAGAGCACACTTATTCTTGAGTGACTCCCCTTAAATTTAGTTTTTTTGGTTGTCTTCTCCCTGTCCTTGTATGGACTAACGTGCATTTCTGCCTGTCAGTGGAAAGGTTATTTTTGTGATTTCAAACCAGGAGTGACCCCTAAGTAGTAGCCATTCTGACAATAGTAAATGTTCCACATCTCTCTGACCTACTCCTTTCTAAGATTACACCCCTACCCTGATAATGGCACACCTTTAGTTCCCCCCAAATAACACCTTAGCCATTATTTAAATTACAGAGTTAGAGGTCCGTTCAGTACCCCATCCCTTTATCACCTACAAACAAGCCTAAAAGAGCTGAGAAATATCCCAGACAGAAGTTCTTCAAGGTACTTCCTTCTTTTAAAATTGAGGTATAGTTGATTTACAGTGTTGTATTAATTTCTGTTATATGGTAAACTGATTCAGATATATATCTATACATATTCTTTTTCATGGTGGTTTATCACAGCATATTGAGTAGAGTTGCCTGGACTATATAATAGGACCTTGATGTTTATCTGTTTTATATATGATAGTTTGTATCTGCTAATCCCACACTCCTAATTTATCCGTCCTTACCCTCTTTCCCCTTTGGTATCCTTAGTTATTTTCAATGTCTGTGAATCTATTTCTGTTTTATAAATAAGTTCATTTATATCATTTTAAAAAATGATTTCATACAGATCTTTGTCTTTCTCTCTGACTTACTTCGTATGTAATCCCTAGGTTCATGAATGTTGCTGCAAATGGCATTATTTCATTCTTTTTTATGGTTGAGTAAAATCCCATTGTTGATATGGAATCTTCTTTATCCATCTTCTTTATCCATTTGTTCATCTGTCAATAGACATTTAAGGTGCTTCCTTGTTTTGGCTGTTGTACGTAGAAAGCACTTCATTCTAATGGTATGAAATAGCATCTTACTATGGTCTGTATTTGAATGTCACTGACTAGAGATTGTTAATGATTGACTCATGATGACTAAAGATCGTCTGTTTGTCAATCTTCTTTTGTTAAGCACTCTACCTAATTTCCTAAAATAGCGTTGATTGTCCTCTTGTTTTGGAGGTATGCATTCTCTATAATTTTACATAAAAATTTCTTGTCAAATGTATGTATTGTGAAAATTCTCTCTGAGGTTATTGTTGTACTTTTCATTTTTTAAATAAGTTTTTGGAGGAGCGTTTTTAATTTTGATGAATTCCAGTTGTTTCTTTTATGTGCTTTTCATGTCCTAAGAAATCTTTGCTTTCATACTTGGTCATAGGTTGAAAGAGTCATAGGTTGTCGTGGAAGAAGGAAACTTTACTTTGCCCTTCTACATTCCTCTAGCTAGTCTCAGAATTAAATTGATGTAAGATAGTCTAACAGGAAGAATCAAATCTAATTTTGTACATACAGGAAGCCCATATACACGAGAAGTTCAAAAACAGAAATGTTAAGTGAGGTATATATGTTGCCTTGCGCTGAGCATCATGTAGGAGCCTGAGGCTTCAGAGAGGAGGAGGGTAATTTGCAGATGAAAACAGATGTATAGAACAGGTCTTT
The DNA here is from genome assembly GCA_004024745.2 of Catagonus wagneri. Taxonomy (NCBI): domain Eukaryota; kingdom Metazoa; phylum Chordata; class Mammalia; order Artiodactyla; family Tayassuidae; genus Catagonus; species Catagonus wagneri. The sequence continues at coordinate 28,722,918 of PVHT020004020.1, forward strand.
GTCCTGGCCAACAGATAGGTCATAAAAATTATTTATGTTAATAACTCTTATTGTGGGTAAGGCCCCCAATTTTAATACTTTACGCTGTAAAGCTTTCCCTTGAGCCTACAGAGTATGTACTGTCTTAGCTCACAATAATCAAAATGCGAAAGTAGGACATCTTGGAGGGGTTTGTTCTAAACCTCTACGTATTATATATGTAAACTGATTTTTAAAAAAATGATTGTCGTTCCCTTTTTTGATGTATCAGAGGGTGGTAGTTGAGTGTTTTGTCACATGGTGTTTCAGAAGGTAAAATACTTCAAATGGTTGTCCAGGTAATTTTTAAACCATCATTAGGGTGGATTTTTTTGCTTCAAGATGTTTGATTACTTGTTAAATTCATTCCATAGATCCTAATTATATTTCAGTCTGTGTAATGGAATACTGCACTTTAATGTTAATTTTAAAAAAGTCAAGAATAAAATAAATTACTCCAGGATTTTCTTCTCTCTCTCTTTGCCCTTTTCATTTTTCCTTCCCTCCTTTCTTTCTCCTTTCTCTCTCCTTTTTCCTTGTTTCATTCATTTTTTCTTTCTTCTTTTTTTAAATCTGTATGCCTTTTTAACATTGTAGTGTTATGTTTTCATAGCTGTGACTTTTTAGATGATAAAATAGTCCCTAGTTAGTAATTAGTTCTTGAGCTCAGATAATGGGGTGTTCTTTTCTAATGGCCTGTTTGCATCACTAGTCTTGTGTACCTTGATGATATTGTAATTGATGTTTGTTGCTTTATTTTACTGCAGGAAATTACTTGGGGAAGATGTGAGACTAGATGCAGTGTAATAGAAGCTATAATTTATGGCCAGTTGTGGAAAAAATAGCTCTTAGTTATGTGGTTTGGGTAGAAAAATATTCTCTATGATTAAGTAAGGATTGAAAATTTTACATTGCAGAGTGAAATTCTCTCATGTACTTATGACACACCTTTTTTGAAATGAGAAATAATACAATAGACTGAGCTTTATGGTGGGAGGAAAGTGCCTGCTAATTTCTAGTTATAGGGCTACTATCATTCTGAAGGCTAAGAGTTCTGATAGAAGTTTGCTATAATGTAGATCCTAAAGTTGTATTGTGTAGTAACATTTCTCAAATATGTTTTATAACCTCTTGAGGTTACAACTTTTTAGTGTGCTGTTGATGGAATGGTCAAATGAAATATCCCTTAGGTCTGTTTGCCACTGCCTCAAATGCATCTTCCAGGAATGGCACTCTTACTTGAACTAAAAAAATGTTCTTTTTCTTTGCCATAGGATAAGAAATGGGTCCTCAACCATGAAGATGTCACATTGGGAGAATTACTGGGCAAGGTATGTAATCCACTGAGCTGAAAAAACACGTCTTTATAGTGACTGTGAACTCTACAGATTTCTTCATTTTCTTGAAATCCTCCCTTGTATGCCAGCACACAGCAAGGCACATTTCCACATGATCCTAGAAGAAAACAGTACCACAGCTTTTATAATACTGTGATGTTCACTGAAATAGAGTGTGAATATCTTTGAAAAGCTTAAGGATTTTCTTGACTTTTTCCAATAGCAATATTATGTTTTCCCCTGAAATGACTAAAAAACCACAATAACTTTATTACAGTTTATTAAAGCCATAACTAGTGAGCTGAGATGTAAAGAAACTTTGAGGTAATAAAAGTTTAAATACCTACCACTCTTACTGCATTTGTTTCTGGTTACACATGATAGTTCAGAAAAATGCAGTTCTACTTTTTAGGGTTTCAGTATGTGGGTTACAGTATGTGACAACATTGGACACCGTATTTCAGTCAGAAAATGATGTAGACAAGACACGTTTCAGTACATTTATTTTGTAGCTATCTTTGTTAGTGGTCAGAGGAGGCAGCTATATATGATGAAAGTCCCTTCTTCCAACCTAGCTGAAGGAAACTCACGTGTGAAAGTATATTATGTCTAACAGCAACAGCAGACATTTAAATATTAATCAGATGGACACTTTGCAAATTTATTGTTTATTTGTAATTGAGTTCCAATAGGTAAATAATAACCTCCTTGTCAGTGACTTAATTAGTGATGTTGACATTTAAAAATGTGAATTAAATTTAGGTTCATAATGAAATGTAGAAAATAGTATGAAATTTAGATATTTAGGGGAAACTATCACCAATACATTTCTGAGTAATCAGTATTAGAATTTTTTTTTTTGTGTGTGTGTGTGTGTCTTTGGTCATTTTAGGGCCACAGCTGTGGCATATGGAGGTTCCCAGGCTACGGGCCTAACTGGAACGGTAGCTGCCGGCCTACACACAGCCACAGCAACGCCTGATCCGAGCCGCGTCTGCGACCTATACCACAGCTCACAGCAATGCTGGATCCTTAACCCACTGAGCGAGGCCACAGATTGAACCTGCAACCTCATGGTTTCTAATCGGATGCATTTCAACTGTGCCATGACGGGAACTCCAGTACTAGAATTTAAGGTTTAGCATTTCAAGTAAACAAATAAATGATTACTCATTGCTCTTTTGATTCAAATGTAAACTTGATGAATTGACAAATTTCTCCTATTTTTAGCCCTGATATTTGCTGAGAAAGTAAATCTCTATTGAAATAATCTATTTTGCAGGATTTTTATTATTTTTAAAATGTCTTTTCATCACTTTAGGTTAGTCACTCAGTATCAGTGATTGGGCCAAAAATTATTACAAAGAAATTAAATAAATTTCCATGAAAATAAAATTAAATAATAAGTTATAAAACTAAATCACTTACTGATGTAGTGTGTTGAGAAGGGCAGATTTTTCAGTATAAAGAAAAAACATTTTCAGTTAAAGAGAAATACTTCAATAATTTTTATGTTTGGTTTAATATGCAATATGGTATTTCACACATTAAGAGGAACTTTAGCCTTTGGGACCTCAGTAAGGCTATTTCAAAGAATAATTATTTTCAGTGACAAGGCAGTAGCATGATGTCAGGTTTAATAAATTTAATCATTTTTAACGAAACACTCAAACTTTAGAGACAGTGTACAACTTAATTTCAGCTAATATTTTTGAGGTGAAAAACATCATTTAATATTTTATTACCTATACTGAATAAATACTTATAGAATACTGCTTGAAAATGCATGCATAAGAGAATTAGCCATGGTTCCTATAATTATGTACTTTGAAATGTCATATTAATATAGAGTTGGGACAGAAAATCTTACCTTTTTTATTGAGCACTATATTCCTGTAGACTGTACTTGATCTGTAGTTGGTATTCAGTAAAAAAATCTTCCTCACTCCTCACAGATGTAGCCCAAGGGCAAGGCACTCTTTTAGGCATTTGGGATATATCTGTGAACAAAGCATATAGATATTCTTGCCTTTATGGAGCCCATATATTCTATCAGCAGGAAAAGACAGATAAACAATAAACTTAATAAATAGGTAAACAACTAATGTAAAATTATACTAATTATAAAATTAATTGATCGATAATAATAGGTAAATTATAAATTAGTATAAAAACTATTTTTATAATGTTAAAGAATGCTAAATCTTGTGAAAAGTAAAAGGAATTTTGGAGTGCTATTGGTGGGAGTTGCAATTTTTAATAGGGAAATCTGGGTGAACCTTATTAAAAGTGTTACTTTCCAATGAAGACTTGGAGAGGAGGGATTTAGTCATGTGGTCGTATGAGAGAGAAGGTCCTAGGCAGAGGGAGTAACCGATGCAAATTACATTTGATGAGCGAAAGAGACAGTTTGCCTGTAACCTGGTAAGCAAGGTGGAATAGGATAGGATAGCAGATAGCAAGTCAGTGGGGTGGTGAAAATATAGATCACACAGAGGCTTGCAGGTCATTGTAGTTACTTTGGCTTTAAATACGTGTGGAAAGGTGAGCTGGTGGATGACTTTGAATAGAGGAGTGCATGGTTTTCTATGGAGTATATTCTGGTTGTTGTGTTGAGAATAGACTGAGTTGGAAGGTTAGGAAACTATTGCACTTACCTAACTTAAGATGATGGTTGCTGGATCAGGGAAGTGGCAGTGGTGGTGGTGAGAAGTGGTGAGTTATGGATTTGCTTTTAAGGTTGAACCAGCTGAATATCCTGATGGATCCTATGTGGGGTATGAGATAAAGAGAGCAGTTGGTATAGGGGCAACAGATTTTGGAGAACAAGATTAGGAGTCTGGGAAATAAATATTAAGGTTTGTCTGCTAGACTTTCAGGTGGAAATGTTAATACCCAAAACAGTTGGGTGTTAAGTCTGGAGTTGAGAAAGGAGGTCTGGATCGAAAGTACAAATTTGGTAGTTGTCACTTACTCAGTAGTTTATGGAGATGGTATTTAAAGCCATTAGACTAGATGAGTTCAACAATGTAGTAGGTCTAGATAGGGAAGAAGAGAGAGAGATCTCAATCTGGTCATTTCAAAATTAAGAGGTTGCAGAGAAGAGAAGCAAGATGTTTGAGGTTGAGAAAGGGAAATCTCCTGGAAGGCAGAAACCAGGTGATAGGATGTTTTGGAAGACAAGAGAAGAAAATACACTGAGGAGGAGAGAGTGATTAGTGGTGGTAGATGCTGCTGAGAAGTCAAATGAGATGATCAAGAACATTGAATTTAACAATGAAGAGATAACTGATGACTTGGTCGAGTGCTTTCTTTAAAAGCCAAACTGGGATATATTTAAGAGACAATGGGAAGAGAGGAATTACAGATAGCAAGGATGTAACTCTGTCAAGTTTTGCTATGGAAGAAAGCAGAGACTTGTGGTAGTTTCAAGAGAAATGATTTGTATGTTGTTTAATCTGAGAAAAGTAGCATGTTGGTTTGCATTTGGCAATGATGTGGTGAAAAATTCATGATTTTGGAAGACGAGAATTGCTAGAGTAGTATCATTGTGTAGTTAAGAGGGGATGGGATTTAGTTTACAATGGAGACTTGATTTTAATAGAAACATAGTGGTTCATTTTTATAACAGCAAGCAAGATTGGTAGGAGGCTAAATGTGGGGCTGAGAGTATGGAAGTTCTCTTTTGATTGCTTCAGTTTTCTCAATAAATTAGGAAGCAAGAATATATGGTTGACTAGATTCACTTTAAATTCATGAACACAAACCTCTAGGGAGTCCTTAATACTGCATAATAATTGTATTACAATTCCTTAGACCATTCATACTCTCATTCTTCTAATTAACCATTTTCCCCTTCGACTCTATTCCTAAGGCCCTTGTACCCTCCCCAACACCCAAGATGCTAGGAGGAAGACAAAAATGTTCTGGGGAAGAATCCAAATGCCTATAGAGAGAATAACGGTCCTAGTAAATGAAAAAGGTAATTTAGCCAGGAAATGTCTTCTAATGAGCAAATAGAAAGTTTTAGACAAGATGAATTGTGCTTCAGAATCATTCAGATAAATAGAGGCCCAGCTGTAATCATGTGTGCTAATACCTTCTCTCAGCTCTATTGCTGATGTAATAAAAGATGAGAGATAATTGTGGGAAGGAAAAAAACCTTGAATAACAACAGGGAAGGAAGGATGTAAAGCTTAAAATTTTATTTTGTGATAAATGTGTACTCTGTTAAAGTTATTGTATGTTTACTTTTCACATAACAGTTTTTTTTGTTTGCTTTTTTTTGTTTGTTTTTTCTTTCTCTAGAGCTGTGGAAGTTCCCAGGCTAGGGGACATATCAAAGCTACAGCTGCCAGCCCATGCCATAGCCACAGCAATGTAGGATCCAAGCTGGTCTGTGACCTACGCCACAGCTCATGGCAACGCTGGATCCTTAACCCACTGAGTGAGGCCAGGGATCAAACCCGCATCCACGTGGATCCTAGTTGGGTTCATTAACCACTGAGCTATGAAGGGAACTCTGATCATTGTTTTTAATAAATATTTGAGTTGAATGTTTAATGTAATGAGAATACTATTCATTACTTATTCAAGTGTACTTAAAATATTAAGTAAAATAAATGTTAACTAAATTAATCAAACATTTAATACAAATTTAATAAATTTATTAAAATACTACATTAATTTTAAATTTAGTAATGTAAAATTTATACACCTTGGACTATTGGTTAAGAGTTATGTTGACCTTAGACTCAAACTCACTGATTATGAGACCTATAGTCTAGTTACTTTTTCTCAATAGCACTGAAGCTTATTTTAATGTAATACTTGCATATTATGATTATAACTATATAAAAATACATGTGCATACATAGAAATACTCAAATTGCTGCTGTGTTAGCTTTATAGATTTCCTCTATTATTTTGTTTCATATTTATAAGTAAAGTGACTTCAAACTGGAAATAAGACATTTTTTTGTCCACACCTGCAGTTTGTGAAAGTTTCCAAGAAGGGATCAAACCTACACCACAAAAAAAAATAAATAAATAAATTAAAAAAAAAGAAAAAAAAAAGGAGTTCCTGTCGTGGCTCAGTGGTTAACGAATCCGACTAGGAACCATGAGGTTGCTGGTTCGATCCCTGGCCTTGCTCAGTGGGTTAAGGATCTGGCATTGCCGTGAGCTGTGGTGTAGGGTGCAGACGCAGCTCGGATCCAGCGTTGCTGTGGCTGTGGCGAAGGCCGGCAGCTACAGCTCCTGTTAGACCCCTAGCCTGGGAACCTCCATATGCCACGGGTACAGCCCTAGATAAGGCAAAAAGATAAAAAAAAGGAAAAAAAACCCTGCACCACAGCAGTAACAATGCCAGATCCTTAATCAATAGGCTGGAACTCTGAAATAAGGCATTTTAAATCTAAATGTGTTCTAGCCATAGACTAAGGCTAGGAGTTCTTCCAACATTTGCTAGAAAGGAGCTCATCATGGGTGACACTGGCATTTGGGCAAGCCCCTCCTCTTTGTTGGTACCTTTCAGAAGTTGATAGCCTGCAGCAGGGACCTCTAAGCCCTCCTCCCACTTGGTTCTGCTGCCTCTCCTCTCTTCTGTTCCTCTCACACTCTTCTCCAACAGACACCTGACTGTGCGCATCCATACCACCATTCACGTCACAGAGTTTTTGCTTTATCTTAAAATATTAGTGGGTCATCATTTAATCTAATAAAATTTAGATCTTAGCGGTAAAGGGAACCAGGTGGAGTGAAACTTAGGTACTCTGACAGCGTTAATTGGAGTTTTCCTTTTATTCTCTTTCAGTGTTTCCCCCTTCCATTTTCAATTCTCCTCAAGCCTTAATCCCTCAAATGGTTGGCATATTGTTGAGTTTACACACACACACACACACACACACACACACGCTTTCTTTTTCTTTTTTTGCTTTTTAGGGCCGCACCCGCAGCATATGGACATTCCCAGGCTAGGGGTCGAAATCAGAGCTACAGCTGCTGGCCTCCGCCAGAGCCACAGCAACACCAGATCGTTAGCCTGCTGAGCGAGGCCAGGTATCGAACCCGCAACCTCATGGTTCCTAGTCGGATTCGTTAACCACTGCACCACAATGGGAACTCCGAGTTATGTATTTCAAGTTGGAGATTTGTTAAGAGCAACATTCTCAGTCTTTATTTCCATTTAAAACTCTGAATAAAACTAACAGTACTTTAACTCAAAACTCATCAGTACATGCTTTCCTTGTATTTGGTGGTTGTCTTAGGCCCCAAACAATGAATGTATTTGTATTTTCAGGGTAATTTCGGTGAAGTGTATAAGGGCATATTAAAGGATAAAACTGCTGTTGCTGTTAAAACGTGTAAAGAAGATCTTCCTCAGGAGCTGAAAATAAAATTTTTACAAGAAGCCAAGTGAGTTCTCCAAAGTAATATAAGTATGTATTTATAAGTGATTAATTAAAACATAAGTTTGAAGATCTCTTAAATTATGATTTGAAGAATGAGAAGTAAGTACTTTCGCAGCCCTCAACAGTAAGCACTTACTGTACAATGTAGGAAACAAAAAGTTTCTATTTTTTTGATTTAGACTATAGGTCAATTAGGTGATCACAGTCAAAAGAACCAGATGCTAAGAATAGTGAATATTCTTGGAGTCCTTAAAAAATATTGTGGTATTTTCAGCTTTTATCACACATGCATATACACATATGTATATATTCAGTGCTGTTATGTATATATGCAGTGTTGTGATAGTCTTTATAATAAAAATATGATTGTATCCTATATATAAAATATATTATTTATATATATATATATTTAGGTATATAATTACATCTATTCTACCTTCCCTAGATATTATCAGTTGATTGTTTATTCCAGCTGTTAGTTTCTTTTCTGAGATCCTCAAATTTCTTCTTCAGCTCAGTGTCTGGTATTTGCTCCAGAATTTGCAGACTGTTTTCTAATTGCTCTTCTAGGATGATTGTCTTCACTTTTTTTCTGTTGTAGATAAAATGTATGTTCCAGCTTGTCAGCCCTGTGTTGCAGATAGCTAGTATTCTTTTAGTGATGAAATCTAGTACATACAACAAAATGGAAAACAAATGGGAAGGTGCTTGAACAGAATGAGAATGGACATATGAAAGGAAATGGATGGGAGGGAGAGAAGGAGAAGGAGAATATGTAGATCCAAAGATTAGTGGTATAAAGGGAAGGAGGGAAAGGGTTGTATATGTGTGTGTCTTGTCTCCATCAAGGCATTGTGTATAAAATTGAAGTTTAGGTAAAGTGCCATGGGAGAAGACAGGACATGGCAATGAGAGAAAGAAATTTTATGGCATGTGGCATCTAGATGTCATTTCTCCATCTAAAAATGGACTCTTTGGGAGTTCCCTTTGTGTCTCAGTGGTTAACGAATCCGACTAAGAACCATGAGGTTGCGGGTTCGATCCCTGGCCTTGCTCAGTGGGTTAAGGATCTGGCATTGCCGTGAGCTGTGGTGTAGGTCGCAGATGTGGCTCAGATCCCACGTTGCTGTGACTGTGGCGTAGGCTGGCAGCTACAGCTCCTGTTAGACCCCTAGCCTGGGAACCTCCTCATGCCAGGGTGCGGCCCTAGATAAGGCAATAAAAGAACAAACAAACAAAAAAATGGTTCTTGTAGCAATGGATTAAACTAATTACTTGCATTGATTAAATATCATCTGTGAAATAAAGTTGCAAACCTTTTACATGTTTGTCATTACCAATTCAGAAGAAAATTTATAAATTTAAAGGTATGCTATCACAATTGAAAATCATAGGCCCATTATTTTAATTATTCATAGGTATCTTAAGGTACAGATTATATCTAACTTTTTTCAAAAATATTTAATTTCCTTTCTAATTTGCAAATGTTTTATTGCAAAATAGAGTTTAATTCCTTCTATAGTGAGGCCATGAAATTTTGGGTTAAAATTACATCCATTCAGGGAGTTCCCATCATGGCACAGTGGAAACGAATCTGACTGGAAACCATTAGGTTGCGGGATCAATCCCTGGCCTTCCTCAGTGGGTTAAGGATCCTGCATTGCTGTGAGCTGTGCAGGTCACAGGTGCGGCTGGGATCTGGCATTGCTGTGGCTGTGTTGCAGGTCTATGACTACAGCTCTGATTAGACCCCCTAGCCCAGGAACCTCCATATGCCATGGATGTTGCCCTAAAAAGACAAGAAGACAAAAAGACAAAAAAAAAAAAAAAAAAAGATTGCATCCATGCAGACTCCCAAGTGTCCTTTAATAGATGATAGACCTATATATTTATATACTGAATATTGATTGGGTTCTGGCTATTTTGTAGAATTTCTTTGGTAAGCATTTTTCAACCTAAGAAGTGATATTTTGGATTAAAGTCAAACATTCTAAAACTTTGTAATTCCTCATAGAAACTGCAAACTCAGTTATTGACAGAATATTTCCCTTAGCTCTAGAATTTTTCCCAGTCTATCTTTTCATTTATAAATCATTATAAATTTTCAGTAGATAACATTTTTCTTAGAGCTATCTCTGCTTTAGTTGTACATGTCTAAAACATATATGAACTGTTTTATCTTTTTCCAAATTAGGTTATTCTTTTCATTCTCTTAGAGAAACTGCATTTTTCAAATATGAGTGATTTTATAACTATGTCAACAGGATAATACGGAATAACATTTGGTAACAGAAATCATCAGGATAGACAGTCCTCTGAGGGAATCTCACCTATTTTAACTCATGCTCAGAGTCCTATGAATGAGTCTCTGCTACTTTGATAGCTTCTGAAATTCTGCCTTTATCCAAACTAAGACTTCTCTGCCTCAGCTTAACTTTTATATTACTCATTGTTTAACTGTCTATAAGGTTTCTCAAAACTTTTGAGTTTTCACTATTTTGAAATTGATCATGATCATCAAGAAGTTACGTATTAGGAAGTTTAAATATGAAGTGGTTACCCTATAGCATTTGCCAGCATGAATTGTTCTTATTTTTATTTATTTTAAATGAAGTATATACATAAAACAAAAAGATGCTTCCCTAACAGCCTATAGCTTTTGGTGCATTAACAGTTTTCAGCTATGCTTTTGTGAGGGTGGTTATAACCAGATACTTTGAAGGGAGTTCTGCATATTTTAGACTTAGTTAAGTTATTCCTGTTTAAAATAGTTATTAGTTATTCAGAGTGGATAATTAATTTTTAAATGAACACTTAATTGAATTAAAAAACTGACTCATTGTATCTGTATTTTTCAAGATTTATCAAAATTTATATATGTACCATTTATCATAATTTGAGTTTACTAAAGTTTAAAAAATTGCGTTGATTGAAGTGTATTCATATGCACGCTACTCATGATCATAAATTAATGCTTATAATTTAAATCGTAACTGTTTTTATTCTCTCATTCAGAATTCTCAAGCAATACGATCATCCCAATATTGTCAAACTTATAGGAGTTTGCACACAGAGACAGCCTATCTACATCATTATGGAACTGGTTCCAGGTAACAGGATTTTAGACGTTTCCTCTATAACATTTTAATGTCACGTTGTATTGCTTTTATATGTTCAGTCTCTTTGATTTCTCCTTATAAAGTTTCCAAGGATTTTGTTTAACATTTTTCCTGATGATAAAGATCTTGTACACATACTCAGTATTTTTATAATCTATAATTCTTGTTATTCCCTAGAAAATGTCAGCCAGCCTTTTTAAGAGAAGATACATTATTACGGTTCTTTTAACACATGGAATTTAGTTACATATAATGCTTCTGTGAGAAAGGCTGTTTAGAAAAATAGTCTACTTAGTTTAACTGTATAATAATGATAGTATGTTCTTATATTTAGTTCATTGTGTATCATTTTCTAAGTGCATTATCACACATCCTCTTGTGTGGTTGTACCTAATAATACCATAATGCTTTGGGTCACAAACTGTGAACTTCTTGGATATGTGGACAGAAAAAATCCTCTCTTGAGGTATTTGTCCTTGTATTACTTTTTGGTGACTTTTAACACCTCAAAGTATTTTTGTTAACTACTTTTGCCAACAAGCAAGGATAACATCAAAGTGATATCATATATCTCTATGTTATTTTTATTGTGTCTTTCTATCATAGAAAATATAATCAGAGGTAAAATATGATCTTGGTAAGATTTATAAATACATTGTTTTATCACCTAAAAGGATTTGCTTTGTTTGCATAACAACTGTTTATTCATTTTAAAAGAAGGAATTTGAATGAATATGAAAAGTACCTCTTTTATATACATCAAGTAAACCTGCTATTGCAGATCATGCATTAAAACTGTTGACATAATTCTTTCATTATTTAGGGATAATTGGTCCAATTTTATCACACTGGTTTGATTGCTATTGGAATATTTCTTTATTACCATATAACTGCAATATTCCTAGATCATAATCATTTTCATCCTCAAGATGGCAATATACATTTGCATAGTTTATGTACTATATGTGAGTTATATCTTAAAGTAGCTTTTAATTCAGTTATGAAAAAATAGATTGCAGTCTAAAATTTTAAAAACAATTGAATGCCTGTAACTTTAATAAAAATAAGTTGTTTAAATATTAGAGAGGAAGTTAGAGTTCCCATCATGGTGCAGTGGAAATGAATATGACTATGAACCATGAGGTTGCGGGTTCAGTCCCTGGCCTCGCTCAGTAGGTTAAGGATCTTGTGTTGCTGGGAGCTGCGGTATAGGTTGCAGATGTGGCTCACATACTGCATTGCTGTGGCTCTGGCATAGGCTGGCAGCTGTAGAACCGATTAGACCCCTGGCCTAGGAACCTCATATGCCGCAGTTGCGGCCCTAAAAAAGAAAAAAAATTAGAAAGAGAGTTCCTGTCGTGGCTGAGTGGTAATGACCCTGACTAGTACTCATGAGGACACAGGTTCCATCCCTGGCCTCACACAGTGGGTTAAAGGATCCAGCTACTGTATGCTGTGATGTAGGTTGCAGACATGGCTCGGATCTGGCCTGGCTGCGGTGTAGGCTGGCAGCTTACAGTGCTGATTTGACCCCTAGACTGGGAACTTCCATATGCCACAAGTGTGGCAACAAATTTGACAACCTAGAAGAAATGAACAACTTTCTAGAGATTTATACCCACCTAAACTGAATCAAGAAGAAACAGATCACCTGAACAGACTGTCACTAGAAATGAAACTGAATATGTAATAAAAGCACTGCCTACAGACAGGAAGTCCAGGACCAGATGGCTTCAACGGTGAATTCTACCAAACATACAAAGAAGAACTTATACCCTCCTTCTTAAACTTTTCCAAAAGGTTGAAGGAGAAACACTCACAAAAACATTCTGTGATGCCAGTATCACCCTAAAACCAAAACCAGACAAAGATACCACCAAAAAAGAAAACTATAAGCCAATATCTCTGATGAATGTAGACGCAAAAGTTGTCAACGTAATTTTAGCCAATCGAATCCAACAACATATAAAAAAGTTTATACACCATGACCAAGTGGGATTCATCCCAGGTTCAACATATGCAAATCAATCAACATTATACACCACATTAACAAAAGTCAACAACCACATGATCATCCCAAGAGATGCAGAAAAAGCAATTGACAAAGTCCAACATCCTTTCATGATTAAAAACTCTTGCCAAAGTGAGTATAGATGGAACTTATCTCAACATAATAAAAGCCATTTATGACAAACCCACAGCATATATAAATACGCAATGAAGGAAAGCTGAAAGCCTTCCTGCTGATAAATCTCCAACAAGACAGTGATACCAACACTCACCAGTTTTATTCAACATAGGATTGGAAGTCCTAGCTATAGCAATCAGACGAATAAAAGAAATAAAAGGTATCCAAACTGGAAGACAAGAGGTAAAATTGTCACTGTATGCAGATAACATGATACTGTATTTTGAAAACCCTAAGGACTCCACACAAAAACTATTCAAACTTGATCAATGAATTCAGCAAAGTAGCAGGATACAAGATTAACATTCAGAAATCAGTTGCATTTCTGAATACTAACAATGAGATATTAGAAAAGGAATGTAAAAATACAATACCCTTTAAAATTTTTGTGCCCCCCAAAATGAAATACCTAGGAATAAACCTGACCAAGGATGTGAAAGACTTATATGCTTAGAACTATAAAATGTTAATCAAGGAAATTAAATAGGATTCAAAAAAATGGAAAGATACTCCATGCCTCCTGGGTTGGAAGAATTAATATTGTAAAAATGGCCTTACTACCCAAAGCAGTCTACAGATTCATTACAATCCCTGTCAAATTACACATGACATTTTTTCACAGAACTGGAACAAGTAATTCAAAAATTTACAGGGAACATAAAAGACCCAGAATTGCCACAGCAATCCTGAGGAACAAAAACCAAGCAGAAGGCATAACTCCCAGACTTCAGGCAATATTACAAAGTAATCAAGACAGTGTGGTACTGGTACCAAAACAGACATACAGACCAATGGAACAGAACAAAGAACACAGAAATAAACCCAGACATCTACAGTCAATTAATCTTTGACAAAGGAAACAAGAATATGAAATGGGGAAAAGACAGTCTTTTCAGCAAGTGGTGCTGAGGAAACTGGACAGCCGCATGTAAATCATTGAAACTAGAACACAGCCTCGCACCATGCACAAAAATAAACTCAGAATAGCCTGAAGACTTAAATATAAGAAAGACAAGACACCATCCAACTCCTAGAAGAGAACATAGGCAAAACATTCTCTGATATCAACTGTACAAATGTTATTTCTTAGGTCAGTCTTCCAAGGCAATAGAAGTAAAAGCAAAAATAAATTGATGAAACCTAATCAAACTGACAAGCTTTTGCACAGCAAAGGAAAGCATAAAGAAAACAAAAAAGACAACCTACAGAATGGGACAAAATAGTTTCAAATGATGCAACTGACAAGGGTTTAATCTCTAAAATATACAAACAACTTACACAACTCAACAGCAAAAAAACCAACAATCCAGTTGAAAAATGGGCAAAAGACCTGAATATAGACATTTTTCCAAAGAAGTATCCATGTTGGCCAACAAGCACATGAAAAAATGCTCAGTATCACTGATTATTAGAGAAATGCAAATCAAAACTAATATGAGGTACCACCTCACACCAGTCAGAATGGCCTTCATTATTAAGACCCCAAATAACAAATGCTGGAGAGGCTGTGGAGAAAAGGGAACCTCCCTGCACTTTTGGTAGGACTGTAAATCGGTACAACCACTATGGAAAACAGTATAGCGGTACCTCAGAAAACTAAATATAGAAATACTATATGATCCAGCAATCCCACTTTTGGGCATATCTCCAGACAAAACTTTCCTTGATAAAACACATGCACCTGTATGTTCGTTGCAACACTATCCACAATAGCCAAGACGTGGAAACAACCTAAATGTCCATTGACAGATGATTGGATTAAGAAGATGTGGTATATATACACAGTTGAATACTACTCAGCCATAAAAAAGAACAAAATAATGCCATTTGCAGCAACATGCTTGGAACTAGAAACTCTCATACTAACTGAAGTAATTCAAAAAGAGAAGGACAAATATTATATGATGTCATTTATATCTGGAATCTAATATACAGCACAAATGAGCTTTTCCACTAAAAAGAAACTCATGGACTTGGGGAGTGGACTTGTTGTTGCTCTCCAAAGAGAGGGGGAGAGAGTGGGGCGGATTGGGAACCTGGAGTTAACAGATGCAAACTATTGCATTTGAGGTGGATAAGCAATGAAATCCTGCTGTTACAGCACAGGAAACTATGTCTATTCATTTGTGATGGAGCATGATGTAGGATAATGTGAGAAAAAGAATGTGTGTACGTATGGCTGGGTCACTTTGCTGTACAGTAGAAATTGACAGGACATTGTCAATCAATTGTAATGGAAAAAAACATAAAAAAGACAAAAAATTAAAAATAAATAAATAAATAAATAAATATTGGAGACACATATAAACATTCACATAATTTCAATAAAGCCCCCAGTTAGTAAGGAATGTCACTGAGAAATTTAAATTTGAGAGGTGGGCAGACTTGATGAGGAGACATGATTTGGTGTTACTGTGAATGATTAAAAGAGCATATATAACCAGTTCCTAATGGTAGGTCCAAATTGAATAAAACAAAATACAGCTTTAGAAGAGAACCAAGAAAGTGTTTTGTTAGACATGAAATAGTAACCTTTTTGATGTTTTTTAAATGATTAATAATAATATACTTTATTAGAAAATTCAAACTCTGAGAAAAGTGAAAACCTCCCAATCAAGAATCTAATCCTATTCCAAAGTTAATTGTTATTTAGCTTTTTGCATTTTTTCCCTGATGAAAATATTTACTATAGATACCTTGATTTTATGTAAACCTTTTAATTATTAAAAATCATAATACTGTTTCTGATCTTTTTTTATCTTACTACCATAATACGGTTTCATTGTTTCATATTCATCTGTGTAGTTCTATGAACTACACAGCATATGGAAGTTTCCAGGCTAGGGGTCGAATCAGAGCTGTAGCTGCTGGCCTACACCATAGCCACAGCAATGCCAGATCTGAGCCATATCTGCAATTTACACCATAGCTCATGGCAACGCCGGATCCTTAACCCACTGAGTGAGGCCAGGGATTGAACCTATGTTCTCATGGATGCTAGTCATGTTTGTTTCCACTGAGGTGCAATGGGAACTCCACCTACCTTTTCTTTATAGTAGTTTTAGAATATTCCATTGTATGGTTTTATGTAATTTAATCATCTTCTAATTAAACAACTTTGGTTGTTATTATTTTTATTATTTGAGTTTTTTTTCTTTTTTAAAACAGTGCTCATTAATGTCTTTTATTTATATCATTCAGGAATCATTTGGAAATATATCTGTTTTGCAGATTTTCAGTAGTGGGATTGTTGGATCTGAGTTTATGTGCATTTTGGTTTATGGTTATTGTGTTAGCTTTCTATTAATGCCTAAGAAATGACCACAACTTAGCAGCTTTAAACAACATCCCTTTCTTTCTTTATAGTTGTTTAGGTTATAAGTCCAGGTAGGCTTGACTAGATTCTCTGCTCAGGGTCTTGAAAAGCCAAAAATCAGGAAACAAATCTTGAGTTCTTGTCTGTAGGCACTGTGAAAGAATCCCCTATCAAACTTCTTCTGGCTGATGGCAGAATGTCATTTCTTGCAGCTGAGAAATCGCCATAGGTTCCCTTTGTTTTCTTGCTGTCTTCCAGGGGCATCTCCCAGCTCCTAAAGGTCACCTGCATTCTCTTACCTTCAGATCCAGTGTGTTACATCTTTCAAGTGCTTTGAATTTCTCTGACTTCCTTTTCTGTTTTTCGTTTTATTCTATTTTGTTTTTCAAAAGAGCTAGGGGAATATTCTGCTTTTTTGAAATGTATCATGATTAGATCAGGCTTGCCTGGAAAATCTCCCTATTATTAGGGCAACTGACATATGACAAAATGTATTTATGGGAGTGATAGCTAATCATGTTTCCATGTTCCAGGGACTGGGTGACATTATTGGGAGGCCATGTTCAAATTCTACCTATGACGGTAGACTTTGCTAAATTTTCTCAAAGGTTAGTTGCAATGTGTAATCTGAAGCTACACTGAACTTTTCATACTCTGCTAAATTAATTCCATTGGTCGATCTTGTGAGATGAGTGCATGAATTTTGAGGCATCATGCTTTGTCGTTTCTCATTTGGAAAATATCAAGTGACCAGGTTATATCGATCTTCCAAATAGTGACATCATTCATTATACAGTAGCTAAAGTTCACATTCATTAATATCACCACTAATCTCATTGCGAAAGTAATAAGAAATACCAAGTTCATGATAGCACATATGTATTTTGCAAAATTTTAGCTTTCATCAGAAAGCTGGATTTTGTCTCTGGCAACAAAACTTTCAGTTTTTTTCCTTGAGGTGTCATTCAATTTTGAGAGCTTATCTGTCAAATCCTAATTTTTAGTAACCATAATTTGTCAGTCTTTTTAAAAATAGTTATATTGATATATAATTGGCATGCAGGTTATATATGTACACTTTATTATATTGACATACATATACACTTGTGAAACCGTCACCACAATCAAAGCAATGAGCACATTTATCACCCCCAAATTTTCCCTGGACCTCTTTTTAGTCCCTTCCTCCTCCTCTTCTCTACCCTGTGTCCCAGTTGACCTTTGATCTGATTTCTGTCACTGTGTTTTTATTTCTTAGAATTTTATGTAAATAGAATCATATAGTCCATACTAGTCTTTTTTATTTTATTTTATTTTTTTGGATGGGGATCTAGTTTGTTTCAGTTAGCATAACTTTCAGATTCACTCATGTTAAAATGTTTATCAGAGTTTATTCCTTTTTATTGCTGAGTAGAATTGTATCATATGAATATACCACAGTTGTTATCAGCTATAGATAGACTTTCGGCTCATTTCCTGTTTAGGACTACTACGAACTTGGCTGCTGTGAACATCTGTGTACAAGTCTTTGTATGGATGTATGCTTTCATTTCTCTGGAGAAAATACCTGGGAGTGAATTAGATAGAATGGACATATTTAAATATTTAAGGAATTGCCAACTTGCATTCCAAAGTGTTCATACTTGTTGATATTCCCAACAGCAGTCTGTGAGAGTTCTAGTTTCCCACATCTTTGTTAATACTTTTTGGTCAGTCTAGCTGTTCTAATTTTATGTGGAACTGTCTTACTATTGTTTTAATTTTCTTTTCCCAATTAATGATGTGAGCATCTTGTCATATGCTAATTTGCCATTTATGTATCTTTGAAGTGTCTATTTAAATCATTTGCCCCTCCTTTTTTTTTTTTTTTTTTTTTTTTTTTTTTTAGGGCAGCACTCTCAGCATATGAAAGGTCCCAGGCTAGGGGTAGAATTGGAGCTACAGCTACCAGCCTATGCCACAGCCACAGCCACAGCAACTCAGGATCAGAGCAGCGTCTGTGACCTTCACCACAGCTCAGGGCAACTCCAGATCCCCCAACCCCCTGAGCGAGGCCAGGTATTGAACCCTCGTTCTCATGGATACTAGTTGGATTCTTTTCTGCTGAGCCACAGTGGGAACTCCCATTGGGCCATTTTCAAAACTGGCTGGCTTTCTTGTAATTGAGTCTTGGTTCTTTATATATTCTGGATACAAGTCCTTTATGAGACATAGAATTTTCAGATATTTCCGTCTCAGTCCGACTTGTCTTTTCATTCTTTAAACAGTGTCTCTTGAAGAGCAGATGTTTTAATTTTTTGAATTCTAAATTATTATTTTTATAGGTCATGGTTTTGATGGTATTTCTAAGAATACTTGGTTGAATCCCAGAATTTCTTAGAAATACCATCAAAAACATGTTTTATCAAAAATAATACGTTTACTTCTACAGTTTTTATAGTTTTAGGATTTTAGTTCAGTCTAATAGGCCTTTGAAGTTAATTCTTTATAAGAAATGCTTTGAAGTGCATATTTTTGACATAGCTATCCAGTTCCAGCACCAGTGACTATCCTTTATTTTAAAATGTAATTATGAATATTTCCTTTTCTGGATTCTAATTTCTGTCAATCTTTTTGTTTGTCTTAATGCCAATACTGCACTTTCTTCACTACTGTCACTTACTATAAAGTAAGTCTTGTGTCAGGTAATGTTGGTCCTCTAACTTTGTTCTTTTTCAGAATTGTTTTGGCTGTCCCTCGCTTTTCTTTATCAATTTTATTATTAGTTTTTCAGTTTTTATATCAAGGTTTGCTAGGATTTAGATTGGGATTACATTGATTCTTGAGATCAATTTGGGATGAATAGACTTCTTAATGATATTGAGTCTTCAGATCTATTGACAATAGTATAACTTTCAGGTAAGATAGGTCTTCTTAAATTTCCCTTAGCAAGTTTCTGTAAAGTTTAATGTACAGGATTTCCCATTTTTTGTTAAACTTATCTCTGAGTATTTGATTTTTTTGTGATGCTGTTGTAAGTGATTAAAAAAAATATCCACTAGGGAAGTTATAGAAAATGTAAATAACTCCATCAAATTGATCTACTGACCTTTATAGGACACTCCACACAGCATCACCAGAATATACATCCTTTTCAAGTACACAGAGAATATTTATCAAGATAGACCATATTCCAGGCCATAAAACAAGTCTCAAAAAATTTATACAAATTTAAGTTCTGTCAGCACAATGAAAATAAAGTAGAACTCAAGAATAGAATCGATGCCAGAAAGATGTTACCACAATCCGGGTTCTTATTCATGCAGTTGAAGAATGAACTCTCTGAACCCACAGCCAGCCAGCAAGCAAAGTCTTTATTAAAGGAAAGCAAATAACTCCCAGGGCTGCTGGGAGTGGGGAGAAGAGCCCACCTTCTCCATTGTGCTATAGGGATTTTTGTCTCTGAAATATGGGGGCAGGTACTAACATGGGGTCCAGAAAGATGTGGTTTTCTCCTATTGGCCTTGCTTACTTGCATATACCAGTTCTTGTCTAATAGGGCTCTTAGGGGTGGGACTGTACCATAAGTCTCACAGTTTTTTTGCCCATTTCTTCCTGTAAACTGAGTCACAGGGGATTAAGGATTAATGTCCATCTGGACATAGGTACACTCCCTATAGTAAACAAGCCCTGTGGGGATGTTACTCCTTGGAGCCCTAAGCCACAGATGTTAATCAATAGCCATATCAAAGAATGCATTGAAGTCCATGCTCCTACACTGACTTCCTGAGTTAGTATTCTGCCTCAGAATGATCTCTAAAAAATCTCTGAATATTTGGAAAGTAAACAGTGCGTATCTGGGTAACCAGTGGATCAGAGAGGAACTTAGTGTTTTGTACTAAATGAAATAACACAACACCTCAATATTTGTATGATGTGGTTCAGCAAGTTAAGAATCTGACCAGTATCCATGAGGATGCAGGTTCTATCCCTGGCCTCACTCAGTGGGTTAAGGATCCAGCATTGCCGTGAACTGTAGTGTAGGTCACAGGTACAGCTTGGATCTGGAAAAAAAAAAAAAAACGGAAAGAAAGAGAAAGAAAGGAAGGAAGGAAGGAAGAGAAACTCAAAGTTCAAAGTAATGACCTCAACTTCTATCTTAAAAAGAAGTGCAAATTAACCCACCATATATAGAAGAAAGGGAAAAATAGATATGAGAATAAATCAATGGAAGGAAAAAAAGACAAAAATCAATGAAAGTATAAGCTAGTACCTTGAGATTAATAATTGATCTATGTATAGACTCTTCAGAAAAAAAAGAAGGCACAAATTACCAATATCAAGAATGAGAGAGTCAAGATCATTAGAGAGCCTACAGATATTAAAACAATATTAAAGAAATTGTATGAATATTTTTATGTAAATAAACTCAACAGCTTAGATAAAATGGGCAAATTTCCTGAAAGACAGAAAAGCTTATTCAGCCTTCATAATCTCATATCCTTTATAGAGTTAATTCTTTAAAGAAAACTTGAGACCCCTATGGCTTTGCTGGTGAATTATACCAAACTTTTAAGAAGAAATGCACCAATTCTACACAAATTTTTAAAAAACTGAAAAGGAGAGACCCCTTCTCAACTCATTAAAGCCATCATTACCTGATTCTAAAACTAGACAAAAATGTTACGGGAAAAGAAAATTACAGATTGTATTTAATGAAGCGAATGCAGAAGTATAAAGAAACACGTCATGATCAAGTGGAGTTTTCCTAGGACTACAAGCTGATTTAACTCAAATATCAATCAATGTAATTCATATTAATAAAATTTAAAACTATGTAATCATCAATAGATCAAGAAAAATCATTTGCAAGATCGAGCATCCATTCCTGATAGGAATTCTTTGCCCTGATCTGGCACAGTGGGTTAAAGGATCCAGCATTGTTGCAGTTGCAGCATAGGTCACAACTGTGGCTCAGATCTGATCCCTGGCCTGGGATCCATATGCCACAGGGTGGCCAAAAAAAAGAATTATCTGAAAATGAGGTCTAGAAGAGAACTTCCTCATCATGAGTGGCTTCTAAGAAAGATATGTAATATGACATCATATTTAATGGCAAGCATCTGAATGCTTTGCTCATTTATGTCAGAAATAAGATAAATATGCTTACATTTTGTCACTTCAACATTGCACTAGATGTTTTAGCTTCTAGGACAATACAGCAAAAAAAATCAAGACAACATAAATAAAAACCTTTTAATATGTTTAAGGTATTTTTCATCTTTGCAACAATAATTTCTTTTCCAATTTTGTAATTAAATACTAGCTACTAAACTAAAAAAAGACATTACAGCATTCTATAGTGAAACCACTATAGCACTTAAAAATAAATGCTTGTTTTTTTTTTGGTTTTAAACAGTTTGATGATAGCAAATTTTCTTCAGTGATTTTTCTCTTCAAAACAGCTTTGAAATCTCTAATAGTTACAGGCCAGTTATATCTAACAATCTAATGTCATTAAAATGGGACCAAAATAACAAGTTCAAAAACAGTGAATTAACAATTTTGACATTTTCAAGTTAAGACTTCACAACAAACTGTTCCTATTCTCTACTCCTTTATTCCAATATATTTTTGTGTTATGCATGGTTTCTCATCAATGAACATGTGTATGTATCAGAATGTAAAGATAAATGAGCCAGATGCCATAAGTTCCTGATAAAATATATTTCTGCCATAAGATAAAAAGGTGATAAATACATTGTTCTGAAAAGCATAGGAGGGATTTATCCCAGGTATGCAAACCAGTTTCAACATTTGAAAGTTTGTTAATGTATTCCATCACATCAACAGGCTGAAAGAAAAATAGGACGATGCTATCATAGATGCAAAAAAAGTGTTTAATAAGATCTGACACACATTCATAATAAAAAAGTTTGAAAGTCAGTAAACTTGGAATGGCGGGTACTTCCTTAATTTGTTTTCTAAAAAATCTGTAAAAACCCTGCAGCTAACATTCTGCATAATGATGAGAGACTTGAAGTTTTCCCACTGAGATCAGACACCAAGGCAAGGATGCCCTTCCGACCATTCCTTTCAACATTTTACTAAAAGTCCTAGCTAATGCAATACAACAAGAAGAGGAAACAGAAGTTATACTGATTGGGAAGAAAGAAATAAAACTGTCTTTGGAAGACAGTCTGGCTGTTTCTATAAAAGTAAATGTAATTTTGTCATGTGATCCATCAGTCACATTCTTTGGCATTTACCCAAAGGAATTCAAATTTTCAGTTCACACAGAAACCTGCACAGGGATGTTTATAGGAGTTTGATTCATATGTCCAAACTTGAAAGCAACCAAGATGCTCTATACTAAGTGAGTGGATCAGCAAACATGATACATCCAAACAATGGAATATTATTCATCTCTCAAAAGAAATAAGCTATCAAGCTATGAAAATTCATAGAAAATTCATATAGAAAAATATATTTACCAAGTTAAAGAAGTCAATCTGAAAAGGCTATATATTGTATGATTCCAACTACATGGCAGAGAGAGGGATGAATAGGCAGAGCACAGAAGATTTTTATAGGATAGTTCATCTATCATGTTTGACATAAGAGTAGATACCTGTCATTTTACATTTGTCCAGATACATAGAATGTACTACACCAAGAATGAACCTTGATGTGAAACTATGGACTTTGGATAATAACAATGTATCAATGTAGGTTCATCAGCTGTAACAATAGCAAATTTTAGCAAGGAATTTTATAATGGTGGTGGCTCTGTTGATTGGAGCAATGATTATAGGTACGATCTCTGTACCTTCCACTCATTTTTTTTGGTCTATTTTTTTTCTAGGGTTGCATCCGTGGCATATGGAGGTTCCCAGGCTAGGGGTCTAACTGGAGCTGTAGATACCAGCCTGTACCACAGCCACAGCAACATGGGATCCGAGCCACGTCTGCCACCTGCACCACAGCTCATGGCGATGCCAGATCCTTAACCCACTGAGCGAGGCTAGGGATTGAATCCA
Organism: Catagonus wagneri; assembly: GCA_004024745.2. Taxonomy (NCBI): domain Eukaryota; kingdom Metazoa; phylum Chordata; class Mammalia; order Artiodactyla; family Tayassuidae; genus Catagonus; species Catagonus wagneri. The sequence goes on from PVHT020004020.1 coordinate 28,746,328, forward strand.
TGTCCTCATGGATGCTAGTCAGATTCTTTTCCACTGAACCATAATGGGAACTCCCTCTTTTTTTTTTTTTTTTTTTTGTGAATCAAAAACTGCTTTCGAAAAGTCTTAAATTAAAAAAAATGAAATAGACTTGGTTGTCTTTGATTAAATTTAAGATCTGTCTCCCTCACTTCTCTATTCACTGAATTCCTCCTTCCCTCCCATTTTAAAATTCAGTGTCATGTGTGCGTGGTCATTGAAAGCCCATAGAGGGTAGTGGTAGAGATCTTGAGCTCTAATGAGTGTTGGTGAGGATGTAGAAAATGGGAAACATTCATATATTGCTAGTGGGTTGTAAAATGATACAGTGACTTTAGAAAAGGTTTCACAGTTTCTCAAAAAGTTAAACATAAAATTTCCATGTAAACTAGCAGTTATCTTAAGTATACATATAAAATAACTAAAATGTGTGTCTGTACAAAGACTATGCAGATGTTCATAGAAGCATTGTTTGTAATAACCAAAAAGTAGAAAGAGCCCAAATGTCCATCAGTTGATGAATGAATGAACAATATAGGGTATACATCCATACAATAGTAATATTAATGTTAAGTAATAAAGAGTGATGAGCTAATAATACCTGCTACAGTATAGATGAACCTTAAAGACTTTATGCAAATTAAAGCAAGTCCGATAAAAGACTACATGTAGTATGATTCCATTACTATGAAATGTCCAGGAAGGGCATCTACAGATAAAGAAGGAAGATTTCTGGTTTCCTGGGGCTAAGGGTTTAGATAGGGATTCACTATGTGCAGGCATGAGGGATCTTCATGGAGTAATGAAAACGTCACTAAACTGGATTTCAGTGACAATTTTACACCTTTATAAATTTGTCAGAGTTCATTACATTGTACATTAAAATGGGTAAGCTTTATGTATATAAACTGAACTTTAATATAGCTCTTAAAAAAATTGCCCCAAGAACCAGGCATTTTTGACCAGACTCTTTGAAGTTATATAATCTTTCTTTTTTTTTTAATATAATGATTTTTATTTTTCCATTATAGCTGGTTTACAGTTTTCTGTCAGTTTTTCAACTGTACAGCCTGATGATGCAGTTAAACGTACATGTATAGATTTGTCACAAGTGATTAGACATAGTTCCTGGTGCTATACAGCAGGATCTCCTTGCTTTTCCATCCCAAAGGCAATAGTCTACATCTATTAACCCCAGACGCCCAGACTATCCCATTCCCTCCCCCACTCCCTCCCCCTTGGCAACCACGAGTCTGTTCTCCAAGTCCATGATTTCCTTTTCTGTAGAAAGTTTCATTTGTGCAGTATATTAGGTTCCAGATAGAAGTAATATCATATGGTGTATGTCTTTCTCTCTTTGACTTACTTCACGCAGTCTCTAATACCATTCATGTTGCTGCAAATGACGTTATTTTATTCTTTTTTATGGCTGAGTAGTATTCCATTGTATATATATACCACATCCTCCTAATCCAGTCACCTGTCGATAGACATTTGGGGTGTTTCCATGTCTTGGCTATTGTGAATAGTGCTGCAGTGAACATGTGTGTGCATGTGTCTTTTTCAAGGAAAGTTTTGTCCGGATATATGCCTAAGAGTGGGATTCCTGGGTCATGTGGTAGTTCTATGTACAGTTTTCTAAGGTTCCTCCATACTGTTTTCCAGAGTGGTTGTACCAGTTGACATTCCCACCAACAGTGCAGGAGGGTTCCCTTTTTTTCACACTCTCTCAGGCATTTATAATTTGTGGACTTACTAATGATGGCCATTCTGACTGGTGTGAGGTGGTATCTCATAGTAGTTTTGATCTGCTTTTCTCTAATAATCAGTGATGCTGAGCATTTTTTTTCATGGTGCTTGTTGGCCATCTGCATATCTTCTTTGGAGAAATGTCTAGTCAGGTCTTTTGCCCATTTTTCAATTGGGGTGTTGGCTTTTGTGCTGTTGAGTTTTATAAGCTATTTGTGTATTTTAGAGATTAAGCCTTTGTCAGTTGTATCATTTGACACTATTTTCTCCCATTTTGTAAGTTGTCTTATTGTTTTCTTTTTGGTTTCCTTTGCTGTACAAAAGCTTGTCAGCTTAACTAGGTCCTATTGGTCTATCTTTGCTTTTAATTTCTGTTGCTTTGGGAGACTGACCTGAGAAAACATTTGTAAGGTTGATGTCAGAGAATGTTTTGCCTGTGTTCTCTTCCAGGAGTTTAATGGTGTCTTATCTTGTATTTAAGTCTTTAAGCCATTTTGAGTTTATTTTTGTGCATGGTGTGAGAGTGTGTTCTTGTTTCACTAATTTGCATGTAGCTGTCCAGGTTTCCCAGCAGTACTTACTGAAAAGAGTGTCTTTTTCCCATTTTATGTTCTTGCCTCCTTTGTCGAAGATTAATTGACCATAGGTGTCTGGGTATATTTCTGGGTTCTCTGTTCTGTTCCAGTGGTCTGCATGTCTGTTTTGGTACCAATACCACACTGTCTTGATTACTGTGGCTTTGTAATATTGCCTGAAGTCTGAGAGACTCAGGCCTCCTGCTTGGTTTTTGTTCCTCAGGATTGCTTTGGCAATTCTGGGTCTTTTGTGTTTCCATATAAATTTTTGGATTGTTTGATCTAGTTCTGTGAAGAATGTCATGGGTAATTTGATAAGGATTGCATTGAATTTGTAGATTGCTTTGGGTAGTATGGCCATTTTTACAGTATTAATATTTCCGACTCATGAGCATGGAATATCTTTCCATTTCTTTGTATCTTCTTTGATATCCTTGATTAATGTTTTATAGTTCTCAGCTATATAATCTTCCTTAATCTACTTAATCCTCCTGTTTCTTCCCTTAGTTTCCTTACCTGTGATGTAGGAATACTAGGGTTTTTGTAAGAGCTAATGTACTGTGACTTTGTGTGCATATACCAAATATACATAAACACATATTTTGTAATACATATATGTGAGAGTGTTTAACCATAATAACCATTGTATGTATTCTCTTCATCATGTCATAAGTTTTATGTTCTTATTTTATCATTAGCCAGGAGGAGAAAGTGACTAATTAAAATGACTCCTATAATCCAGCCAGAACTTTAATCTAACCTCTGAATTTGTCGTTTCCCCTGACTCTAATCCTAGCCCTAGACTTCTTTAACCAAGAGTTCTGGTCAACAAATTGGGAAGCATAATGTTTGTGTGTAGTTCTTCCATTTCTCCCACCGTTTTTGACTGTTTAGTTTGTAGATTTTAGTATTTAGCCTATGGCCTTTCCTTATATATGAAACTGAAATGGTAGGATTAAATGGCTTCTAAATTTTAGCTCTAACCTATAATATTTTAGTTAAGAAAGTTTTTCTTAAATTTGAAAATAATATATAACAAACTATTAAATTACTTCAAAAGAGTATCTGCCCTTTACTCATTTTACAAAGGACTTGATGGGTAAATAACTAGCTAATTTTTATTCTTAATAAAGTAGCTTAATAATATTCAATATTTTATATTTATATAATATTTTACAGTTGTCAAAGCACTTTATTAACATTATGTCATTTGTTCTACCAGGCAGTATTGTTATCTCCATTTATAAATAAACTAAATGAGGTACAGAGAGCTTAGAGTGACTTGTCAATGTCAATTAAATAGCAAGTGGGAAAATAGTGCTCTTTCTATTTTCTATTATGTCATTCAGTTTATAAGTGGGTCAAAATATATAATCCTTTTATGAATTGAAAATAAAATGAAAATTTAAGCAAAATATCTATGCAAGATACCCTATGGGCAAATACATGAATCCCCATTCCATAATTTCTCAACCTTCTACACAGATAAGTAAATAGCTTATTACAGTAAACACGAAGATTTTTGTTTGAGTTGCTTTTTTCTCTATTGGGAATCAAGCTGTGGAGGTAAGATTTAGAGAACTGGTAGGTTAAAAGGAAGGTTTAATAACTGTTTGGTATCTTATATGCCAGCCATTTCAGAAATGTATTATGCAGAGATTTAATATGCTCCTGTTCTCGTCAGATAACTGAGCCCTTTGGAAACATAAATCTGCAATATATTTTAACCAGAGTAATGTTTGAGGAGATTATAAGCATTTGAGAATTGAAGTTTAGAGTGACTACCCCAAGATGATCCTGTCTTCATTTGAATCATCTCTTGAATTGCAAATACTTTATTTATTTGCTTGCTTACAGGTTGCTGGAGAAATAAAATCAAACAAAAGGCAATTTTAAATGGTGCTAGGAAATACTGAAAAAGAAAACAAACTCTAATATGCTAAAAGATGACCTTATTTTGCAAACAAGTTCATTACTTAGAGATTCAAATGAAGGAAATTATGAGAGTCCTTTTTTTTAAATTGACAAGTTATGAATTAAAGGAATATTTATGGTCCAGGCAGCTGTCATTTATTTTCATATATGTGGTTAAATGAGAGTTGCCATAAGATATCCTGATGAATAGGAAACCAAGTACCTTTACCTCCAAGTACAACAATGTCAAGTCCAGATCCTGGGTTAGAAGTAATTAATTTTAGTAAGCCTTAAACGTCACTCTCTTTTCTTTTCCTAGAGGTTGCTAACTGTACCCTTCTTTCGGACTGGATGTTCTCTTTGAGTTGAGAACTTCCTGAAACTAATAGAATATCACGTTATCTGGTAAATTCCTCAGCTCACACAGATACTGCTGTCATTTTGCAGTCTTTAGACTTCTCTTTATTTTAAATCATTTGTGGCTTTGGAGCTTTAAAAATTGTTGAAGAACTCTTACCAGGTTTTAGACATCAAAATATATTTTAACTCCGTAAGAAGTTTGAAAAAATTTGAGCTTGTATAGAGATTTTAGCTTAGAAATATGGATGTGTTTATATATATTGTTCTCATAAATGTCTTTAAACCTTTCAGTAGAAATCTTTTCACTGTCAGAATTTTTTCTTTTAATTATTCATTTTGTTTGGAATTTCTAGGGTAAGTGCATTAATTTTAGCTAGAAGATGGAATTCTTTGAAAAAATAGACCTCTTAGCCTTTCAATTCATAATGAAATTTTGTATTTTATGTGATTCAAACAATTAGTTTCAGTTACATGACATCACAGCTTATTGTGATAGTCACTGGAAATGATAGAATCTGTTCCTTTGCTAACAAGGTTTCAGTGTTTTGGCTCTACATCCTTGCTTGGCATTTGTTTCTTTCCCTCATTATAAAGGGTAGAAAGGGTAAATTGTGCCAACAAAAGATTAAGGAGCATGGCTCCTGACACTCAGTAAAAGAGCCCACAAAATCTGAACTGGCACCTTACCTTACATAAATTTAACCCACCTCCCATCATACAGTCCATTACCAATTATATAATGATATCACTTCACAGCAGTAAATTTTGAGTTCAAGGAAAATAATAGCATAGTAATTCTCAAATTAATATTTTGTACCAAAAAATACAACTCAGTGGCTGAATTTTTTATGTTGCTAGTAAATTACTAAACAAGAACCTAATTTTGTGGGGTTTATTACTTTGTTGTTTGAAGATGTCAATAGAGTACTCTTTTAAAACAAATTTTGTATGAGTCTAAATGACTAATTATAAATTAGCACGTTGTAAATTTCAGTTTGGAAGAATTGGTAACTTCTATGTTAACCGATATCATAACCTCTAAACTTAGGTATTAGTCTTTATTTTATAATTCAAGTATATTACATTAATGAAAAGCAAAATAAATGTGCTTGGTTGAAATTTTATATCACAAATAATACTTATAGTATAATGTAAAATACTTCTAAAAGAACCTTTTAAAAAGAACCTTTTAAAGATCTTTAAATTGATATTTCTTTCTCAGCCAAATGATACATTTGGTTGCCCTAATGTTCCATTTGCTGCCTAATATCCCAAAGCAAATGCGGATGGCGTAGTTTAAAGTGGCCATTTGCCCAGACACTATCTTTTGAAATTAATTACTTCATGTAATTTATGCATGACTTAAATTGTTAACCTGGTGGTTTTTCATGCTCGTGGTAATGGCATTTTTCTTTTGTTTTTTGAGTAGACCACACCCTTCTAGAAGTGTCTTTTTTCCCAGAGCTTTTGATAAACACTAAAAACATTAACCCAAAAGAAAGCTTTGAGAAGTGAAATCTGAAATATAATAACTACTATATCATCTCTTGGACTTGCGTGGTTGTAAAGAAGTATCAGTAGGGATTTTCTTTTCTATTAGTGAGCAAAGGTTGATATGTTACGCAAATACCAAGTTTTCATGGTAAACTTGAGTCACAGATGCGTCGTAAATATCTGAGCAACATTACTCATGTGTTATTTATGTTTTGAGCATCCGATGGCACTTACACCTGTAAGTACCTCTTGCAAGGAGGCAGATAGACTGGTGAGAAGGACAAAGCATGTTCTGAACCATATCCTCTCTCTTAGATCCTGTTTTGAAAATGTCTTTTTGGGAATTGAAGTTCTTAACGATTTAAAGTGTAAGAGTTGTGAATACACATGTATCCTTCCACATGGATAAAATACTGATTAGTTTTACTTTTGTTATCATTTTAAAGTTTTTGTTACTATACATGGAAAAGTCTTAAAATATGTAGCAAAGTTTTAAAGTAACATAAATAAGAAAATTTGCTTTATTGTTGAAAGCCTAAATATATCTGATGCGGATGTTAGAAGTATGAACAGGGCTAGTTAAATTGTAGTGAATTCAACTGAAATAAAAGTTTTTACACATAACACCTTGTTTTTATAAACACATAAATAGGTTTTCCCCTGTAATGGATCTAATGTGTATGGCTCTGACAGTGCTTTTTTGCATGAGATTTTCATATTATCAGAATTATAAGGAAAACCGTTGCTGAAACAATGGGGAATACAAAATATTTCCAAGATTAAAAGAAAACTGGAAATTAGTTGAGTCCGAGTTCTTTAAAATACTTATTTTAATGTATGACAAAAGTTGAAAAATTTGTGTGTTGGCCTTTTTTTTTTTTTACTTGCATTGCAGTTCCATAAATAGGCTGTTTCATGTAGAAGCCAAATAAATGCCTCTTGACAGCCTTAGCCAAAGATACCGTAATGCTCTCTTCTTTTTATATATAAATTTTATCCCTTTCTAGTTGTAAATTATTTATATCCCTTTCTATTTATGTTACCCTTTTTGTTTGGAACTGATCTCTTCTTAAATTTGTGGAAGAAATGAAAACCTTATTCATTGATATTTGAGAAGGCATGTCACTCTACTTGTATATAACAATATCTTTTAAGTAGAATTTAACTTAAAAACTATTTCAGGGAGTTCCTGTTGTGGCTTAGCAGTAATGAACCTGATTGGTATCCATGAGGACATGGGTTTGGTCCCTAGCCACACTCAGTGGGTTAAGAATCTGGTATTGCCGTAAGCTATGTATAGGTAGCAAACGTGGCTTGGATCTGGTGTTGCTGTGGCTGTGGCTAGGCCAGCAGGTGCACCTCTGATTCGACCCCTAGTCTGGGGCCTTCCATATGCCTCAGGTGTGGCCCTAAAGAGACCAAAAAAAAAGACCAAAAAACAAAACAACCCCGAAACTATTTAAGGTTAGGCATTCTGTTAGTTTATTCAACCATTTGCTCAACAAACAATTACTGAATGCCTACAGTATGTGCCATGTACTGGGAAGAAAACAAACAGGAAGACCCCACAAAAAGCCAAACTTCCTGCTCTCATGAAGCCTGTGCTCTGGTGGGGAAAGAAATATGTTGGACAAGTAAAACATATAGTATGTTAAGTGGTCTGAAAAAATAAAGCATAGAGGGAAGAGGATAGAAACTGTTGGTATATTGGAGTCTGAGAGGCCTTCCCGGAGAGGCCTCAGTGAGGGTAGATCATTTGAGTAAAATGCCTGATGGAAGTGCAGGAACAAGCTGTGGAACTGCCTGGAGGAAGAGTATTCCAGACTTCTTAGGGTAGTGTGGATGGAGTAAGGGTAAGGGGAGAGTTGTAGGAGATGGCTTTAGAGAAGGAATGGGGTTCCAGCCATGCAAAAGCCTTGTAGATCATAGCATTGAGTTATTTCATTTTAAGGAGTCATCCTGTGGTGACTACCCAGAACTGGTCATGCTGTGTTCCTGCTGCCCTTATCAGCTTGAAAGGCAAATAATATAAAGAGAGCTTTATCTTCATTTCCAATTCCTTGGAAAATACTGAGTATCTTTTAGGCCCTAAGAGTCTGTGTTAATGTTTTCTCCAGTGAATGGGACTATTTTTGCCTTCTCCCTCCTTGTCCATCATAGATTTGAATAAATGTTTAAGGGTGAAATCAACCTCCCACTTTGTTAAATGCTCATTTTATGACCAGCCAAATTAATTACTTCTGAAAATCTATTACACATTTTTTTTTCTCATTTCTTCACTAGTTTTCTGGTCATGTTTAATATCTCTCTTCTCATTTAGAAACTCTCTTTTTCCTGTTGCTGGATTTTCAGATGCTCTAAAACATAAGGCATTTTAAAAAATTCATCTTGGGGGATCACACTTTATATTACGTGTTGCATAGCCTCTTGTCATTGAAAATATGAAAATAATATTAGAAACTGTCATTACAAGGTTTTGTGTATGTGGAACTTTCCTGCTCTTTATTTGCCTTCATTTGTCCTTCTCTGTAAAACTGAAGTAGATTGTCATTGGTACCTATTTATGGGCATGAATTTCAATTCCAGGGAGAATATTATTCAATACCTGACACAGCTGTGCCTGAGATTGAGGGCTTAATAAATACACCTAGAAACTGTAACCTTTGCAAGAAAAAATAAATTTGCCTAAATTCTTCCCTGTCAAACTTGAGAAAAGCAAATCACATTCGACAATACCTACATTCAAAATGAAAGGCTTTATATCACAATCTGGAAGAGATTTTAAAAGTGACTCTTTTTTGTTGTTGTTGTTTGGTCTTCTTAGGGCTGCACCTGCTGCATATGGAAGTTCCTAGGCTAGGGGTCGAATCAGAGCTGTAGCTGCCGGCCTATGCCACAACCACAGCAACACCAGATGTGAGCCACGTCTGCAACTTGCACCTCAGTTCATGGCAACTCCAGATCTTTAACCCATTGAGCCAGGCCAGGGACTGACCCTGTATCCTCATGGATACTAGTCAGGTTTGCTACCACTGAGCCACAAAGAAACTCCTTAAAAGTGACTTTATATAGCATCTTTAATGAATTTGTATCTTGGATTACATATATTAAATATTTTGTTTTTTTAAAATATTGGATGTTTTGTTTTTTCTTCTCTTACATGTTAGTTTGTAGATTAGTTTAAGAGCATTTTTCAAGAACTTTGATAAGACTGCCAAATGAATTTATCTTCTAAGATGGTATTTGCTACCAGCAAGTGATTGAATTTCCGTATTTCTTATCTTGGCTACTAAAATTAAGAAAGAAACCCTTTTTATGTTTAACTTCTGTCATTGCTGAATAGGATAAAAGGCATAGATACCTATCTTTTGCATTTTTGCATCTTTAAAAGTGCTTTTTAAAAATAAAGGATAGGCTTATTTTATTTTAAAATACTTTATTATTTAAAATACTTTATTTAATTTACTTCATTTTAAAAATAAAGGATACATTAATGATTTTCAATTAATATTAATTTAATTAATATTAATTTATGTAATTAATATTACTTTTAAGAATCAAATCTATATTCTTTAATTCTTTTTAAAGTGGAATTTCTAAGCTAATGAGGCTGTAATTTAAAGGAGCTTTATTATTTTCAAAAATATTCTAAGCCAGGCTTTTTGATAAAAATAAACTTTAAAAAAGGCTTTTTTTGGAAACATGTATCACCCTGTATTTAAATGACTTGGAAACTTAGAAATCCACCTCTTTTTCTTTGACTTTCCAATCTTTATAAACCTATTATTTTGAGATTCGGATTAATTACTGCTTTCTTTGATAAATACTTGCCACCAGTTGTGTCCCATACACCATTATATTGGTGAAAAACATACCTGTGATGTCTTCTATCATGAAGTTCAGTGTAGTGGGAGAGGCATATATTTAAACAGTAACTACAAGTAAATACGTTATTGCAAACTCTGCTATTCAAAGAGTATCACCTAGAGAGATGGTAATGGGTAGCACCTAATTTATTTTAGAGGCCTTAGGAAACATCTCTAGGAGGTGACCTATGTGTTAAGACCTGAAAGATAAAAATATTCTACCTGTGCTAAGGGCTCAGGAAAGGCACAGAGAACAGCAAATACAAAGCTTTGGGTAGGAGAGCCTTTTGTGTTTTAGGAGCAGGAAGAGGAACAGAATATCTGAAGCATGTGTGTCTGGGAGAGACTAGCATAAGAATGTTGGAAAGGTAGGAGGGATGGAACGATGAAGGGCCTCAGAGTTCAGGGTAAGCAATTTTTTATTTTATTCCCAGTGCTGTTCCATTTTTGTCAGTGACTTTTTTTTAAGTGTTACTTTTAAAGATTACATAGGAAACAAATGAAAAAAAGCCTCTTTCTGTCCCTGACTCCCGTTCCCTTTGGAATTTTTTATGGAGGCAGCTGCTCTTACTGTTTTAAAGGGTTTTGTTGTTTATTCTTGCTTTAGTATTATCCTTCCAAACCTTTTCCATGCACATGGAGATACATATGCATATACATCTTTTTATTTTTAACGCAAATGGTAGCTTACATATTGCCCTGATGTATTTTTTTTTTACTTGATGAACTATCTTAGATTTTTCCAACATCAGTGTGTACAGATTTAATTTATTCTGTTAATAGTTGTGTAGTATTTGTTTCTGCCTTGCTTGATAGCTGTTTTTGTAGTCATCTGCTACCATAACAAGTGCTTTCAGTGGAAATTTCCATATATCCTCACATGGAGAAACATTTCAGGTTAAATTCTATTGTCTTGAGTCTCTAAATTGGTATGTTGTAGTAAAGATTCATGACTATCTCCCAAACTTTAGTCTCCAGATCAACAGTTCAGGCAGCATTAAAGCTGAGCTCAAGAGTTTGCTCTAGAAAATATAACTCCCTTTGAAGCCTGTGCTTCCAGACGCCTTCACAGTATTTTGTATAAAACCAGGTACATGTGAGAGATGCATTTATGCTTGGCAAGCAAACCCCATACCCCAGTCTTGGTCATAATAGAGATTCAAGTCTTTGTGAATAAGCATATCAGAAAACACTTTTTTCTTATCCCTACATAATGTTCCTTTTGTCCAAATTTATTTCATCCCAGTGTGCGTAATTATGGAGTCAGGATTGCTTTTAAGAAATGGCAAAATACCCACCTCCAAAGTATTTGACAATTCTTACCAAACAGTTGTGATATTCTGTGTTTACTCACTTTAACACTTAAAATAAAAGAAATGCTCAGTGGAATTTCCAAGTGCACTATGACGCTCTTTTGGAAGTTGATACACTTTTGGGTTCTTTTGCCTGTGTAAATATGTCTACTTTGGCTTTGGAGCCAAATATAGGTTTAAGTTCCTACTATACTGCTTCTAGTTGTATGATGTTGAGCACGTTACTAATCTAAGGCTTAACATGTGTCACTATAAAATGAAGGCAGTAATTTCTTACTTTTCCTACCAGAGCATTACCAAATAATTAAATTTTAATTTAGCAGGAAAAAGTGCTATTACTGTGTAGGTCAGTAAGTTTTTTCTTGATTTTTAAAATACAAAGCCTTTAGATTTTAGGAAAATATATCAATGCAGAATTTCAGATAGCAGCTTGCAGTGACCATACATTGTATCTAAAGTCAGCCAAAAATAAAGAAGGAAACATGATTCTGAGATAAAATAAGAAACATACTTATTGTGTTAGAAAACAGTTGGAAATGCAGTTCAAGCAAAATCACAGTTCACAGACTCAGAAATTGATAAAAAGAGATAGACACATCAAGGTTAGAAGACTAGTGGACACTAAGTAGGAGGTTTGGAGGACAAGTAATCTTTGGAGAGCTCACAACCTGTCAGAAGTGGTCAGGAATGAGCAGAATAACAATCTCCAAAATGTGTTGGGTATATAGAAAACCAAACTATGTAAGACAAGCTTAGAAGATAAAATAAGCTGGCTCAACTGTCTTCACCCCTGAGCATACTAAAGATAGATTTATGAAGATCTTAATTTTAATAGCTGAGGTGGGAAATGATTTAAGCTATAAAGAGTAGACTTGGAGTCCAAATTAGGATAGGTTCTGGCAGTTTTCTGGGGGAATGATAAGGTTTTTGCCAAAAGGAAAGATGATGTTGATGTCAAGGATCTTTCAAAATGTTCTTTTATTTCCAAGGCAATATTGAGTAATGTATGTTATCCATTTCATAAAGATGAGCCATATGGGTTAATCTAGTTGAATAATATCTAAATTGTTAAAATGTTTTTAAATATGATGAGTTAAATGACCTACTTTTTTTTTGCAACTAAAATTTTCATTTATTTTATGTATTTCATTTTGGGGGGGGCTGCACCCATGGCATATGGAAGTTCATAGGCTAGGGTTTGAATTAGAGCTATAGCTGCCAGCCGATACCACAGCTACAGCCACATCCTCGTAAGATGCGAACCGTTTCTGTGACCTACACCACAGCTCACTGCGAAGCTGGCTCCTTAACCCACTGAATGAGATCAGGGATCAAACCCATATCCTCACGGATCCTAGTTGGGTTCGTTACTGCTGAGCCACGATGGGAACTCCTAAGATTTTCATTTTAGAGTGGACATTGAAGTTGTTTTATATAATCCATAGGCAGGTGTAAACGTTTGAACAATTTCAAGAACGTGCTTCGTTTTACAGTAGCTGATCATAAATAAACCCTGGGCTTATTGTGCTCCTATTGAGTGTAAATTAGGGTCACTGACAAACTCTTTTTCAGATATAGTATGTTATAGATTAAATGATGTGAAATGGTATAAATCTTAATTTACTATGCCAAGTTCTTCACTAATATTAACACAGAACTTCATTTTAAAAACATGATTCTCAAAGTATAACAAAGACACAATTAATGAATTGATAATGTGCTCATAGTATTCTCTCTATATAATGATATATCTTAATTCAGGTTGAATTTTTATCTGAGCCAAGCATTGCTGATTTACCAAAAATCAATGTTTAAGCATCACAATTTTGCATATATGATTACTTTTCTGTTTCCTGCATCTCCTTCGTGTGCTCCCCATCCTAAATCATTCAGTCTGCCTCTCCTCACTCATCAGATCTCATTTCCCTTTGCTTGGTCTTGGTCTCCCCTTCCCCTTTTTATTGAGAAATAACTGACAGGTATCACTGTATAAGTTTAAGGCCCACAGCATGATTGACTGATTTACACATGTTGTGAAATGACAACCACAGTAGGTTCATCTAAAACCCATACTCTCATATAGATAAAAAGAAAAAAGAGAAAAATTATTTTCCTTATGATGGAAACTCTTAGGATTAACCCTCTTAACTCTCACACATACCATGTAGCAATGTTAACTATAGTCATCATGTTGTACATTACATCCTTAGTACTTATTTATCTTATAACTTGAAGTTTCTGTCTTTTGACCTCTTTCTTCAAATTCCCCTCCCCTGTATCCCTCACCTCCAGTAACCTCAAATCTGATCTCTCTTTCTGTGAGCTCTTTGCTTTTTTTAGAGTCCACATATGAATGAGAATACACAATATTTGTCTTGCTTTGTCTGACATACTTCGGTTAACATAGTAGCTTCAGGGTCCATCCATGTTGTCACAGATGGTAGGATTTCCTTGTTTTTAAATGGCTGAATAATATTCCATTTCATACATATGTGTGTGTTTGTGTAGGTACACACTACAACTTTATACTTTAATCATTCGTCCTTTGATAGACACTTAGGTTGCCTGCATGTCTTGGCTACTGTAAATAATGCTGCTATGAAAATGGAGGTACAGATATCTTTTCAAGTTAGTGCTCTTGTTTCCTTTGTATATATTTCCAGAAGGAGAATTGATGGATCATAAGGTAGTTCCATTTTAAATTTTTTTAGGTTCATCCATGCTGTTTTCTGTAGTGATTATACAAGTTTACAATCCCACTGACAGTGTGTAAGTGTTCACTTTTCTCCATATTCATGCCAGCATTTCTTTTTTCTTGTCTTTCTGCTGATGAGCATTATAACAGGCATAAGAGGAGTTCCCATCATGACTCAGTGGTTAACAAATCTGACTAGGAACCATGAGGTTGTGGGTTCGATCCCTGGCCTTGCTCAGTGGGTTAAGGATCCAGCATTGCCATGAGCTGTGGTGTAAGTTGCAGATGCGGCTCGGATCTGGCATTGCTGTGGCTGTGGTGTAGACCGGCGGCTACAGCTCTGATTAGACCCCTAGCCTGGGAACCTCCATATGCCGTGAGTGTGGCCCTAGAAAAGGCAAAAAGACTAAATAAATAAATAAATAAATAACAGGCATAATATAATATCTCATTGTGGTTGTGATTTGTATTTCTCTAATGAGTTGTGATGTTGAGCCTCATTCATGTACCTATTGCCCTTTTGTGTATCTTCTTTGGAAACAATGTCTATTCAGGTCCTTTGCAAAATTTTTAATTTTGTAGTTTGTGTTTTGCTGTTGAGTTGTATGAGTATTATATATATATACATATATATATATATATATATATATATATATATATTCACACACATACACATTTTGGGTATTAACTCACTAGATATATGGTTTGCTAATATTTTTTCACATTCTGTAGTTTTTTTTTCACTTTGTTGATGTTTTCTTTTGCTCTGCACAGACTGTTTTATGTGATGTAGCCCACTTGTTTGTTTGTTTGTTTGTTTATTTATTTATTTATTTATTTTGTCTTTTTGCCTTTATCTAGAGCCACACCTGCAGCATATGGAGGTTCCCAGGCTAGGGGTCTAACAGGAGCTGTAGCTGCTGGCCTTCACCACAGCCACAGCAATGTGGGATCTGAGCCACATCTGCAACCTACACCACAGCTCACGGCAACGCCGGATCCTTAACCCACTGAGCAAGGCCAGGAATCGCACCCGCAACCTCATGGTTCTTAGTCGGATTCATTAACCACTGAGCCACGATGGGAACTCCCACCACTTGTTTATTTTTTATCTTATTTCCTGTGCTTTAGGTGTCATATCCAAAAAAACTGTTACCAAATACCACACCACGGAGCGTTATTCCTTTGATTTCATCTCAGGAGTGTCATGGTTCCTGAGTCTTAATGTTTAAGTCTTTATCGATTTTGAGTTAATTTTCATGAAGGGTGTAAGCTAGAGGTCTATTTTCATTTTTTTACATGTGAATATCCAATTTTCCTAGCACCATTTATTGAAGATCTTATCTCTTCTTCATTGTATATTCTTGACTACCTTATCAAATATCAGTTGATTGTATATATGCCTGCGTTCATTTTTGGGCTCTCTAATTTGTTCCATTGATCTATGTGTCTCTTTTCATGACAGTTCCATGCTCTCCTTATTAATATAGTTTATAATCAGTAAGTGTGATGCCTCTTGCTTTACTCTTCTTTCTAAGGATTGCTCTGGCTAATCGGGATCTTTTGCTTTTACATGTAAACTTTAGGATTGTTTTACCTACCTGCGAACGAAAAGAAAAATGCCATTGGAATCTTGATAGGGATTGCATTAAATATATAGATGGCTTTGGGTAGTATGGCTATTTGAACAATATTCTTCCAACCTGTGAACACAGGCTGTCTTTCCTTTTGTTTGTGTTTTCGGTTTCCTTCATTAGAGTTTTGAAGTTTTTAGTGTAGAGCTCTTTCATCTCCTTGGTTAAGTTTATTCCTAAGTAGTTGATTGTTTTTAATGTTATTTTAAGTGAGATAATTTTATTTCTTTTCGACATGAATCATTCGTATATAGAAACACTGATTTTTTATGTTAATTCTGTGTACTGCAACTTTACTGAATTCATTGATTAGTCTAGTACTGTTTTGGTTTAGTCTAGGATTTTCTATTTATAAAATCATGTCATCTGCAAATAGAGACAGCTTCCTTCTTCTTATCCAATCTTGGTGCCTTTTAATTCTTTTTCTTACCTGATTATTCTTTCTAGTACTGTGTTGAAAAGGAGTGGTGAGAATGAGCAGCCTTCACTTTATCCTAATCTTAGAGAAAAAGCTTTCAACTTTTGATTGTTAAGTATAACCTATATACTTATTTGTGAGCTCCTCATATATGGACTTTATTATGTTAAAGTATGTTCCTTCTATACCTTATTGTTAAGATTTTTTATTATGAATGGATATTGAATTTTATCAAATAACTTATATATCTATTGAGATGGTTATATGACTTTTTTCTTTCAATTAATATGATTTTGCATATGTTGAACAATCCTTGTATCCCAGGTAT
Source organism: Catagonus wagneri (assembly GCA_004024745.2). Taxonomy (NCBI): domain Eukaryota; kingdom Metazoa; phylum Chordata; class Mammalia; order Artiodactyla; family Tayassuidae; genus Catagonus; species Catagonus wagneri. The sequence continues at coordinate 28,762,692 of PVHT020004020.1, forward strand.
AAATTACTCTTGATCATAGTTAATGATCCTTCACCTCTCCTAACTATGTCTGTCCTTAATATCAGCCACTTTGACTTTTATACACTGTCTTTACTATCAGTTTAACACATTATTAAAAGCATGAATGAAACCACATGGTGCCAGATTTTAATAGTAGTACTAAAGTAAAAGAATTTGAGATATTTAGGGGCAAAAAATATTTCTGAGTGGATCTGTGAGAGCAGAGTCAGAGAGGGTTATTCTAGGAGAAATTGTATATAAAAGCATATGAACAATTCTAATGAAATTTGCTTAGATCTTCAAACAATTTTGATTTCTCCTTGTTATACAAATTAACTCCTAAATGGAATCTAGTCTGGCCATTTAACCAGAAATACTTAAAAAAAATCTTAAGGTAAGGTGAAATAATGTCTTATTGCATCAATAATTATTCAGAATAGTTTTTTTAAAGTATATATATCTCATTCATAGAAATCACTTGCAAAAAAGACTGTGGAATTTAATTTTTCAACAATATTCTCCTTATTTACCACTCAGATAAATAGATACTACCAGTTGTTTATGTATCATTTCCTTTGCAAGTGCTTTTGGAAATTCTTAATTCTTAGCCATTAAGCCAAATAGAAGCAGACTACTTACACTGGGTCACCCACCAGGACAATATTCCAGGTTCCTTGTCCTTTTCTGGGCAGCCCAAAGACCCATTTTCATTATTTATACTCTTTTTCCTTCCATCTAGTTTTACTATCTTTTCGTTAAGCTACTTATTTGACTTTCTTTCCTCTGTGGCTAATAAATACTCTGCATGTAATTTGGCTTACTAACAGCAGCCAAACAGAAATAAAGGAATAATGGCAAAATAATGGGTATTACATAACTAATATTAGTCTTTTTTAACTTTTGAAAATTTGACAAGAGGACTCCATTTTATAAAGGACTTCAAACATAATATTGGGTTAGTTTTTCATAATTATAAATAAATCTGATTTGTTTTACCCTATATAGTACTTAAGTATTAGTATAGTTTTCATTCTCAAGAGGAGGAAATTTTGATTCCGAAAGATTATTTAGTGTCAGCCTGTAAATCAATAAAGTTTCTGAAATAAATTAGCAATGACCAGTATTAGCTATCACCAGTGCCCCCAAGAGGTTGTAAAAGTTCAAGGTTGGGCCCAGGAATTATCTGGGAGTGCTTCAGAGAGGTCTCCCAGCTATGAGAAGTACGCCTGTAATACAAGAATAGTAAAGGAGCGAAATTAAACACATATACTGCCAGTGACATTCCTCTTTACTTCATATTATACAGCAAATTAAGGATTCAAAGATATGACCAGTAGCATAACAACAGTGGTGATCTTGAAAATAATGCATATGGAGAAGCTGGTGGTTTATTAGTTCATTACTAAACAGAACTTTTTTTCTCTCCTTATTGTCAAGAAGGTGAATGAAATCTGTGCGACTAACCTAATGGTGCATTATTTATACATAACCATCTCTGAGTAATTTCACTACACCTTTCTTATAAGTAGTCGTTATCTGACTTCCAGTTTCTTTCCTTTTTTTTTTTTTTCTCAGTCAACTTGGATAGGTCTGCAGAATCAAGCCAGGTCACACTAATGTTCTTTCTTGGGCTTCCCTCAAGAAAGATGAGTGTGCCTTTGATTGGGTGTGTTTACTGACTTCTCTCCTTTCCCATCATCCAAGCAATGAGAATAGGAATGTGATAAACTGCTTTAGAGGAGACAACTGTTGTAGAAACTAGGTATACCTTCATTCAGTATGTACTACGTCACTCTTACATGATGGACATAGTTACTCACTAGGAATATAAAAGATCATTATCTCTTTGCCCTTATAGGAGTAGCCTGTAGGAGTTTACATCTAGAAAATTTGCTACCAACAGATTTACATAGAATGTCCACATCATTTCTTATATTTGAATACTGTCAAAATTGGTTCCTACATAACTTATTAAAATCCCTGAGAAAAGATAACTATAACTGGATTTTAAAATACAGTAACTGGTTAAATATTTTTGCCAAAATTATTACCTGTTCTTTGGGATGAAAGGAAAAGAGAGAAATGAAACTGCATTCACTTTATTTCTTGTTCCCATATATTTACAACTCTATGTGATATCATAAATCTCACAGCTACACACACCAAGTTGATTAGCAGATTGAGTGGATGATGGGTGGGTGGCTTTTAGAGATAAATTTGTATAAGATATCCTTTTATTCTGTTTTCCAATAATAATAAAAGACAAAATACATTTTTACCAGAACCTGTTTTATCTTAGTTGATTAGCATAAACCTATTCAAAATTCAGAATCAGTTGAATATGATCCAGTAGTTATAGAAATAGCCTAACTACTGCTACACCAAGAGAGAAGGAAAGAGAGAAGAAATAGTCCATAAAAGTGAGGAAAAGCTTCTATAAGGGGTGATATATATAAAAAACATTTTCCTCTGTCTAGGAAAGTGGAGAGAGGTTAAGAAGTAGTTGAAGGCTTTTTTTTTTAACATATGGGACTCCAGATTGGTGCTCTGGAGTACAGGATGAGAAGTATTCTTTTGCCATAAGTCTTGAATGTCTCAAGACATTCAAGATGTTATACAGGATTTCCTGAGTGAATGAACTGCAAAATGAAGTAGTAATTTTAGCTGTTTCTTTTTTTTTTCTAGCATTAATAACATATTTCCTCATTTTGTACAGTTGGAAGTCAGATAAACAGTGTCCTGGTTATAGAAGGAAAACTTATCCGTGTAGATACCAGAACCCCTAGGCAGAATTCTGACTTGAGGGCACTGTAGCCAGGCAAGAAAACAATACCTGGAAAAGGTTAGAGTTACCCCAGAGAAATCGTCTCAAGGCAGAAAGTGTCATGTTAGATTGGATCCTGCATACTTTTTAGGGTACTCTTTCCCCTGTGTGCACTGCCCTGCGGTGTGCTGTCAGACACTGTAGCTGAGCTGCAGGGAACTCTACAACTCTTTCTGTCCTCCTGACCCCATTCCTAGACTAAATGCCAGTATGTGCTCTTCGAGCTGTTTCAGGCAGTTTTGGAATACTTAAAGGAGCTTATTTCCTTTTGTCATTCTGTCCACCTTTTTTGGATCATGATCTCACTGTGGTCAACATTTATGGTTATGAGTTTGGTAATTTAATAAAACTGCCATATTTTTTGTTAAATAATTATTTGTTGTTCTTAGGTACAATGAATAAAGCATAACCAAAGTGAAAAAGAAAATCCAAGTGATACAAGCCAGTTTTCCCCTGCTTGCTCACTGAGCCTGTATTCCTATCATAAAATGAAAATTAACCCAATAAGAAATGACCAGCCATAACTTGAAAAGCATGCCCATGTAACCTAAATCTTCTGTTGGTCTCTCTGTGACATTTAACATATCACTTTAATGAAAACAGTTTTAATTGCCTATTTGCACAAAATATTGTATGAAGTATGTTTCTTACTAGGCTGTGCCTTCTGGGAGTCTATGATAAAATACCTGGAATACTCCATGTGAGTGGTTGTGAAAGGGTCACATAGATAATAACTTAACAAAAAAATCTATATACACAGTAGAATATTTACTGTTTGTAAAAATGAAATTATATAGATTGTGAATATATAACTTCATAGAGGATTCATTTTGAATCAGTGATACTGGTAAAAGTCAACTTTCGTTGAATGAGGAAGGAAGATGCTTAAAGACTTTAAGTCTGAGTAATGGGAGTGAGTTAGCTGGAAAACTATAAGGCAGGATGATTCTGTTTTATTGCTAGAGTTTGATATCTCACTAATCCCAAAGTGAAAGACTAAGAGTTTGGGTTAAAGCACTAACAGTGAAGGTGTAATGATAGAGGCAGGAAGAGGATTGTAAGTTGTATATGTAGAATAAAGTATGTTTACCTATACAAATTATTATTCTCATATTGTTTGAATCAGATTTCAGAGAAGCAATAGCTTGGGATGATTGGGAGGTGGAGTTGAGAATAGAGAAGGGCAGAGCAGCTCCAACTTTATCAGCAGGTCATACACAAAGAAGACAGTAGCACTGTCCCGGCACAGAGAGAGGTGGTATTGACTAGTGAGGGTGGAAGGCTTCTGTATGTAGTAAATAAAATATGACTGCATGCAACGTTTCCACAGTAGAACATATTAAGTCTAGGAACCCAGGGATGGTAACTGGATAACTCTCACATTCCCTCTTTCTATGGCACTGAGCTTCTGAGTCTAGATTGGAACTTAGAGGTCATTCTAGCCCAATCTCTTTATGTAATGGATGAAGTCCAGAGAAACTGAACAGAAATTCCTACAACTAATTACTAACCAAGTTGGAATGAGAAGAGAGTGAGTCTTTAAGTTTATGTAGTGAAACCCTGTTAAATTTAATCTTAAAGACATAGAAATTTGGTTTCTTTGTTTTTTTCCTTGAGATAACTGAATTTTACTGCATGCATGGTTCTTAACACTTTCCTGGCAGTGTTTTTCCTAAGAAAAACATTTAAGTCAAATTACTTTTATGTATCTTTTTGTTTTTCCACTTAGATTTGAGAGCTTTCAGCATAGTTGGGAACCTGTTTTGTGATGCTCTGAATTAGGAGGAATATCTGTTTATGGCCAAATATTCTTGAGATTCTAGAGAATCATAATTGTTTCTAGTGCAGACTTGCCTTTTACTAGAAAAACTCCAAATGCAGGCATTAATGTGTATTTTATATCTGAAATAAAATTTAAAGAAAAAGTTTTTTTTTCCATAGTAGAGTGAGCCCAATTTAGCTTTTCCTCCTAGGCAGTTACTTAGGAGAAAACTTTAATATTCATCATTGTACTGCCAGTTTAGTGCAAAAATTTTAGCAGCATGAAAACATAAACACATACAGAAATGTGAGTCTTGGTTCGATGGATATTTACTTCTCAGGAGCACTTTGTTTTATTTTAGGTCTTTCTCTTTTAAAGTAAATATGTGTACTTCTTTGTTTTCCCCTCACTGAATTCCTGCTCCATCTCACAGCCCTTAGATACTTTCTAAAAACTTATCCAGTCCCACAAGTCATATTTTACTGTTTGTTTTTGAACCACTGTAGCATATTATTATTTGTGCATTTATTTAGCTACTGTTTCACTTTGTCTTCTTTTCCCCACTTTTTTGGCCATACCCATAGCATATGGAAGTTTCTGGGCCAGAGATCGAATCTGAGTCACATCCATTGCAGCAGTCCTGGATTCTTAACCCACTGCCCCTGGCCAGAGATCAAACAGGCAACACCACAGAAACAAGCCAGATCATTAATCCACTGTGCCACAGCAGGAAATCCTCACCATATCTTTTAATATAGTTTATTTCTGAATTATTTTTTCTTCCTTATTAGGTTGAAAACAGCTGGAAGAGAGAGTACTCAGTAATCTTTAGTATGCCTTTAGCAATTTACCTGGAATCCTATGGAATTAAATAAAGCACTTACCTTTTTTTTTTTGGTCTTATATTTTCTATTGTAAAGCCCTTTGAACATTATTCTTTCTTGTATTCTTTCTAGAAAGAACTCACTGCTTAATGTATCAGAAGAGTCTTTTGTGAGATAGCTGGCGAAAGAGTCTAACTGTGTCACTTGAGAGGCTGTACACTGTGCAGCCTACCAGAAAGCTCCCTGCCCCCACATGTGGAAGATTATGGTCATATGTGTCCCACCTGACCCTTGACAAATTCATATCCTTTCAGGACACAGTCACTGCTCTATACTTGAAATACGACTGTAGCCAAGAGAACTCTGGTCTCTAGACAGAATACATGGATTGGAAACCCAGTACTTCCCCTTATGTGTACTGTATTCTTAGGAAAATCAGTTAGTACTTAAAGTATTGTTAAGACAATTCAGTGAGATAGCCTATACCAGCACATGTAAACTAATAAATACACACATTTTTAATATTAAGCTCTATTTAGTAAAACTGAAGAAGACTATTTTCCTGTTTCTCACTGCAATCCCATGTGTGTGGGGGCTAATCACTTATAATAAAATATTGCTGAAATAATTATATTTTCTGTACTTCTTTAGAATGTCAGCAGTCAACAATTTTATTATATATGTTTGTCTAAGACAGGTCAGGTTAAACTGGTTTAATCTGCTAGAAAAGTCGTCCATCCTAGGAAAGTATGATACCTCTAAAATCTATTATCCAATATGAGAATTCATCTTTTTATCATTGACTCTTCATCACTGTAGAAATATGTCAGACCAAGTACTCACTTAATATTTTTTTATTCTAAATGCTAAGCGACATAGCTTTTCTGTTTTAAGCATAAAAGCAGTTAATTTCTCCTGATGTAAATACTTGAAGGTGGAGAGATAGTGTGAACTCATATATGAGGATTTCTTTTGGTATTTTTGAAGAATTAATTTAGACACAGTATTGTGGCATACTTAAAATATAAATCTTCCTTGAAACCTGAAGTTACACAAAGAATAAAGTTATTTCATTAAAAAAAAGCTCTTCACATATTTGAAAGCAACTTTAGTATCACCTCAAAAATTTTTTTCAGATTATTAGAACAAGTTCAATTAACTTATCTTGTACTGTATGTAACATGCCTTTTGTGTCTTCAAATTTTTGCTAAAATTTTAAAAAATGAGAAGATTAAGCATGCAATTCCAAGTTGTACCCTTGATAACTTCCTAACAAATCTCCATGAAACCTTAAATCAAGATTCCATGGCTATTGTTGTTCAGCCTACAGATCCACTTAGCTATAATTCTTTCTAGCTCACTTCATCTCTATTTTAATCAGAGGATTATAATGTTGAGTCAAATGGCTTACTGAAATCTTGTTGAATTATATTTATGAACTTCTTCTGATCTATGTTTGTTAACATGTTAAGAAATCCAGTAAGCTTTTTATGAATGTGTTGAGAGATACTCTTCCATTGGTCTCTTGCATTCCTGCTTGTCTTACTGGGTATGCCAGGAATGCAAGGCCCAGACTGATCTTCACTCAGGCCTTTTCTCAGGGATGTGTTTGTAGTGAACAGCTGCAAGGGATAAGGTAATGTCCCCTCTGAGCAAAGAACAGGCTTGCTTACTGCCTTCTGTAAAACAGCAGCTTTCCCTAACTCATCATTCCTCTCCTGTATCACGTCCTGCTCTGTGTACAGGTATCCATCTGGGCTTATCCACAACATCCGCCATGCTGTGCTATGAATGATCAAGTTATTCATCTCTGACCCATGAAAAAATACCAGACTAACTCATTAGTTTGTAAATAGGGTGAAGTACGAGATCAAACAAAATCTAACACATAAGGAATGGTACACAAAGCATAGGTACAGAGCTCAAATTATCACAAAGTGTACACACGCCTGGTAACCACTTTCTTGACTTATAAAACAAATTAGTTTTGGCTGTTCTTGAACTTTGTGTAAATGGAACCAAACCTTTGTCTCAGAGGACGACACTATTGAACCATATACTTAAAAATAGTGAGGATGATAGCTTTTATGTATTTTTAAAAACCATGATGAAAATGTTTTTAATTTTAAAGCAAAAGTCATTTCCATGGGTAGCCTGCTTATTTTTATAGTAATGAATATATGTATGTCTCTTTCTTTTCCTTTATAGCTACTGCTTTCTAAGTTCTAAAAAATCTTTCCCTTTATCAGGATCACAAAGGTATCTCCTGTGTTTGCTTCTCACGGCTTCATACTTTAGGTCTATAAGTCACTTGAAATTAATTTTGTGTATGTTGTGAGGTAGAGATTTAAGTCTGTCTAGTGTTTCCACTACCAATTCCTGAAAATGCTGTATCAATTCTTTAAAAGAATTTCCTTTTTCTCAGTTAGTTACTTTGGTGTCTTATGTGTTATATGAATCGCCCATAAGTAGATAGGTTTATCTCTGGTCTCTGTTCTGTTTCATTGATCTACTTGATTTTCCTGAAGCCAAAACATGCTTCCTTGACTATAACTTCATCGTAACGCTTAAAATTGAGTACTCTGATTCTTCCCAAGTCATCATTTCATAATTTCATCATTTTTCTCCATTTTAGATCTTTTGCACTTCCATGTAAAAATGTATAAGCAGCATGGGAAATTAAACCAAAAAGCCTGCTGGGAACTTGGTTGGGATTGGACTGATTCTGTTGATGACTTTGGAGAGAATTGGCTTTTTACATTCAGTATTAATCCTCCATTCCATGAACTTTGTATATTGTTGCATTTAATTTGCACTTCATTAATTTCTCAGTAATGTTTTGTAGTTGTCAGTGTAAAGGTATAACACATCCATGTTTAAAATTAATCCTAAGTATTTCGGGTTTTGATGCTGTTATAAAGGATATTTTTATAATTTCAGACTGTCCCCTCTTGATGTAGCCAGTACAATTCATGGTGAATTACAGATAGTTAAGATAGCCTCCAGTGGATGAAATTATCTAGGGCTACTTCAAAAATGAGCATTCTTTTATGGACAGAACCACTGTGGAAAGACCGGTGCTAAGATGTGTGATTCACCTAGAGAATCGAGTGTCATCGATAGTGAGCAACAGAGATTAGATTACATTTTATTTCTGATGAGTGACTTTAAACTATGTATATTTTGTTCTCTGATGAGTGAGGATGCAGCTAATATTTGAATCAAAGTAGAGACAGTTAGTTAAACTTTGTATAAGTAGCAGTAAGTAAACTGTGGATGGGAAAGATAGCAGGAAATTTATGATCTCAATGTATGTTTTATGTGTAAATGTGATACAAGGATGACTCAACATATGAAAATCCATAAATGTAAGATAGCACATTAACAGAATGAACCATGAAATCACAGGATCAATAACTCTTCATGATAAAAATACTCAACAATCTAGGAATAAAAAAATTATCTCAACATAAAGGATACCATATTTTTTAAAAAGCTCAATGCTAACATTATATTCAGTTGTGAAAAACTGAAAATTTTTTCTCTAAGATCAGGAGCAAGAGAAAGGTGCCCAATCTCACCACTTCTATATAACATAGTACTAGAAATCCTAGCCAGAGCAATTAAGAAAAAGAAGTAGAAGTCATCCAATTTGGAAAGAAGAAACATGGTGTTATATGGAGCAAGGCCTGCAGATTCCAAACCAAAACCCCCACTAGAACAAAGTTACTGAAAGTAAAATCAGCACTCAAAAATCATTTCTGTTCCTATACAGTAATAATGGACAGTTCTAAAAGGAAATTAAGAAAACAACCTCATTCACAATATCACCAAAAATAATAAATATACAGGAATAAACTTAACTGAAGAAGTGAAAGACTTGTATACTGAAATTATAAAACATGGTTGAAAGAAGTCAAAGAAGACACAAAAGACATCCTGTGTTTATGAACTGGAAGACTTAATATTATTAAAATGTTCATACTACCCAAATGGATCCACTGATATGATGCACTCTCTACAAAAACCCAATTGCATTTTTTTGCAGAAATAGGAAAAAAAATCCTAAAATTTACATGGAATCTCAAAGGACCCAGAATAGCCAGACCATATTGAGAAAGTAAAAATTTAAAGGCTTCACACTTCAGGATCTCAAAACATATTACAAAACTACCATAATCAAAACAGTATGGTACTAGCACAAAATCAGACAGACCAGTGGAACCAACTAGAGATCCCAGAAGTAAGCCCTAGCATATATAGTCAAATGATCTTTGACATAGGTGCCAAAACTATAGAATGGAACAGGATAGTCTCTTCAATAAATAGTGTTGGGGAAAATGGATATCTACTTGCAATAAGATGAAGATGACCCCTTATCTTGCACCTGTACAAAAATTAACTGAGATAAAACACCTAAGCATAAGATATGAAACTGTAAAATTCCTCGAAGAAATCATAGGGGAAAATGTAATGACATTGAAATGGGAAATGTTTTCTTGAAAATGACACCAAAGACACAGGCACAAACCAAAAATAGACCCCTGAGAAGTGATACTACATCAAACTTAGAAACTTCTGCACAGCAAAGGAGGCAGTCAACAGAGTTGAAAAGCAACCTACAGAAGGGAGAAAATTTTGCAAATCATATATCAGGTAAGTGGTTAACATTCAGAATTTATAAAGAATTGCTATAACTCAATAACAAAAAACCCAAGTATCTCAATTAAAAACTAGGCAAAGGACTTAAATAGACATTTTTACAAAGAGATTTACAAGTGGCCAATAAGCCTATGAAAGATGCTCAGTATCACCAATCATTGGGGAAATGTAGATCAAAACCATGAGGAGATATTACCTCATACCCATTAGAATGGCCACTATCAAAAAACAAGACACTGTGTTTTGGCAAGGATGTAACATGATAATTTGGAACCATGTGTGCTGTTGGTTAATTGGGGCAGTCACTATGGAAAACAGCATGGAAATTCTTCAAAAAATTAAAATTAGAACTCCAGTAATGATCCAGCAATTCAACTTCTCTGTATATATTCAAAAGCATTTTACTGGACCTGAAGAGATATTTGCACACCTGCATTCACTGCAACATCCTTCATGATGGTCCAGAGGTGGAAACAACCTGCTTGTGCGTAAGTGGGTAAATGGATTAAGAAAATGTGCTTTGTACATACAGTGCAATAGTTTTCAGCCTTAAAATTGGAAAAAAAATACTGTCAAAATCTGCAACATATATGAACCTTGACATCATGCTAAGTAAAATAAGCCAATCATAAAAAATAATATAATTCCACGATAAGTGTGGAATTGAGGTGTCCAAACTAATCAAATTCATAGAGACAAAAAATAAGATGGTGGTGGCCCAGGGCTGATGAGTGAGGGAAATAAAGAGTTGGTTGATAGGTGCATAGAGTTTCAGTCATGCAGGATAAGAAAGTTCTAGAGATCTGTTGTACCACAGTGTAAATATAGTTAACAATATTATACAATGCACTTAAAATTACAAGGATAAATTTACGAATTTTTCACCATAACTTTTTCAAAAGTGAAAAAGAAGACTACTGTTTTTTTTTGTAATTTTTCTTTAATATTGACATTCCAAACTCTTTGATGCAGTGTGTTCTTTAAAAGTATATTTTAGGAGTTCCCTGGTTGCTCAGAAAGTTAAGGATCTGGTGTTAACACTGTTGTGGCTTAGGTCACTACTCTGGCATAGATTCAGTCCTTGGCTTGGGAACTTCTGCATGCAATAGGCATGGCAAAAAATACATATTTGAAAGCAATATTTTTTAATCTGATAGAAAGTTTCCTAATTTGTGACTGTATTTCTGATCAAAACCTTTGCATAAATTAAATTATGACCATGTCCAACAAAAAAGCATAAATATTAAGATATAAATATACATTTCTAATTATTTCAGTTAAGATTATGTAATGGTTCTTATAAAGTAGTCACTGATATCATTGATTTGGGAATATTAATATCTCTAAAACTTTTAGCCTATGATAAGTTCAATTTCTAAAAATATTTTAGCTTTTATAAACATTTTCCATTATTAATTTGAATGTACTTTTGGATATATCTTTTTATTCCACGTCTCTTTAAAAATCTGTCTAAGGAAGCTTGAATTGGTGCCTTTTTCTTTTGTCTCTGCAGGTTTTTCTGTAGTAGATAGAGACATCAAAATAAGCATTCCATTGATTTTTTTATTTTAAAAAATGCCATTGTATCATCTAAGTATTTGAAAGATGTTCCAGGAGGCTTTAGAGCCAACATCTTTATACACTGATTTTCCTATCCATTTTTCTCTATATTTTATATCAAAGGCAGCTTTGAGGGGCTTAAGAAGCCACAAAATAGAAAAGTAAGTAGTCTGACATGAAAGTAGGGAGAGAGTCAGTCCATAGACCTTTGCCTTGGTGGCAGATGGCGGGTTGTGGGTGGGGAGAACGGCAGTGGATCTGTGAGCTCAGTGTATGTGTGTTTTTGTATGTAAATATGTGTGTTAGTCTTAGAACATAAATTAATTGGTGAATCTACCTTTCCAGCCTCCTTTTTGAGCATTAAAAAAAATAGCAGTATTGGGCCCTCATGAAAAACACACACAGTGAAAATAAAATCTTGGTTGCAAGGAGCCAAAACAATCATAATAACCTTTAAATGAAAGGGACTGCAGCTATATGGAATATTGAGTATATACTTTAAAACAAGAGTTGGGAAACTTTTTCTGGAAAGGGCCAGAGAGTAAAATGCTTAGGCATTAGGGCCACATGGTCTCTTGTCACAACTCTGCCATCATAACTTGAAAGCATCTGTAGACAGTATGCTAAGGAATGAATGTGGCAGTTTTCCAAGTAAATTTTATTGACAGAAACAAGGAGTGGTCTGATATTAGCTTCTAGGCCATAGTTTATAGACATTTGCCTTAGAATTTCAGTAATATTACGAAAATGACCACCTTAAAAATACAAGTCAAGTAAATTCAGTTCCCTTTCCACAAAGTGAAAAAGCTGATTATCTCCAAAGTACTTTCTAGAAACTGACATTGAGAGTTTGTGAAAGTGGACTTTGGCATCTGTCCTGGCAGATAACGTTTAGCAAGATTATAGCTGGTGCCCCTCGAACCAGCAAGTTAAAAATACTGTGAAATGTACTCTTTTATGTCACAGAATTGTTATCATGATATGTATAACATGCCGAGGTCATTGGCAAAGGTAAAATGCAATAGGTCCCAGCACTTTGCAGTGTTAGCAGAGCATGGCTAATAAGAAACCTCATCTGAGAAGACCAATGTCATATATTCATCTAAATTGGGAAAACCATACACTCAGCTCTGCATTTGCCCAGCTCTGAACTATTACTTAGATAGCAAGCTGTTCAGCAAGTGCTTCTTTAAAAAGAAGATGATGGTATCAGAAAAGCCAGTATATTCTTAGAATCATTTTTGGTTTTTCAGTGTGTCATATGGTTCATCTTTCCTCACAAACTGACCCATTACTGAGTCTTAGCACCTCACCACCTCGATTAACAACTGAACATTCTCCAGGCTAACCTCTCTTCTGTGAAATCTATCTCTCCTAAGTATTCCCTACAGGGAGCAGTCAGTGTCCTCAGCTTCAGTGTTTGCATTGATCTTTTCTTTTTCAAGAACTTGTTTAGGCTTACCTCCTATTACATAAAATCTATTCCATGTCTTATGGAGTATAAGTTGAATCAGAATTCATTGTTTATGATTGTCATATAGATTTTTTTTCTTTATCTTTGATGGGCTGGCTGACAACCAAAACTCTTATTAAAGAGAGGAAAAGACCAAATGTTTATTTTTTCAATAAGAACTCTGAACAGTGACGTAAATGGAGCCCCATAATAGCGTTCTATAATTTAATAGTTGTTTTGATTATGGTCCTATTTTAAATGTATTAAGTGAACATACAACAAACTTCTCAGGGACAAATTGATGTCCTAAAAAACAAGGATAATGAATTATACATTTTATATATCACTAGGGACTGGCATCTCTTAATTTAATAACCTTTGAAGTTGTTTGAAAATAAATTAAGATCTCTACATGATTAAATGACAAGAAGTCATAGTGGTATGGCCCTGATGATCCCTTTTCTCTGATGACAGATTGATAAATTAGTATTCTTGTTTACCTGATAATCTCTCGAGTTTGTTTTATATGATCACTTCCTCAGAGTCCTATTAATACTGAAAAAGCAGGTAGGATCAGATTTTCACAGCACGGAGTTAAGAAATCTTTGATGATTTTTTTTTTTTTTCTTTCTATGGCCACACCTGTGTGTGGCACTTGTATGTTCCTGGACTAGGGGTCAAATCAGAGTTGCAGCTGCCAGCCTACACCACAGCCATGGCAACACTGGGAGTCAAGCTTCATCTGCAACCTACACCACAGGTTGCAGCAAGGCCAGGGATCAAACCCACATCCTCATAGACACTATGTCAGGTTCTTAACCCACTGAAACACAGTGGGAACTCTGGAGTAAGAAATCTTTAAGAAAGAGCTATTGAGAATGAGAGTCTTTTATCCTCTTACAGAAAGTTGGCTGCAAACAAAGCACTTCCGGTGTCCTCTGGTAGCCTAGTGGTTAAGAATCCAGCATTGTTACTCTGGTGGCTTTGATTGCTGCTGGGGTCTAGGTTTGATCCCTAGTCTAGGAACTTGATTGATTGATGTTGTATGGCTAGGGAACTTTGATCCCTAGCCTAGGACATGGACACTGTCAAAAAATAAAAATGAGCCCCCGTTATGGCTCAACAGGTTAAGAACCCAACTTGTATACCCATGAGGATGCAGATTCTGTCCCTGGCCTCGCTCAGTGGGTTAAGGATCCGGCTTGCCATGAGCTGTGGTGTAGGTTACAGATGCAGCTCGGATCCAGCATTGCTGTCGCTGTGTTTGGCAGCTACAGCTCTGATTTGACCCCTAGCCTGGGAACTTCCATATGTGACAGGTGTTGCCCTAAAAAACAAACAGACAAAAAAAAATGTAAAGCACCTACATTCATTATTTCATACTTGTTCCAGACATTATACATATGTTACGTGTGTGTATGTGTGTGTTTCTATATAGAATCTTTTTTAATTCTCAAAGTCTGGTGGTTGGTTGTAGCCATAAAGAATGGTTTTAGCTATAAGAAATTTTTGAGTTGTTAGTATGGAAGATATATAAAAAATCATAGTTTTTTTTCACTTAATTGAAAAATTTAGAGGAAAGTCAGTCTTCAGACAGTGTTTGATCCAGTGGCTCAAACATATCACCAAAAACTATTCTTTCCTTCACTTTTTCTGCTTTCTGTGGTCATAGCTTCATCCCAAGGCTGCCAGTCTTTGTGGTACTACATGCTGTCCTGCACACTTCCACCTGCAGACAATTCTTCTTTCCTGGCACTTCTCTCTTTCTTTCTTTCCATTTTTTTTTAAGCTTCTTTCACCCTTTAAAGTGTCTCCTTTTATCTCAGTGGCCTATCACTCAGAAGTGGAATTCATTGATTGTGTTAAGCAAATCTAGGACGACCTTTATTGTTGAGGTGAAGTTAATACTTTCCAAATTGTGAGAAGGGCAGTCTCTTAAAGAAAATTGAAATGAATGAGGGAAAATTGATGTTGTATGGCCAGCAGCTAGTCCCTGCTACAACTCTTCCTCGTTTTATATGCAAAAAAACTTCAACAACAAAAATTCTGTGTTGCAATAGTGTTTATTGTGTGTACCATGTGCTGGGCATATGCTTAATGCTTTAGATATATTTTAACCTTTAAAACCATCTTGATATCACTTATATCTGGAATCTAATATATGGCACAAATGGATCTTTCCACAGAAAAGAAACTCATGGACTTGGAGAATAGACTTGTGGTTGCCAAGGGGAAGGGAGTGGGATGGAGTGGGAATCTGGGATTAATAGAAATAAACTATTGGATTTGGAATGGGTAAGCAATAAGATCCCGCTGTATAGCAGTGGGAACTATATCTAGTCATCCGTGATGGATGGGTATGGATGGGTATGGAGGATAATGTGAGAAAAAGAATATACGTGTGTGTGTGTGTGTGTGTGTGTGTGTGTGTGTGTATGACACATATATATGTATGACTGTGTCACTTTGCTGTATAGTAGAAATTGACATTATAAATCAACAATAATGGAAAAAATAAAAATCATAAAATAGAAAAATAAAGGAAATAAAAGAAATACATGGAATTAATCCTTCCATTTTAAAGAAGTTTAGAGAGCGTAAACAAGGTCATAGCTAATCAAACCTAGGTCATTGTGACTTCAGGATCCATGCTTTTTTTCGCAGTGTCATGCTGTCTTGTCAGTAAATCAAAAGTTGCCTATAAAAATATATACTAAAAATTGTCTTAGAAATTAATCACTGGTAAAGAATTCTAGAAAATAATTCATCCTGTCTGGTTTAATGTGCAGTGTACCCATACAGAAATGAGCCTTGTTGACACAGTTACAAGAAGGAAGTTACTATCTTTTTAAAAAATTTTTCTATTTTTTCTTTTTATTGCTTAATGAATTTTATTACATTTATAGGTGTACAAAAATCATCATAACCAAATTTTATAGCATTTCCATCCCAAACCTTCAGTGCATCCCCCCACCCCCCAACTCGTCTCATTTGGAAACCGTAAGGTTCTCCAGTCTGTGAGTCAGTACCAGTTCTGCAGAAAAGTTCATTGTGTCCTTTTGGAAGTTATTATCTTGTTTTACCCATTTTTGAACACCAAGATCCTTACTGGTCAGGTGGGGTGTTCTAGACTATATGTGTATACATGTACACATACATATACAAACATGTATATACTTACATATACAAACATGTATGGCTGCATGAATGATTGTTGTGTATAGCACACATTTTGAGAGAGGTTCTTTAACTTGGCACGTAATGGAAATGACAAAAGAATGAGTTCACAGTAACAGACGCTATCATCTATAGGCCACTACAGTGAATACTTGGTAGTATATCATCTGATACCAGTTTCCAGTTCTTCACTAAATGGTAATAATCAAATACAGCGCCTAAGAGAATGTTTCTGGCCCAGTCTGAATTATTTTCTTGATATCCTAACTTTAGTCCCATAATCTATCCTTGGAGAGCTTACTTCTTGCTTCAGGCTCCTTAGTGCTTGCACTCACCCAAGGCTTAGGCTTTCAGTACTGAATTATAATGATTTAATTTTTACTGAAGGCCCTGCTTCTTTACAGTGTTCTACAAGAAGCTGGTTAGGGCTATGGAATGGTACAGTTCTGCCCCTTAAGATCACTGTGTTTGTGGCTTGAGTAACTATAAATTGGAAATAAATTTAAAGTTTACTTTAATAATTTAATGATTTTAAGCAAGAAATGTCTCTAAGGCAGAAATATGGTTGATTAAGAGAAAAGCGGATACCCACATACGTATCTTTGGCTTTGTCACAGTATTTGGAAATAGCTGTATCTAAATCTGCCTTCCTAGTACTATAGATTAATTGACTTGGCATCACTTTTCAGCCAATTTTTAATGCTATTTAAGTGTTGTCTTTTCTTTGCTTAGTAATATAGTATGCCTGTGTTGGTTTACAGTCTTACCTACCAAGGATTGCTTCTTTGCAAATTAGTTTTTAAATGATGCAGTTTGTAAAGCAGTAGTATTAAAAAGCGTCTATCACATACAGATGGCCAAAAAACACATGAAAAGATGCTCAACATCACTCGTTATTAGAGAAATGCAAATCAAAACCACTATGAGGTACCACCTTATGCCAGCCAGAATGGCCATCATCAAAAAGTCTACAAACAATAAGTGCTGGAGAGGGTGTGGAGAAAAAGGATCCCTATTACACTGTTGGTGGGAATGCAAATTGGTGCAACCACTGTGGAAAACAGTATGGAGATTCCTCAGAAAACTCGAAATAGAATTAACATTTGATCCAGCAATCCCACTCCTGAGCATCTATCCAGAGGAAACCATGACTCAAAAAGACACACGTACTCCAGTGTTCATTGCAGCACTCTATGCAATAGCCAGGTCATGGAAACAACTTAAATGCCCATCGACAGAGGAGTGGATAGGGAAGATATGGTACATACACACAATGCAATATTACTCAGCCTATAAAGGAACAAAATAACAATATTTATAGCAACATGGATGGACCTAGAAATTATCATGCGAAGTGAAACCAGTCAGACAATTAGACACCAACATCCAATGCTACTGCTTACATGTGGAAACTAATAAAAAGGACACAATGAACCTCTTTGCAGAGCAGACAATGACTCACAGACTTTGGAAAACCTATGGTTTCCAAATGAGACAATCTGGGGCGTGGGGGGATGCACTGAGGCTTTGGGATGGAAGTGCTGTCAAACTGAGTTGTGATGACTTTTATACACCTATAATTGTAATAAAATTCATTAAGTAATGGGAAAAAAGTGTCTATCAACATGAGCACAGAGTCTTGAACACACACTAAGTTCTAGTTTTGGGGAATGTAAAGAATATTATGGCATCTTTTCAGGTGTCACTGATAAGAAATGTAATATACTTTTCTAAATATTATTTTAACATTAATGAGTACTTGAAAAGATAGCTCTAACCATTGGTGAGGGGTTAAGGAAGACATTTAAAATTAGTGAAAAATTTTATGAGTAGCTTGTCTTCATGGATAGCTTATAAACTGCAAAAAGAAGGAATATGTACACGTTGCTTACGCAGTCATTCAAGAAATGTTTATTGAGCTATTATTACATCCTGACATCAGTGGTGGGCACTGAAATTGGCCTACTGAACAACAGAGGCACAGTTCTCTTCTCAGGGCCAAGAATTGGAGGTGCAAGGAGATTTACATGAAATACTAAATTACTTAAAAACAGCAGGAGGTAGGAGTACTCGCTGTGGCACAATGGGTTAAGAATCCATCTGCAGTGGCTTGGGTCACCGCAGAGGTATGGGTTTGATCCCCATCCCTGCACAGTGGGTTAGAAGATCCAGTGTAACATCAGAATAGGTTGCAGCTGCAGCTTGGATTCAGTCCCTGATCTGGGAACTTCCATGTGCATTGGGTGCAGCCATTTAAGAAAGAAAGAGGAGTTCCTCTTGTGGCTCAGTGGTTAACAAATCCAACTAGGAACCATGAGGTTGTGGGTTCGATCCCTGGCCTCGCTCAGTGGGTTAAGGATCTGGTGTTGCCATGAGCTGTGGTGTAGATTGCAGACGCAGCTCGGATCCCGCATTGCTGTGCCTGTGGCGTAGGCCGGTGGCTACAGCTCCTATAAAAAAGGCTGAATATGAGCTAATTTTGAAAAGTAATAATAATAAGGATTCTCTAACATCAGGGCTGTGTCATATGCTGCTTAAAATCATTTTTTTTTTTTAAAGACTTTTTCATTTGGAAGTTATTCCATACCTTAGGCAAAACGCTATGTGGTTTCAAGGCCAGAAGGGTACACTTTTTCTAAAATAAGCCAACATATATCTAACAAAATAATTAATATGTGTGACTATTGGTCCAAGGAATAACTTGAACTGAGTATTGATTTCAAGTTCATTTTAATAGACATTTTTGGTACCTATTATAAGATGAAAAATTACTGGTTAATTTTACTGTTGACTGTTATATATACATTTGTGGGTTTTTTTTTTTTCCGGAAAATTAAGTCAAGTTTAATAGAAGCTATTTGGATAATCTTCTTAGTAATACATGTGATATTCCTTTTAAAAGAGCAGAAAAAAGCAAGTTTTCTGACACCATTATGATTATTTAAAGCATATAACTTAACTGATTTTGTAAATAGTTCACCAAAATTTGTGTAATACTTGATTTGTGAATAGAAGAGACTAGAAAAAGAGAATATTCTAGGAGAGTTAGGCACATGTCCATTTTCTGGGTACTCTCCTTAAAAGCCATTAAATCTTCACCTCTAGAATTGTTTTATTTAAGGAGGCCTAGATCCATGGTGAAGAGGATCAAAAAGGTCAGGAGATGACAATTAAAATGCTAATACCTCTTGCCAAATTCTGGCATAATATCTGAGGGCCTAATAGAAAGAAAAAGTAGAAATGGCTTTTTTTAGAGAATATTCTTTCTAATACAACTTAACTTAGTTTAGTTTTGTTTGGTTTAATAATGTAATGCTTTATACTATGCACTAACAAGGAAAAGGAATCCAGCCATAACCTGTAATGCCACGTTGTTAATGAATTCACGGCTGAAGGCTTCCCTATTTAATATGGTCATTACTGGCCATATGTGACTTCTGAGCGCTTGAGCTTTTGCAATGTGGCTAGTGCTTCTAAAAACTGAATTTTAAATTTCATTTCATTTTAATTGATTTAAATTTAAAAATCCATATGTGATTCAGTTATTAGAAAAGTATAAGCGTGTTTGGAACAACTTAGGTGCATGAATCTATTTTTTTTAACTGTGAGTTTGTTGAAATCTAAATACAGATCAAATATTTTAGATGGAAATAGGCATCTAAATTGAGCTGTCCCATAAGATGCCCCATAAATGTAAAATGCACATCATATTTTAAAGGCTTAGAATGATAAAATGTAATATACTTCCTCCATAATTTTGTAATGATACATGTTGATACAATAATATTTTATATGTATTGGGCTAATGACAAAAACATTATTATAATCACTGTCACCTTTTTGCTGTTGTTACTGTTTAAAATGTGGCTACCCATATATTTAAGATTACTATGTGGCTTGCATTATATTTCTTTTGGACCATACTAGTTTAAGGAATTTCTCTAAAACATCACTGGAATTCATTTGATGCACAAAAGTGCACCTTGGCTCAACAACTAAATCTTATCAAAATCATTGCCTCTTTTTTTCTACTGTCAGTGATAGTGTTGTTAATAATCTCAGTTTTCTGAAAAAAAATTAGTCGGCAAATTTAGTGAGAAATTATGACAGGAAAAAGTATGACTTTGAATATTATTAAGTGTCAGGTAATATACAGTATTAAGCACTTAAAGTACTTAAACTGCATCTGGGAAAATTTATGGTGTCTGCTTTCTAATAAGATGTGCTCTTTTCATGTTTTGTTTTCTGCTTTCTAATAAGATGTGTTCTTTTCATATTTTGTTTTCTCCTCTCTTTAAATGAAATGGGCAGAAAGTATGGTTTAATGTGTAATGCTTTTGGCTCTGTCACCTGTCATTAATAGGTGATAAATATGACTTGCATTATGATCTTGTCTCATTGGCCATCTGTCAATTCTTCTAGGAGGTGATTTCCTCTCCTTTCTGAGAAAGAAGAAGGATGAAATAAAACTCAAACAGTTAGTGAAATTTTCATTAGATGCTGCTTCTGGTATGTCATATCTCGAGAGTAAAAACTGTATACACAGGTAAGGAAAATATTTTTTAAACCCTTTCCAGTTTTATTAATAGAATGGTATAAAAATGGTACATTTGCTGTAATAGAGCCATGAATTTCTTTCACAGAATGTGTTTTATTGTTGGTTTTCATATTTTGTGCAAAAGCATTCTTTGATTGTTGTTTACATAGTTTACAGAAATAACTCGTTTTCTATCTTGAGGTAAGTACACATCATTAGACAATGACTTACTAATTCAAATTTGTTTATTATAATGGTGAATAGCATAGTGGTAAGATGTACCACAAGTTAGTTATATAAGCACCTACACTGTTATAGCCAATTAAATTTTTCGTGTGTTACCTATTCTAATTTTTCAAAGAAATTACTTATAAAGTCATAGAAAAGCCTGATAGTAAAACATCACTTCATGACAATGAATTTTGCCAATGTTAAAAGATTTTAGTACATTAATTATTTCAAAGGGGATTTTAGAAAACTTTCTCTAATTGTATTAAGAATAGCAACTTGGCCTTAATGCTCTGTAGGTTGTGATTTCAGTTGCTTGTAGCTGAAATTATTCTTTTTTTGTTAAATATGAATACAAATTAAGACCTCTTTCTTGCAAAATTTATGTCAGATTCTAAATTTGGCTACGTGTATATAAGCAAAATAAAGTGGTGGATTTGATACAGTTTTTATTTGCTGGACACAGTATATGGTACTGTTTAGCTTGAAGAAAATTTGTTGTCACATTGAACTATTGTGGACTTTTCGGTGGGTTGGTTACTGAGGTATATTTTTCTCTCGTGTTTCATTATGCAGCCTTTGACTTAATATTTCTGATTAAGGCTATTTTCACTTGAAATATATATTTATTTGATCTCATGAATATTTTTTCTTAATTTCCCTGCCAAAATTTTGCTCAGTATTCAGTTTTCTTCTGAAACTGAAAAATTATGCCTTATATTTCAACTGTGGTTCAACAGTCACATGTATTTTAAAATACATTTTAATAGGGATACTATTTTTCTAAAAATTAAGACAACTAAAACTAAGCCACTATTGTATTCCTATTTTATTTTCTATGAAGATAAACTATATTTACTTTTGATGAATGTAGATCAAATCATATTGTAATAGGTATTTATGAAGACCTAAAAAAATTAATTTTGGAGAAAAATTGCATCTTCACTAATTTCATTAATTTTTTGTTAAAAGTAGTAGTAAAGGATTTTTCCTTTTATTTAGAGAAAAGCTATGATTTTATTGTTCAGGTGTTAATGCTACTTTCGGTATCAAATTCTCTACTGCAGTTTCTCGTGTCTCAGATTTTTATTTAAACCATTAGACATCTATAGCTTTAAATCATAATAAATATACATTATTGAAGCTGTTTTGTTGTCAGTTACCAGTAATAGTCTTTAATTTTTTGTGTGCTGTGGTTGAGGGAACTGTTTCAGTTTCTTGTTGCTCTTTAGTGTTAGTTTTTCTTGCAAATGGCTGACACTGTTTTTTTTAAGTGACTGCCATCAGAACTGAAACCATTCTAAATTGTAGATGGCAGTTTTTTAAAATTTATCCCACTTACGGAATTCTAATATTATCTGCTGTAATGTTATGTTCCCATTTTGCTCTTTAACAACTTTCATGCACTTAAAAATTTTTGAAAGTCAACGCCATGCTTGACCACATGTCCTAGAAGGCTATACATAGTCCTGTATTATTTGCCTGTGGGGAAGATAACCTAACTGAACATTTTGAACAATGTCGCTGAGCGCAGGTTTGACAAATAGGTTTCCGTGCCAACTTTCAGTGATTGGTAGTGGCTGTCTCTGCTGTGCATTGAGAAGGAGTCAAGGATCAGTGACAGAGAGTCCAGTGATTGATTAGTCACATCTGTCAGGGTGCTGACAAGCGTTAACACAAAACCCCAAATTTGTCACCTGTCACATAGATTGTTTGCTTTTTGTCTTTTCGTAAACACATTTCTGATACTATTTTCCTTACTAGCTATATTATAACAACAATATAATGTTTTTCTATGATCACCTTCATTGTTATCTTCTAAACTATCTGCTCTTCTTATTTCCCTGTTAGTCATGATTACTGGAGGAATTTTATGATATCTTCAGCCAGCGGTCTTTTGTTTCTTTTCAAATTTATGTAAATGCTCTTTAGGATGAATTCAGGTTCTTTTTTCTTTTCATTTTAGTACCTCACCAGTATAGGACTCTACATTGAGGAATTAAATCATTCTTTGTGTTTAATTTTTATACAAGTGACTTGTGCTGTACAACCATGTCCCTCTGTGTCATCCTGTGGAACTATTTCTGTGGTAGCAGTAGTTATTGCAATGGTATTTTAATTGATTAGTATTTAAGAGATATACTCAAGACATACTGTGTGTTTTTTCTAAGAAATATGAGATATATATATGTAGTATAAATATAAATATGTAAATACTATATATCTATATCTAGATAGATAGGTAGATAGGTATGTAGATAGGTAGGTAGGTAGATAGATAGATAGATAGATAGATAGATAGATAGATAGATAGAGTATACACAGCAGTGAAAAGTGTGGTTCCTCATTTGAAAAATTTCTAATGAGGTATTTCAAAATATAATTAATAAAAGACTTAAAACATGATTGAAAGTTCCCTTTCATGTTTCAAATAATCCAAAAAGGCACCAAGCACCATTCTTGACATCCCCAAATACATACGTGTCTATGAGTTCTAAAGTCTTTGCCCTATAAATCAAAGCAAAATTTTAAATGTTTTAAAATTTTTATGATCTTACAAATTTTATCCTGTTCACTGATTAGACATCACTGGAATCCGGTACTTGAAAATGTTTCTAATTGTATCTCCCTAAATAGAATCTTAACTTTGGAGGGGGAACGCATTCTCTTTCTTCCACTTTGTTTTACTGTTTTGATTACTATGAGAAGAGCAGAGCCATGTTTCATTACAGATAAACAAGTATGACAGCTATAAAATGGAAACAAGTAATTGTATAAAGAAATGGCCTGCTTTTGGAAAATGTTCTTATTGTAATTTCCACTTCACTTCCAGGAGTGTTCTCTTGATACACTAAGTTTCTAAGTGAAACTATTTCTACTTACAGTTTTAGAATGCTGGATATTTTGTGTTTCAGTTAAGTTGTAATCAACTCCATTTTATTTATAATTATAAGCCAAAGTGAAATTTTCTTTCCTACTTTTATTTTATATGAATATTGGAAGGACACTGATAAACTTTGGATGCAGGTTTTTTACTTACGATGGTGTGTTATTAGATTGTTGGATGTTATTCTAGAAAAAGTATTAAACCTGATCATTTTTGATGTTAAGTGGATTGAGGGTTGACATTATACTAGGTTTAAATGGCAATAGCATTCATGGTTTTATTGCTGTTGTGTTCTACTGCAAGATTCATGTTTATATTTATTCATTTAGTTGAGTTACTTTTAAAAGTTGATTTTCTGCCATGGTCTTTTTCCATGGAGAGTAAAGGGAGGATATGCTCATGATTGCCATGTATTTGAGTTAAAGACCAGAACCTAAGGGAGGTTTTGGAAACATGTCTAAATTTCATAATATTTTATGTTATTGTCAATATCAGGAAAGGTATTTCTGCAGAGGTGCTATATAGAATATGATTTCTTTATCTGTTTTAAGCCTTGTGCTGACTCTTCATTTTTGGTTCCTCTGCCCCACTGCTATCTCTTTGTTATGGAAGTAAAAGCAATGACTCTACAGATTAAAATATATAAGACCACAAATATTTTTATTGTTTAGTTAGGTTTTTACTTATCCATTGAGAACAATGATATTTCTGGTATTTCACAAACATGAACAATAACCTATTATGTGCCAGAGTGATAGCAACATGAAAAGCACGGTCCCTGCCTTCAGATGGATGTAACAGAAAATAATAATAATGCAAAGAGATCATCAATTGGGTTATAATGTATACAGAATACCCTGGGAATAATATCAGGAGGGTCTAATATGACCTGTCAGTGTGAGAGCTATAGTGGGGAATGTTAGGGAAAGTTTCACAGAGGATGCTGTCTGGGTAAGACTTGACGGATGGGTGTATCCTTGAATAGAAGAGGAAAGATATTCTAGGTTAAGGAAAGTTGAAAGCAAAGTTAAGCAAAGTTGAAAGCAAAGTTAAGATGTTTTTCATGTTAATCATGGAACTATAAAGAGTTCAATATTATGAAAATGCGAAGTCCAAGGGACATGGGACTGAGCCAGATAAACAGGGTCTTTCTTACTAAGGATCATGCATTCCTTTTAATTTGGCTAAACTTTGCGAGTATCTAGTCATACATTCGATAATTTTAAGATAGTTACAATTGGGTTTTCATTGGAAAAGAAAAGGAATTTGAACAAAATTTGTAAAACCTTGACAAATGTATAATGTGGAGTTTGGGTTGTGGCACAGTGGAAACAAGTCCAACTAGTATCCATGAGGATGTGGGTTAGATCCCTGGCCTCGCTCAGTGGGTCAGGGATCCAGTGTTGCTGTGTCTGTGGTGTACGCCAGCAGCTGTATCTCCGATTTGACCCTTAGCCTGGGAACTTCCATTTGCCACAGGTGAGGCCCTGAAAAAGCAGAAGGAAGGAAGGAAGGAAGGAAAGGAAGGAAGGAAGGAAGGGAGGGATGGAGGGAGGGAAGGAAGAGAAAGAAAGAAAGAAAGAAAGAAAGAAAGAAAGAAAGAAAGAAAGAAAGAAAGAAAGAAAGAAAGAAAGGAAGGAAGGAAGAAAGAAAGAAAGAGAAAAGATATCAGTATCGGACCAATTTTATTTTTTTCATTGAAAAAAAAACTAATTTAGGAAGGCTAAGATCACCCAGAAAGGAACAGTATTACCTTTCACTTAAATATGTTCCAGAAGAAGATTACTTCATTCAGTGAACTTATAAAGGTTCAGACATGTATACTTTTAAAGATAAATTTATCGGTCTTTGCCTCCAGTTAACATCCAACATCTTGAATCATCTTTGCTGTCATTAGTCTAAAGTCTTTTTCATGGAGGTTGGTAATCTCCAGATCACTTAGCTGTTTTTCTGGGATTTTTTCCTTGTTTCTTTATCTGAGTCATTATTCTCTGCCTTTTAGTTTTGTACAGATTTTTGGTGTGGTGCCCTTTTTGCAGACAATAGGGTTACGCCTCTCTTGCTTCTGCTATCTGCCCCCCTTGTGGCTGAAGTTGGTACAGGGCTTGCTGCAGGCTTCCTGATGGGAGGGATGGTGCTTGCCCACTGGTAGATGGAGCTGATTCCTATCCCGCTGGTTGGTGGGGCTTTGTCTCTGGCTGAGATTAGAGGTGGCTGTGTGCCTGGGGGGTCTTTAGGCAGCCTGTTTGCTGATGGGTAGGGACAGATTTTTCCAAAATGACCACCTCTAGAGGAGCACATGCGGATGATTATTCCCGAGACCTTTACCTCTAATGTCCTTCCCCCACAGTGAGTCATAGTCACCCCCTTTTACCAAGGAGATCCTGCAAGAACTGCAGGCAGGTTTGGCCCAAATTCCTATGGAGTCTCTGCTTTGTCCTGGAACTGAGTGCACATCAAAGCCTGCGTGCACCTTTCAAGAATGGGATGTCCATTTCCCACAGTCCCATGGAGCTCTTGCACACATGCCTCACTGGCCCTCAACACCAAATGCTCTGGGGGCTCCTCCTCCCAATGCCAGATCTCCAGGCATGGGAATCTGACCTGGGGCTCAGAACGCTTACTCCCATGGGTGAGCCTCTGTGATACAGTTACTTACCAATCTGTGGGCTGCCCTCCTGGTGGGTATGGGGTTGCTTATATCTCGTAATCACCCTTCCTGTTGTCGGAATGTGGCCTCCTCTTTGTCTTCTGGAGTAGAATATCTTTTTTGATAGTTTGCAGTCTATTTTGTTGAAGACTGTTCAGCAGTTGGTTGTAACTGTGTTGCCTATATCAGAAAAGATGAGCTCCAGTCCTTCTATTCTGCCCTCTTAATCCCGTCCTGGTGCACTTAATATGTTTCATCTAATCTAGATTGTTAATTTTCTTGCTTTAATAGGAATTGCACCTCCTTCTACATGTCATTACTTTTCACCAAAAGATAAATGTAAAATGCTGCTTCTATCTTATTTTTTTTCATGATTTCACATTTTATGAAGCTAAAGATTTGGTATAATATTGATCATTTACATTTTTCCCTTTCTTGGGAGTTTTTCTTTATTTTTTAAATGCAAATGATTACCTTGCATGAGTTCTTCCTAAGCTTTAAATGTATTGAAAAAGTATTCTTGTCCTTAATGCATGTTGATATTTTCTTTAATGTTTTTGAACCCTTCATCTTTTCTGCGCCTCATTATCTGCCATATATTTTATATTTAAGATCACTTTACAGATTAAGTAATTGAGGTCCAGAAGGATTAAATGAAGGCCACCCAGAGAATTAATGGCAAGGCCACCATTAGGTCCTAGATGTGGTGACTGCATTCTGACACATTCCCATTCCAGTGTTTTGTTCTGCTTCACGCAAGTATTAGTGCTAACAGCTGACATTATTGATTAGTTACAGAGTACCAGGCATTATGCTAACGAAGTGTTTTAGATGCAAAATGTGAGAATGAAAGCTTCCAGAAGACAAGAATTTTTACCTGATTGTAAAGGAGTCCAAAAGCCTGGAACAGTGCCTGGCACTTAAAGGTGAATGAGTGAATCCTCAAAGCAATAGTAGGTACTGTTGTTAGGCCCATGGTAACATGAGGAGACTTATGGCTAGGGAGGTTAAGTATCTTGCCCAAGATCAGGTCAAAAGAAAGTAACAGGTCCAGAATGTGGACCCCATCATTCTGGTCTGAATCACTACATTGGACTAGGCTGCTTTCCAAAAGAAATACATCTTTTGACCAATTAGGAGATTCAGGCAGAAGGCCAGATGGTGTTCGGTATGATGGCTCCGCTTATAATCAACATCCGGACTCTTTATGATCATGAGAAAAAATGGAAGAGGATGCTGAAGTCTTGAAATTTAATTTTAGAAAGACATACCAAGGTGTTTTCTGTTGTTTTTTAATGAACAGTTGCTGAAATGCAGCAGTATTTTGTTATTGCTTCTCCATTTAATTAGAGCTTGAAATTTTTTTTTCATTTTTATACGCTATTGTTTAGATACCCCCTTCTGCTTTATCTCTTAATTAAAAACATAGGATTAGCATATAAATGTGATAATCTCAGTTAGTTGACTAAGCATTTATGACTGATTTTCTCATACTAACATTTGATTACAATTTTGAATATATTAAGCTGCACTTTTATTTTTAGATTCTAAACCAACTTTGCTACAGTACAAAGAGAACTGCTCAATAATTTTAAATGTGTCCAAAATATATGGTCCTCCTCTAGTTTAACCTTTTTTTTCTAGTGCACTTTGGTACTTGCATATGCACTGTGATTATCATACAAAAGATATCACAAGAACATGTTTCTGAAAATTATTTATTCTGCTTCTTTATTCAGTGTCAGAATTTCCTATCACCAGTTTCCTTCATTTTAATTAAGGAATTTTATTTTTCATAAAGCCACATGTACGTTTCCAGGAATGAAAAAGGTAGCCTTCACTTATACTTATATAGCCTTATACTTATATATCACTTATATAGCCTTTTTCTATGTTGCATAGAAATGATAGAGAAAAATTGGCCTAACCTCATTCTCTGTTAATTCTGACTTTTATTCACTTAATTACATTAAGTACATTTCTGGCTCAGAATGTCTAAAGTGATCTATTACATTAACAAATACAGATGGTTAGGTTACCATTTTCTCTTAGGGCCTATTTGATTACAAAGAACAGAAACTGCTTGAACTAATTTAACCAATAGGAAATCTATTAGAAAAAAATAGAGTTATCTCACGTAACTCAAAAGACAGGAAATTCAGCCAGCTTTGGGAGTCTTTGGATTAGGAAGTGGGAAATAGTCAGGGACCAAGGCAGCATCTCTTTCTGTTTTTCTCTTTACCTTACCTGTTGGTCTTTCATTACTTCTTCTTGCTATGTTGCTGTTTCATTTCCCTCTTGCTCCAAAGACTACATTCCTCTGCCCCTTCTGCAAAGGTCCCTCATGTGGTATTTGAGTCTTAACCTTCCAGGCCCCGCATCTGCAGACAGTTAATTAGTCTTTGAGGTCTAATTTCAAATTCTTGGCAGAAAGAATTGATTGCCCCAGCATATAGTAGGTGTCGAGCTCTGTTGTAATCAATAACTTGGCTAGACAGGGCAGCATAGACAGGATGACTGTTACATAGATTTACAGGAGTCGATTTCTGTGTGAGGGGATAATTCTCAGAGGATAGGACATGTACGAAGCAGGCTCTAACAGATGGCGATCATGCATTCATTGAGTGCTTCCTATTTGGCAGGTACATTTATTATCTTAAGTCCTCATATTTCTGTGACCATTTATCTCTATTTTACAGTACAAAAAAATCAAGCTATAAAGTAAGTAAATTTTTCCAATGTCATATAACTGGTAAGAGGATGATCTCAGTCTAGATCAAGTGAATGACAAAGCTTGTGAAACTAAGCAAAGCGTTTAAACTCTGTTAGATATACTTTCCAGTTTTTTTCCCTTTTGTGGATATGATCAACCATGTGGACATCTCTCTTAATAAGCAAATCCTAAAACCACTTATTAAATGCTGATTTAGAAAATGACTAATTGGAGGGATAAGAGAATCCTTTACAGGTCTTAACTCCATATTTTCGCAGATAATTCGTTCCCACACAGTTCCAGGGTGAAGGTCTGGCAAGTTGACTCTTCCAGGTGGCCATGCAGCCTCCTTGCATCCTAGCTCACACCACGTCACACAACAGGCAAGAGATCAGGCCCAGAACCATGAAGCTGGGTTCATGATTACCCCAGAGATTAGATAAACATTGGCTGGATTCAGATTTACTGAATGTATGATTACTGAAAGCCTGATTACTACATTTATGATTTATGCTAGAGTAGCCAGCTTTTCCTATTTAGTTTTGGTCAGATGGAAATTCCAGCCTCTGAGGCATCCATTAGAACATGGATGACACAGAAACAAGCTTAACCTTCTCACTTGCAAATTGCCTCCACTCTGGCCTCCAAGGCAAGATCAGAGCAAACAACAAATGGAACTAGCGACCTTGAGCCTTAACCATTTACTGGGCATTGACTTACTTCACTAATTTTGAGAATTACTAGGGTTTTTCTGTGTGTTTTTTTCATTATTATTATTATTATTATTATTTTGTCAGTTTAGGCCTGTACCCATGGCATATGGAGGTTCCCAGGCTAGGGATCAAATCAGAGCTATAGCTGCTGGCCTACGCCACAGCCACAGTAATGCGCCATCCGAGCTGCGTCTGTGACCTACACCACAGCTCACGGCAACTCTGGATCCTTCACCCACTGAGCAAGGCCAGGGATCAAACCTGCATCCTCATGGATGCTAGTCAGATTTGTTACTGCTGAGCTACAATGGGGACTCCCCAATTATTATCTTAGAAAAAAAATATTTTTGTTTAATAAAATACTAAAACACAGTGAAAAGCCTTTTTCATTCCCAGCTTTCCCTTTTCAAGTGTCACTGCCAGTCCAACTATCTCCCTCTGCATTGCCAGCTCTGAAAGCTTGGAGGCCTAGCATGTGCAGAGCCATTTAACAGCTTCAGCATAGTGGTGAAGACCACAGATTTGGCACTGCAATGCTCTGTGTTTGAATCCTGGCTCTGTGACACATCAGCTGTATGACTTGAGATCCCTTCCCTGCCCCACCCCACACCTTGGCATCCCTGTAACCTTTACCCTGCTTTATTTTTCACTAGTCCTTATTGGGACCTGACATTTATATAATTTATATCTACATATGCATCTATGTCTGGGTATAAATACATGTATATGTATCACAGTGGTACACAAAGATAGAGAAATATATAATCAATATACTGGTTTACTTTATATTGTCTGCCTCAACTAGAATATAAGCTCCACGAGCTTATTGGCTTTATCTTATTCATTCCTTGATATGGAGAATGGTTGCCAGCATCTAGTTTTGGTGCTCGGTAAAAGTTTGTTGAATGGGTAAATGAATGAAGTTGCTTATTATACTTCTCTTCTAATATAAACAGAAGATAATAATATTCTTTCTGTCACAGTGATTTGGCTTAGACAAGGGTTGCTTGAGGAGGACGGAGAATCTCAAGGTTCTCCAATATGAAATATTCCCACAGCATTTCAAGAGGATCACAACTTAGCAAGAAGAGACCACTCATGTCCAGACCACTGTAAGATTAGATTTGGTTGTCTGTTTAGCCAAGGGTACAGAAACTTTTCACAAAAAGAGGCCACATAAAGCGAAAGTAAATGCAGGATATCTCAGTTCACTCAACCATGGTCCTCAGAGTTTCTAATGATGACATGAGAAGCTCATTTTCTTGCTAATGCTGTAATGTGGAGCTTACAACACCATTCACGGAGTACTTATACACCTATGTGGTTTTGTTTAATGGGATGTTTTTAACATTGGGCTCTACTAGTTCTTGTTCGTGTCATCAAGGCCACATCCTCACCCTGAGGAAAAAATAATTAAAGCCTTGATGTCCCCAGGCAGCTCATCTGTATCTCCAGCTCCCTTCTCCACAATTTGCAACTTCACTGTCATTACCCTTTTAGTATGAGTTTCTAACCCTGAGAGTGTCTGGGCCAGACACTCTTCTAGATACTCTGGCTAAACCGGTAGAGTGGAGGATAATTATTTTCCCTTTACCCTTACAGGTTGTTAGATGAGACTTCCCCTGTAATGAAAGACAGATTAACAGGAGAAAAACAGAAGTTTAGTAACAAGTATACTGCCTATATACTTGGGAAATACCCAGAAAAACTGAGTAATCCCCTCAAATGGCCCAAGCCGCAACCTTAAATACTATCTCCAGCTAAAGAAAAAAGAAAGATGTTGGAAGTAAGAGGAGGTCAGTTATGGGAGGTAACCAGGAAAAGCACAGTAAGCAAGGGTAAGGTTGTTATGCAAACTTGTCAATAAGAGTTTCCAGAGATTTATTCATCTCCTTTTTCCTGATACAGAGAGGAGACACCCTTACAAATGGAGACCTCCCTTATAAATGTAAATGTCTCTTACAAAAGGGTCACAATTCAGTTTTCAAAGCTTCTCCTCTGTCTGCTCAAATAATCAACTCAAAATAATCCTTAAGCCTAAGAGGCACATTTTAAGCTCCCCATCAGCAGTGAATAAACAAAGCTCTGCCCTTACAGGGCTTACAGAAGTGAGGGAAAACAGATAATAAATGCATTTAAAATAATCAAGTTCTAAATGTAATAGTTTGCATCTTCTAACCCCAAACTCCTAGTCCATTGCACTCCCTCCCTCTCCCCTTTGGCAACCACTATTACATTTAAAATGGACAGGCAGTTTTCTACTGGAACTGATAATACTTATGAGTTGAACCTAGCCAGAACCCAGATTGGGACTTGCACCCATGTGCCAGGATTCAAACCCAGACAGAAGCCAGACTGAGGCTTGAACCCATATTTTTTAAAATTAGAATCACTCACCTAGTATCTGGACTTACTGAAGTTCAGGTTCTTTGTGTCTCAGCACAGAAGGAAGTCAGGGAGATATGCAAGAAATAGATTTATTAAGATAGGATGCTTGTGATGGTTAAAGTGGGCAGGCAAAGAAGCATTACCTCAAGGAATTGGTTGACTACATTTTTATAATCCAAGGAAAGTGGGGAGTGGGAAAAGACCGCCTCTTGCTCTTCTTCAAGTATACGTCTTCAGGCTTACATCATTGGCTCCGCCTTTGTACCCAGTAAGACAGTATTTGACCTTATGAGGTCAAACTAGGACTTTCAGAGCACTTAATCAAATCAGCAGAAGGATGATAGTATATGCTTAAATATGTTGAATACCTCAGGTTTCTGTATAATGAAGGTCTCCTACTTTGGAATGTCATCTTTCCCTTAGATTCCTGTCCTTGGTCCTAAGGATCATTATCTTGCTGAACTTCAATGTAGGCCTCATTTTATCTTTCACCTAATGACCCGAGGAACATCTCATGCTTCAATCTGATGTCTTTCTTATTTATGGTTTTGTAGTTAAGCAAGCCTGCTTCGTTCTGATGACTTTCTTGAGTAATTGTTAACTTACAGTGGTCTCTCAAAGTTCCCTACGATTCCCTCTCTGTCTCTGGTCCCCTACTGGGACTTCTACAACTACCTTTGTAAATATCCTACTCCATCCCTCTCACTACTCTATGGCATAGGGAACTATATCCAATCACTTGTGATAGAGCATGATAGAAGATAATATGAGAAAAAGAATGTATTTATATGAATAACTCGGTCACTTCAGAAATTGACAGAACATTGTAAATCAACTATAATAAAAAAGTTTAAAAAGCTAAATAGTTATCAACTTGAAAAAACCAAGTTAATATAAAATATTCTACATGATAAATGTTATCAACAGTCATAAGATAGGACAAAAAGGAGTGGGAAGGTGGGGGTAGACACTGTTTTGTATAGGGTACAAGAGAAGACCCAGAAGAAAGGAATGAGCCATGTGAGCCTTCCTATCAGTGGATGTAGCAAGTACAAAAAAGCCGTGGACTAGGCGCATGCTGGGTGTGTCCAAAGAAGGCCAGTAAGGGTGACAGCAAATGAGGTTAGATGGTTCTTAGGTGGCCAGATCAGGAAGATCTTGTAAGTCATTGAAAGGGCTTTACTTTTTGTCGGCATGAGATGGAGGTCATTGTCTGTCCCGGGTTTTTGAGTTTGATTAGTTACAATTCTTTCTAGAAAATAGACTGTAAGAGGGCAAGTGAAGAAACAAGAAGACTAGTTAGAGAGCTATTGCAATAATCAGAATGAGAGATGGTGGGAACTGGACCAGGATGGTAGTGGTGGAGACCACAAGAAGTAGTCAGTTCTGGGTGTATGTTGAAGGTACAGCCATCAGGATCTGCTGCTATATTAGACATCATACTTAAGTGGAAGAAGGACTGAAAGATGACTTCATTTTCTCACAAACATCAGACAGTGGTCTGCCTGTATTATTTTCCTCATAAACTCAGGTGACTCTAAGACACTCTCCAATGTTTTATTTTCCCTAATTCTAATAATTCTAACATGACTACTTCAAACTCTAATGAGCCAAATAAAAGCATAACACATAGCTTTCTTTTTGCTGGGAGCCTGTTAGATGCTGAGAACTATACTAGCGACAGAACCAAGAGTGAACGGAGCACCATTCCTTCTTGCAGTCTCATTTTCTTACACTATTATTATAATTCTTGTAATGGAATAGGGTAAAAGAAAGTAACCTGAAAATATCATCTGCAATTTTTTTTTTGCATTTAAATTGGACGTGTAGTTTCCAAATAAGTTTCAAATCTTTAAGAAAGGTATCTTGAAAATAGTATTCCAGGTCGCACAGATCTATTGATTTCAAAAGATAAGTAAAATGTATGCATAATTCAGAGGGGGTCATATTTTCCCCCTGGGGTCTCTTGTTTTATGACTTGTAGATGAAAATCATTATTATTTACCTAACCTAATAACTGAGTAAGGTTGCTAGTTAATAATGTTGATGGTTCATGTCTGATTCTTAGAGGATTAATGTCATCTGTAGAACTAAAGGGACACAAAAGAGAAGATGTCATTCACTTGCTGTTTTGTTTTGTATACAAAGGCCATTTCCTTCCAATGTAAGGTTATGCACTGTGAAATAAAATGACCTCTATTATAATAAGTATTAAATATTAATAAAGTAGCTTAGAGACAGTTGTTAGTGTTTAAAGTCTGGTACTTTATTTATACTTCTTATGAATAGATATTTTATTATTACAGAAAAGAAACACTTGCCTATTTTGTGTTCTCAAATTGACCTTTTAACACTGAACATTTTTTATTACACAGTTTGATTTGCTTTTTTGTAGGGGAGGAAATAGTGCAGATTTTTCGTGAACATTTTTCATTGGGTACTTTTCATAGGAATATGATAAATATCTGATATATGAATGAATGAATAAGTGGAGACATTAATGAATAAATGAAATAGGTCTTTTATCTGCTGTCCAAAGTGCTAATCAAATGCCATTAGATAATTAAGGACTTTCCAGGAAAATAATCCTAATTGTTTCACCCTTAAATGTTAATCTTCCATTTTTATTTTTCACTGATTCTTTATAATAAATGAAGAAGTAATTGTCTGATGGAGACCAGTATGTATCATACAGAAAGACCAAAATTCTTTTTCTATCATGAGTTAGAATGAAGATTTTAGGACGCCTAGAGCATTTTTTTTTAATTGTGTGAATGTAATCATCCTAGAGTTCTAGTCAGACAGTGTCAGTGTTCTTCTCAGAATAATGTCACCCTCCAAGAGTCACAGGAGGTGAATAGTACCCTGTTTCAATCCATTTTCATTTAACAGTTGGTATTTGTTATATTGACCCTGTCCTATTGCAGACAATGATCAGGGCTTAAGAAAGCGGCGGTAGTTTATAACATGCCAGAAAGTATTAATTTGTAACATGTACTTCAAAATAATTGGGCAGTAAATATCAAATGTATTGTTATGTATTAGAGCACTCAGTAGGCACATAATTTCATTTAGCCTCTTTCTTCGTTACTTGCCCCCTGTCCAATCATTATGTAAATAAGGAGAGAATGGTATGGCTAGAATCATGTAGTGGTACTAGCTCCTTCCCATTTACGATAACATGTAATAAGTAACTTTAATTCTCAGTGAGTAATATGTCTCCTTTCATTCTTAAAATTCCCATTATGCTTCTTGAAAATTAGGCTTCTATTTACTTACATAATTTAATGAAGGAATAAAATTAAAATAATTATATCTACTATTTCAGATGTTTTAAAACTCAAAGCAGGACATAACCATATGGCATGATATATAAATAATCTGTGAACCTCTTTATAACCAATTGAAACATCATTGGTATGTAATTTAAGAATTCATTATTTTTTTATCACATTGTGCCATGTTATACATTTTTAAGACTATTTTTTCAAATATATAATCATGTAGAGGAAAGAAAATTATGACTTTCATATCAACTTCATACTTAAGTGCATATCCTAGTAGAAACAACTGTTGTGTTTCTATATTTTTGCTTTATGATATCATGTAAATTTCATGAAATTATTCAATTCATAATTTCTAAAGCCACTCTATGTTCCACAGATTAAATCAATCAAAAACCATGTATTGAATGCCTTCTTTGTAAAGACATGCTCCCTGTTTAGACATGCTCCCTACTCTCAAGGAAAAATGAGAGAAGTTATAGATATTTGATAATTTGATAAAGAGTACACGGAGGAAGGGGAGCGGACAAGAAACAAGAATAGCTTTTCCAAAGGCCTTTATTATAGGTGCTTAAAAATTAGCATACTGCAGTCTAAACTGTAAAGCCACCAAGTAAATAATGAGGTAATTTGTTGAGTTTCTTTTACATGACCAGCTATATTAAAAACAAGCTTAATTCTTAAGGGATTTTCTGATTGACCTTTTACCATGTTTAGCAGAACTAAAAAAGGTTTTACTTTTCCTCCCTAATTTTATTAAAGAATACCTTATGCACTTACTTTGTAAGCATCTGGGTACTGACAAGTAGTCATAAGACAAGTGTTTCTTAGTGTTTGTTCAATTGAAGTCATTAGATATTTGCTTAAGTACTTTCTATGTGTCAGGTGCATGGTTGGTGTTTGGGATAATATGTTGAGCACATCAGATGGGGTCTCTACCCTCTAGAAGCTTTAAGTCTATGACTTAGCCATACGTTAATAGATATTCATACAAGAATACATTTAAAAGTGCGATATGGCCCATCATGAGGCCATGGAAGGCATCTCTGAAGAAGTGACATTTGAGCTGAAAGTCAAGTAACTTTGGATTTGGAAGAGAAGGAAAGAAACAGTCAACTGGAGGAGAAAGTAGCTTGAAGGTGGGAAGGAGAATGGCTTTTCAAGGCAATGAAAGACAGATTATGACTATGTTAAATGCTGGCTTAAGATGCGACCAGGGAGGTGGCAGGGTCAGACACTGAAGTGGGCCAGGTGCAGGAGGCTGGTCTTCTGGCTGTGGTGTGGAGACTGGATGGGAGGGAAAAGTGGATGCAGAGGAGAGAAGCATTCAAGGAAGTCAGTATCAAGACATCTTCCATGTTTCTGGCTTGTGCATCTGGATGATTGGTCTCTATATTCAGGAAATACTGACAGAGGAGTAGAGATTTTTGATTTGTTTGGTGTGGGGTTTTGGGAGGAAGAGTAGGAATTGTGGATGAAAATGAGTTTATTTTTGAGGCGTGTTGAATCTAAAGTACCTGTGAAGCTATTGACTAGGCAGGGGAGTATTTAGACCTAGAACTAAAGGAAAAGTGGAAATGATGAAAGGAAAATGGATGAATAAATGGATGAGGGAATCAGTCAAACCTTGAATTAATCATCAATCAGTGAAAGAAATATTTCAAAATAAGAAAACATGGAAATATATCTAATTTTTAACTCTACATATGTACATATTTTCAAACTGAGTTTATCTTGCCTCTAGATTTTTAAAATGAGACAATTTCAAAATTACTTTTAACTTTCAATGGTAGTACCTAATATTTGTCATTTCCTGTACTTTCAATCTACTCTGAGAGTAAAAGAATTCTAAAATAATATATGTTTAACTTATTTACTTAAAATTTTCATTTAAGCTCTTCTCTTTAAGTTATTCAGTTCTTCTTTTGAAGTTGTTTAAATATTGTTGCTTTGTACATGCACACACACACCACAAAAGCTGTGAATCTCTTGAGGGGAGAAACTGTATTTTATTCATGTTAAGGCCCAAATCCCATTGATAGCACAGTGCCTGACACACAGTATCACTGAGTAATGCATGCGTTAAAGAATCAAGTGTAGATTGTCAAGGAATCTTAAATATTTTGCAGCACAGAATATAACCAGTTTTTGTAAATACTCTTTGATAATGATATTTGGTACAAAAATGTAAGTTTTCCTAATTTGATCCAAAGAGCATTACATACTTAAATGTTATCCAGTGCTAAATTATGTAATATACAAGAGAAACGCCATGGGAAATAGATAACAGATGAAACAGTACATCAAAATAGAAAAACATATAATTAAAGGCATAAAAAATGCATTTCCTTTTTTTTTCTAATTTTATTGAAGTATCGTCCAATTACAAGGTTGTGAGAATAGCATTTCTAGATAGTATTGCCCTTACACTTTCTCCGTGGAAGTGGCTTTGATGGTTCATGCTGAAGGACATTCTACAATCTGTGTTTGTGCACAGTGAGCCATTTATAGGCAGTGACAGGTGCCCTGTCTCACTGCCCTCACTGTTCCTCCCTCAAAGGTCCAAGGACTTGACACAGGGTTGATGGCATAAGCCACGTAACTTACCATGAATGCAGGTGGTGAGTATGGCATACCCAGGACTAAGTTTACTACCCCTAATTTCTTTTAAGGTTCCTAACAACTATCAGTTATTACTTTTTCATTTGTCACTTTGGAATTGTGCAACACACAGATGTTTGAATAGGCAGAAGTCAGCATTAGTAAAGTGATATCCTGTTAATGGTACCACCTACCTCATTTTTCATATGCTACTATCAAGACCTCATTGCATATAAAGATGTCTGTAATGGTGTGTACACGGTTTTCATTTGAAACTCTTGAGAACAATAAAAAGATTAGACAAATATGAATGAATCCTCACTCTATAACTTTTTCTTCAGGGCTAGATAATCAATATTTTTGACTTTCCAAGTCATCTCCATCTCTAATACTCTACCACTGGAGAACAAAAGCAGCTAGAGAAAATATGTAAACAAAATGATGTGACTTATTCCCTTAAAACTTTGTCTTGTGGGCCATTGTGTTTTACTGACACATGCTTTAGAATAAATAAATATATTTAAAAGAGGGTTACATTCCTCTTCTCAGCCTATTCTCATTCCTCCTTTCTATCTCTTATTTTCCGTTGAGACCAGGCACAAATCCTCCTCCCCCAGGTCAGCTTTCTGTCCTTCTCTTTTTCATCTTATCTGTCATGTAGCTTATTACCGTCTTCCAAAATGAATGTCTTGTTTCTACAGCTGCATTGTTGCCTACTTGATTGTTTCTTTCCTTCCTTCTTTACTCCTTTCCTTCTTGCCTTCCTTCCTCCTTCTACCTCCTCAGTTCTTAGTCGATGATCCAGTAGATATTTGTTGCTAAGAATGTGTTTAACTCTTAACTGTCATTATAAAAACTATCATGAAAGTAATTATTTTATTCTAATGTCTCAGGGCCTAACATAGTAGCCAATGTTAGGCTACTAACAATGTTAGTGCTTATTGCTAATGAAGATCTTAAATTTTTTTCTAACATTTTCCAAAAAATGTACTGGAATATAGTTGTGTGAGTTTCAGGTAGACAGCAAAGTGAATCAGTTCTACACACATATTTATCCATTCTTTTTCAGATTCTTTTCCCATGTAGATTATTACAGGGTATTTCCCTGTGCTATACAATAGATCATTGTTACTTATCTTTCTAATTTTTTTTTTTTGGTCTTTTTGCCTTATCTAGGGCCGCACACGCGGCATATGGAGGTTCCCAGGCTAGGGGTCTAACAAGAGCTGTAGCTGCCGACCTTTGCCACAGCCACAGCAACACAGGATCCGAGCCATGTCTGCAACCTACACCACAGCTCACGGCAATGCCGGATCCTTAACCCACTGAGCAAGGCCAGGCAGGGATCAAGCCCACAACCTCATGGTTCCTAGTCGGATTCATTAACCACTGAGCCACGACGGGAACTCCTCTAATATTTTTAATAAAAGTTTTGAGCACATAAGACTAGGGAGTCCAAGTAAGAAAAATATTACAGAGATCTCAACTGCAGTAGACATGGAAAATTAAAGACTATTTATGATTTATTGACAGTGTTCATTTATCTCAGACCTAAATTGAATTCAGATGTTTCCCAAGTAATACTATCATACATATTAACCAACCAGGGCAGTTATAAGTGGAAAAAGGCTTATGCGGGCATAGCAAAACAAGTGGTGCATTAACAGAATATCTCAACCTCCAGGAGTTTTGTGAGATTCATTTATAATAATGGTCTTATCTTCAGGTTATTCACCCTAAGATTATGAAAACCTAAGTTATTTTTAGACAGCTCTATAAGTAAGGCTCTGTTAGTACTCTATCATACAGACGTCATAGGGGATTTGGCCAGGAAAGATTCCTCTGTACTTTTGGAAGGATTAGAATTTTCAGCTTCCACTAACATTTTGTGGTTTGTGGTATTTTCATTCTTATATTTTGTAGTTGGATGCTTTTTCTTATAATTCAAAGTTCTAAGGCTATACCATACAAAAATATGATTGTAAATTTCTCCCTTTTCTTCCTACTTCTCCTCCTCCCTTTCTCAAGCCATGTTGCATGTCTAGTCTATGCAAAGAACTCTGTTAGTTCTGTTAGGGGATTCTAAAATGATTAAGAAACTCCCTTCCAAAGGGTTTTTCATATAAAAGAACATATAAGACATCCATGTGCAACCAGACTGTAACATGAATAATGATGAGCTACAAAAGAAGTCAGATAAAGTAATTTGAATTGGGGTAACAGTGCTTTCAGACTAGGTCAGTGAGCAAGAGGGACTGTGTCAAAACCCTGTTTGGGTTAAGACATCTCAGACTAATGGCAGTGGTGTCCTGAAGAGGTCGCCACACTTCCAAAAATGCTTACCATGTGCTAGAGAGAAGGAAACCTTTGAAATAAGATTTTTACCAGTTTTCTTTGCTGATAGATGTTGACAAACAACCTTTATACTGCTGATTCTAGATATCAGTTATAATGAAATTATTTTAGCTTCTGCCTCTGGTAAAAGCTTTGACTGCTCATGTTGCTTCATAAATTTTCTCTTTTCCTCTGTAAGTAGAATGCTCTGTCAGATGATCAAAAATAAAACAGCACCCAAACAAATTATTTTATTTCTGCTTGCAAGGGTAATTTGACAATGTGTTGTTATGTAAAATGTTAAAGAAATTAATCACTCTTCCAGTTCTATAGCATACCTGACAAACTGGATAAAATCTGGACCAAGCTATTTGTTTAAAATGTTACAATTCTTCCTTATTCTGATAAACAAAAGGATATGCACATTCTACTTGTGCTTATGTCCTTGATTGCAGGCTGCCGCCATATTTCAAGATAATTGTTCCTGATATAACCTGTTTCATACACTTAGAACATTTGCTTTGCATTTTGCTTTTGGAATGTCACTCTTTGTAAGTAAAGACAAACACAGTTTGAGCTAAGGCAAGTGGCATTTTAAGCATAATGTTATTTTCCACTTCTTATATGAATGCAAGTTATTAAGTAGTTCAGAATAAGGACTTGAGTAATGAAAAAAAATACGTCTACCTCTGATCATGCTTTTTAAAAAGTGTCAGAACAGAAGATGAATGGAATTTTGAGGTTTAAGATAGCTACCTTCTGTCAATACACACGTCAGAACTTTTGGATGAGAACCTATTGTGAGACAATTTGTCCAAGCTTTTTGGTTTCCGTTTCAGCTACCATATGCTATTTTAGTTTTATTTTATGGGATTTGTTGAAAATACTGATTCTTTCTCAGATGCAGTATGTTAATTCCATTTCACTCATAATGGCTACAAACTAAGAAAAGTTCTCTTCCTTCCAGGATAACATTCTAGAATGGTAAAGGTCATCCATTAAATGTTGAGCTCATGTCTCTAAACATGGATGAGATCACTGCATGAAATTTTATGGGTCAGAAGTATCATTGACTACAACATAATGATTCATATGTACTTTTAATCCTCATACCTTACAGTGCCACAAGTTGATGCCAAACAAGGAAATACCAAGCTCTTACAAATCAGATGGGCATTGTTACATACTAAAATAGGGGTAAATGTACATTTATCATTTTAGGAATTTTAAATATCAATAGTGGTAAACCTTAGGCAAAAGGAGGTTCCTGGGAGTAGGATTTTCAGATACCTGAATTTTTGTAATATTTAGCTCTATATTATTCTGACATTCTCCCTCAATAGTGAAATTTGATGAAAGCTCTGTCACTTAGCAAAGGACTGCATAAAGTAGTAGTCTACCAAATGTTTATTGACTAAATGATATGATAATGTAAATATAAATTATCTACAAATAGTGAACTATACAAAAGGTAATGTTATTACTTTCACCATACAAGGATGGAAAACAGTAGACCTAGAAATGTTTTTACTGAAATAAAAATTAAGTATTATGTACTCTTTTTGGAGTGTATGTACCAAATTATATCTGACATAGTTCTTAAACCCATTAAAAAAAACGTTTTAATATTTTATTCTGATTTTCTTTGCTTAATAGCCTTGCATTCACATTTGCTTTTTGAATTAAAAGCTGAGTAATCATTTTGTGGTATATGTAAAGACTGAAGTTTTAATTCTTCAATCGGTGACTACTGGGGCAAAAGAAAGTTAATTTACATTTTCCTCATTGCTTCTTTTAGCTAAAGAACATTTTAACCTTTTAGTCATCTAAGAACTTCTGTCAGTATCTAAGTCCGTGAATTACTCTTGTAGGCTTAGGTTAACTGTGATACTGGCCAGAAACCTTTCAAAGGAACAGAAAACTAGGTGCTTGGCAGTTTCTTTTATCCTTGTTATAATAATCAGTTTGAAAGCTATGAGAACACAATGCAGGGGGAAATTATTAGCATTATTTTTCCATTTGGTGTCTTGTGAAAAGACCATTAATTCTTATGGAGTATGAACACCTTTGTGCACTGGGTGAAAGGAAGAAGTTTTTCATTAGCTGCCTGTGTAAGTTCCTAAAAATCACTGTGTGGATTCTTTTCCCTTCCTCTGTATTCAGAAAGGCATCCCTTGTCCTTAGAAACATAACACCTGTCAGCTATGAGATTCTGTTCTGTCCTTTCTTAGAAGAAAGACATTTTTGTTAGTGGTTTTCTTTACTACCTCTCTTGATGGACAGCAGCCTTCAATTGAGATCTCAAAACTGACTGAGCCAATTACTTCACCTCTTGTGGGAGGAAAGCACTTAATAGGAAGAAAATACAAGATTAGAAACATGAGTTGTCCATTTAAGACAAGTTGACTGCTATGCAATAGGGAGAGTCTTGAAGTAATTTTTTT
This sequence comes from Catagonus wagneri, assembly GCA_004024745.2. NCBI lineage: Eukaryota > Metazoa > Chordata > Mammalia > Artiodactyla > Tayassuidae > Catagonus > Catagonus wagneri. The sequence goes on from PVHT020004020.1 coordinate 28,805,733, forward strand.
TTCTTTCAGTAAACTTAGGATCTCAAGATCCTAACACCTTGAGACAAATACTTAGAATTATCTGCTATAGTTTTTTTCTTATCTACGTTAGAACCCTATACTAATATAGTGGATTCAAATGATTTGTGAACATTGTTTGGAAAATTATATAAGGATAAAGTGATAGTTGCTGTGAAAAGTTAACTGATTTAAGCATCTTATAAGTTTATATAAATGATTTTACATAGATAAGTTTACTGAGTTTTTCCTGAGGTGCATTATATTCAAATACTATAAAAATATTTGCAATGAAGTTCATTATCTCCTCCTACTGTAGTCACATTTTTTAAATGACATAATTTTAGTTCATCTCCCCAAACTCATATATAACACAGTCTGTAAAACTGAGATAATAATAGTACTTATAGAGTTTTGGTAAAGATTGTGTTTAGCACAGTACTTAGACTGTTTTAATCACTATATCAGTATGAGCTAGTATTAGTAGTAGTAGTATTGCTTCTGTAATGTTAAAGTAACAAGAACTGGATTTTTTTTATCTCTTCATATGCGAATTCTAAAAGCATGATATTCCCAAGTATTTTGTGTTATAAATCATCTCATGGAAGACCTTGTTACTTGGGAGATAGGGGTTTTAGAGAAACATTGTCCTTAACCTCCTTGTTCCTAAATTGGAAATTCCTCTTAGGCATTACCTTACGCCTCTAGGACTCCTTGTTCTGACCTGTCAGATAGGATGAAAGGTGACGGCTGAGACTGCTACATCCAGGGATGTCTCATTCATTTCTTCGTGCTCAGAATCTCATACCTGCAGCAGTTTTTTTGTTTTGTTTTGTTTTGTTTTTTGTTTTTTTTCCTGATGCAGCCAGTAATTGGTTCAGTTCCAGAAACCAAACTTTCAGTTGGAGAGACTCCCTGACCTTTATTGAATTCTCTGTGGAGAACTACAGTTATGTGCTTGGAAATAATTGCTGCTCTTACCTTTAAAACACAGATAAATATCTCTAAACATCTACCGTGTGGTCTAGGATAGCTACTTAGGTTCAAAGGGTGCTTCCTCTCCCCTTGCCTTGCACCCCATTTTCCAGTCCTCTGAGCCCCCTTGTGTGTGTGGTCTTGAGTAAGGGCTTTGCAAGTTCCCAGCTTGCTAGATATGAAGGCTGCCTAGCCTCCCTTCCTCTTGGAAGGGCTAGAGCAACAGGAGCAATATTCCCTTGCTTTTATCTTCTGTTTACTTATTCACCTTATCCACTGTATATGGATATCAAGCACAGAAGGTACTTGAAAGAAGAGTTTGAGATCCTGAGTTCAGGGCTGTGCCCATCTAAACCCAAGCACAGACCAGGAAAAATTTTATAAGTCTAAGGAATTGGATAATTTTCATTTTCAATAAAGGGATTGAGTAATAAATAGGAATTCATGGCCTATACCATTTCTCACAGCTATGAATTTATGGTAAATAGTGCAAACCTCCTCAGATCTGATGTTTACTTTCTTTCATTTTGCAGATATTTACTGGAATGTTTATTTTGTGCAAAGCATTGTACTAGGTACTGACTGTATCACTCTTATAACTGTGCAGCTTATAATCGAGTAGGGAAGGCAGATAAAAAGTTAAACATATAATTAGGTATTCACTAGTTGTGATCAAAGCTGTGATAGAAGCAAACAGGATACAATGATGAGAATCAATTGTATGGAAGTGGGGAGGGGAATTCTGTTTACATAAGGAATCAGGAAAGACTTCTGAGAATTCTTCATTTTGGTGAGAACTGGAGGAGTTAGCAATGTGAAGGTTGAGGGGAACAGGTTCCCAGGCTCCATTCTAAAGGTCATTAGGGGTCTACCAGTCAGCAGAAAAGATTACAATAACCTCTTACCCTTTCACATACTTCCATTATACAGAAACCTATTAATAACTGCTGCATTCTTAACTGGCAATATTCCGAGATTATTTTTACAGTGTTTTAAATATTTTTTGGCATTTATTATATGCACTTCCATCTGATCATGGTTTACCTTTCCATGTAGTCACTTCAGGGAAACAAGAAGCCTTTGTCACACATCTGTATTGAACGCCAGTACAAAATTCCAAATACAGATGATTTGAAGGTTATCATGCCTTTGGGAATTACCTCTGCTATTATTTTATTCCAACACATAATGAAGAGTGGTGTATATATCATGTGTTTGTCATAATTAAAACAGTAATAAATTATTAATGTTAATCCATACAAAGCACACTTCACCTCTTTTTACATTTTTGTTTTTAGAGATTGATGTTTTAAGAAAGATATTCCTAATTAACTGTATAAGGAGTCATACAAAGTGAAACCATTCATCATGTTTTTATGTTTAAACCTAATTTTTACATTTCACTAGGGATCCAGAATCAGCTGCTACTTTCAGAAACAGGCCCCTGAAAATTGTGTTCTTTAAATAACAATTGTTATTTCATAATAGTATTGAAATGCAAATTTAGGTTCTTGGTCATTTTTTTTCTCTTCTTGTTTTCAACATTTGATCTTTACCTACAATATATAGAAACTAATAAATGTCATGTTAAAAGTATTCATTATTCATTGAATTAATAAGTCCCTGCTGTGTACAAGCAACTATGCTACATGCCAAGAGGTACATATAGATGCTAAAATAATTCATACACGATACCAATCTATTGTTTTTTTTTTCCTTGAGTATACCAGATACATACTAGTATTAGGCAATTGTAAAACAAGCAGATTATTCATGCAGTCTTTGTTGCCATAAAATTTTAATCATTTTATAACTTGTATGTCACTATGTTATGAAGGGTCATTGCCAGCAGGAAGAAATAACGGTTCTTATACAGCCTAGGCATTTTACCTTTTTTTTTTCCCTAGTGTTGCTTCATCCATGTTTGGTTTTAACTTTTCCCAGTTTTATTGAAAGCTGTAAATCAGAAATTTTATAAGCCTCTGATTTAGCATTTAAATTGATGTGCAAAATACAAAAAAGGCCTAGCCAGGAACAGGGCAGCAGTGTTGAAGGTTAAGTTTATTCTACCATAGACAAAGAACATATATTTCCTCAGCTTCTCCATTTCTACCCAATTACTAATCACACAATTCTTTTTAAACCTTTTTGAGATAAACCTTTTTTCATGAGAGAAATACAGATAACAGATAATTTTGAAGTAATATTCTTCAAGTTCCTAGATCCTCAAGGTACATTTTTTTACATGTAATCATGAACTTTGGCATGTTATAAATATCTATGACCTCTTTCAATTGTCAGTTTTGTGGGCATAAAATAATAGTCATCATCTTAATAAGGCATTCACAGTAAACACTTTTTCATCACCAATATGTGATTTTAGACTGTCTTTGGCCTCATTAATAATTTGATGATATTTCTAATTCATATTTGGGAGTTACTTAATGAAAAGAGAAGAAAATGCAGTTAGGATAGTTTGTCATCATTTGGGTGTTCACTGTTTTATAAGATGTACTTCATCATGTGTTTAATCTCTAATATAGCAATGCATAGTGAGGATTATAAGTATTATGCTGCCCACACTAACATTCAGCAGTACAAATATGTTAATCAAGCATAAAGCTTTAAAATACATTAGTGGCAGTGTACTTAAAGTAATAAATTCATGTATTCTGCAAATAAAAATGGATTGTAATTTTTATTTTAATATCTGGAACATCCATTTAATGTACTTCCTATTAAAATGCAAATATAGTTTTAGTTTGGAAACCTTATAAAATGATTCTAAAGTATATATAGAAAGATAAATATGCCAAAATAATGAAGAAAACATTGTAAAAGCAAAAAGGATGAGAAACTTTTTGCATTTGTCTATTAAATCACTTTATAAAGCTGTAGTAATTAAAACATTAATATGTGGGCATAAATATATACAAAGTATTGGTGAAAATAGAATATAATGTCAAGAAGTAGACTAAAGTAAAGATCTAGAATACAGTAAATGGTATTGTAAGTTATTAGGGAAACATTTATTTTATTTTATTTTATTTTTGCTTTTCAGGGCCGCACCCACAGCATATGGAAGTTCCCAGGCGAGAAGTCAAATTGGAGCTACAGCCCACTGAGTGAAGCCAAGGATCGAACCTGCATCCCCATGGATCTTAGTCAGGTTTGTTAACTGCTGAGCCACGAAGGGAATTCCCAGAAATGTATATTTTAATAAATGGTACTGGAGCAATTAGCTAATAACTATTGGTGGTAGGGCTGGGATGAGGGCAGAGGAATAAAGTTAAATGCTCACATTTCATTTTATTACAAAGTGAACTTCAGATGGAGAATTTTAATAGTCCGTTAAAGTTAAATAATAGTTACTGGAAATAAGGAGATTTTGTAGCTTGAGAATTTAATGTCACAAATCAAATATGTACCTTAATGTTCTCATTAATTCTTCTAAAAATGTATATCTATATATGCTAACTTGTTTATTTTTGCTGTTCTGTTTAATGCTAAAAGTGATATATTAAAGTTCCCTATTACTTAGGAATTTTATCAAGACCTCCTTGAATTTCAAAGCTCTTTGCCTTTTATTGCACTGTTGTGTACTTTCACATAGCAATCAACCAATCAATGTTAAATGGAAATCTGCAGGAAAAGGTTTGAATAGATATAATACGACTAAATCTTGATATTCCATAACATGTAAAGAGCTCTTAAAAAACAATAAACAAGCAAATACAAAAATGAGCAGAAGACACAAACAGGCCTTTAATTTAGAACATAAGTTCATTGATTTCTAGTAAACATTTGAAAATGAAGAAATGTCAATTTAAAACAATGGAATAGCATTTTCTGCTATCAGATTGGTCACACTTTTTAAAATCTTTAATTCCTATTATTCATAAGTAGAGAAAAACACATTCTCTTGTGCTTTTAGGAGAGGTATACATTGGTAGAGATTTTTTTGGATTCAAATTGTTAAAATGTACTTAAACATCTTCAAGAATGTATTCCCTTTGACACAGTAATTCAACTTTTAAGAATTTACTTCAAGGCAATAATTAAAGAAGACATCAAAAGAGGTTTCTTAAAATATGTTTTTTAGAGTTCCCGCAATGGCTCAGCAGAAACGAATCTGACTAGGAACCATGAGGTTGTGGGTTCAGTCCCGCTCAGTGGGTTAAGGGTCTAGCATTGCCATGAGCTGTGGTGTAGGTTGCAGACACAGCTTGGATCTGGTGTTGCTGTGGCTTTAGCATAGGCCACTGTGTACAGCTCCCATTCCACCCCTAGCCTGGGAACCTCCATATGCCACAGGTATGACCTTAAAAAACAAAAAAATTAAAATAAATAAAATACGGGTTTTTTTCCTATCATATCATTGTATATAATAGCAATATTTTGGAAAAATCCTAAACTTCAATATATGTGAGATCCTACTTTTAATATGAATGGACATAATCATAATACAAAATAGATATGTGTGGTCTAATTTTATAGAAATAAATTTACATGTCCATATTTATTCATAAATATTTTAGGACATATAGCAATGTATTGATTGTAGATAGGTTTTCCTTTTTTACATTTATACTTATCCCTGCTTTCAAAATAATTCAGAGTAGATACTTCATAATCAAAAATAAAGCTATCTCCATATTTAAAACATGAAGATATTAAAGATTTTATACCATGGTCAGTGTCACAGATAAAATTTATTTGCTTAATTAAAAATTGACATTTAATATGAGATATATATTTGGGGATCTTTAATTTTTTTCACATTTTGATGCTAAGAGAGATCAGTTTTCCCCTGAGTAGGCTTTTTTACATTCCTTTCTCTCTGTACTGTAATATCCTAACACTTATTGAAAGACGACAAACTATAATCCTCTGTCTGTCTGTATCTTTTCTTAGATATGTCCAATACATACGTCCTATGAACCACGATGTTATTGAAGATATTCTAGTAGCTACATTACAAATGTAAAAAGGTGAAATTGATTTTATTAGTACCTAATATATATATATATATATATATATATATATATAGTTTCTCAATATGTAATTAATATGAAATTTGCTGTTGAGGTATTTTACATTCTTTTATTGTACAAAATTTCAAAATACAGGGTGTATTTTATACAAGAGCATACCTCCACTTGGACTGATTGTGTCTAAGATGTTAGAGTGGCTACTGGCTGCCATCCTGTCCAGCACAGTCTTAAGACTGTTAAGCTCTCTGTGGACCAGGAGATCTTTTACTCTTAAATCCCCAGTACCTAATAAGCACCTAGAACTTAGAAAGCACTTTTAATGTTTGTATCTACTTCTGCGCAGGTTTGTTTTGTTTTGTTTTGTTTTGTTTACTACTCCTAACTCCGTAGTATCATTTGCTCTGTTGTACTCTTCATTTACATGCCTGTCTTCTGCATTAAACTCTGTGCTTCTCAAGAGAGCCATCATGTTTTATTCAGCTTTGTATCCTTGACATAGTAGATGTTCCATATATGGTTTTTAGGAAGAAGTTAATGAAGAAGAAAGAATGGTAATTTTTTTTACTTCAAAGAACTTTTTTTTCTGGTAATTCAGTCTCTTGAAACATTATATATTAAATCTCACAAGGTTCAACAGAATAACATGGCACTTAGCAATAGAAATTGGAAAACCTCAACTCTTCATTTATTAGGTTTTGAGATTAAGCCTTCCAAAATGGCTGATTGCTGACTTTCTTTTTGAAGACCACTATGGGTTAGAGCTTAAGTAACCTTACTTAATATAACTCTGTCCAATGTGGAATAAATTTCACAGCTGCAGAGTTCTTCCCTGTCAATCCTAATAATCCGTTTCTGTAACATAAGACTTTTCCCCATGGTCCTCAGTGGAGATGGGCAACAGTTGGTCGGCGTTAATCATATAGTGAGCTTTCACATAAGTAATGATATTTGTTATGTTTTCCTTCAGCTTTCTTTTTCCAAACTATAGACCAACAGTTTTTTACAATTTACATCATAGAATTTTTAAAATACATTTTTGTAATAGAAAAGATTAGATCAGTAATGTGTTTATTTATTTTGTGAGCTATCTTTCCTCATATAAATCATGTTATAAATAACACTAGTGAGGACTTTTACTCTGTCAGTATTAATAACTGAGCAGCCACCAAATGCCAGTACAGTGTAAGAAATCTATATTTTCTTCTGATGTGTTCCTAGCTAATAGTTTTACTTTAGGTGGGAGCCTAAGAACCATTGTTGAGCCATGTGAGTATATGTATATTGCTTATTAGACTAGCTAGCTGTATAAATTAAAACAGCTTTGAACCCAGTTCACATCCTGGCTTTGCTACTTGTCTGGCATCTCTAAATCTTGTCTGTATGTTACCTACCTCATAATGTAGTTACCAGGAATAAATGAAAAAAAACGTGTCTCACATACTTCCAGTTATTGCATAAGTAGGCAATAATCAATTGATATTATAATTATCACTAATATTATTATTAATATTATTAAGCTTTCTTTGAAGAATCATCCAAACATGTTCCTGTCAATATTCAAAAACTAATGCTGTTTATCTTCAAAAACTTAAAAATTACCAAAAATCTGAAAATAAAACTAAAATTCACAATTCCTAGTAAGCCAAATGCCACATTTGGAATATGGACATTGACATCTCTATATTTCCTTGTATAAAAGATGCAGCAAGCTAAGGAAATTCCTGAGAGAGGGAATGACTAAAATAACTGTAAAGCTAAATTGCTACTTCAGGAAAACATTTGTTTATCATTCATTTAGTCTATTAAGTGCTTTATCATGTGCTAGGCACTATTCTCAGAGCTTGGGATATGTCAGACAACAAAACAAAAGTGCCCACTGTACAGTCTTCGCATTGAAATGCATACTCTTAGTCTTAACCCTAACAGGCTCTCCTGTGAGGCCAGGATAGAAAAAGACTAAGCTAGAGATAGATGGATCCAGGGAAAGAAGGTCAACTCTTGGACCATTCCAAGATAGAAGACCATCAGGCCAAAATCCAATGCCCACTGTCTGAGGAAAGTGCTGTTCTTAATTCCAGTTCAGGTTGACCGAATATCCAAAAGGCCTGTTGGTCTGTGAGGAATGCCAGGCTGTGGGGAATCCAGTGAGAGTGGGGAGTGGAGAAGGGGACAGCTATAACTTACTGAAAAAGAATAGTGACAACTTAGAATACAGCCCACATGGCAGCTCCTGGTGGAAAGGGACTGTCAGGTCACCTGAGCCACACCTGATGAGAATAGAATATAATCCAATCTCTCCTTAGGAGATTAAAATAAAAAACAAGCCAGGGATGGAGACCGACTGTATGGTTGGTGAAAGGGCTGGGGACAGATAGAATGGGGTCTAGCATGGAGGGAAGCCTGGTATTAACCAGCCAGAGCCTGCTTCTATGTGATTTCTAAAATGATTTCAATCTCACAGTTATTGCTTAAGATATTTTACAGTATTTAAGTTGGAAATCATACTGGAAATTGCAGTTTTTTTGGAAAGAAAATATCATTGTGTTTTCTGGAGAAGGGTTTCCAGCTTGATAAAGTGCATATTGTAAATTGTGATAAGTTTGGAATTAACTGTAAGTGAGAAGTAAGTCAATAATGTCCTGGCCTTCATTTCAAAGAGTGTCCCTCTTAAAGAAAAAAAGCATTATCATGAAAATATCGAACAATGTCAGAAAATTTGATAATGTGATTCAAAAACAAATAGAAAAGTTTTGTCTTAACTATGAAAATTCATCCTGCTGCAGCAGCAACAGCAAAAAAAGAAAAACTCAAAGCATCAGCCAAGATTATTGTTAGCTATTTTAAGAATTACTTATTTCTTAGTATTATTTAGTTTGGTGACTTTGTCTTTTTTACTAGAAAACTTAACAAAGAAGAGTAAAACTCGCATTTTTAAAATGTGTTTGTAGATTGTTTTAAATTGGAAAAATGTTCTCTGATACTGTATAATTATCGAAGTCTTAAAAACAATCGCTAATATATTTGAGATAAAAAGAAGGCACGTGTTGTCTTCATTTGGCTATTTGAAAGTTTGAAGGAAGACCTTGTCAAGGAAAAAGGTTGGGATCTTCATGTTATCCATGTACCAAACTACATTCAATATACTTCTTATCAGTCAGTTAGCTTCTCTATAGTGTCTGCAGTTTTCAGAACTTTTGTAAGTATAATTTTAATTTAGTATAAAAGTTGCATCAAATATAGCTCAGTCTTTTTTTTTTTTTTTTAGGGCCATACCCACAGCATATGGACATTCTCAAGCTATGGGTTGAATCAGAGCTATAGCTGCTGGCCTATGCCATAGCCACAGCAATGCTGGAACCTTAACCTACGAGTGAGGCCAGGGATCGAATGCACATCCTCATGGTTCATAGTCGGGTTCGTTAACTGCTGAGCCACGAAGGGAACTCCCTTACAGTCATTCTTAAAAATGTATTTAACCTGTGATCTTTGTCCTTAAAGACTAGTGTTTTAAACACAAATGTTATTTTTACCTCTGATTAATAATTGAATCCTTAATAATGGTAGCTAAAAGATTTGACTAAAACATCAGGAATAATTTTCCTCTCAAGTTGTTATGGTAAAAGTTTTTCTGTTTTTTAAGGAAGTGCATCAGCTCATAAGTATCTCATTTCTCTCATTTGAAAAGACAGTGTTTCCTATATTTTATTTTCTTGTGAAATTGAAACATGGAAAAAAATGTATAAGTAAAAAAAAACCACTTCATTAAATTGGTATAATATATTAAAAGTTCCACATTATGTAGTATTTTGTGACTTGATTAGCCTGTAGTGCATTAAAAACTAAACACAGAACAATGACATAGCGCAAGTAATCAGTTACACTTTTATTTTAAAAAAATGTAAGTGATAACCACATTTAAAATTAAAAAATCACTTGGGAGTTCCCTCTGTGGCACAGTGAGTTAAGAATCCAGCTGCAGCAGCTTAGGAGGCTAAAGAGGCTCGGTTTGATCCCTGGCCTAGTGCACTGGATTAAAGGATCCAGCATTGCTGCAGCTGTGGAGTGGTTTGCAGCTGCAGCTCAGATTCAGACCCTAGCCTAGGAACTTCCATATGCTACAGGTAAGGCCATTAAAAAAAATCAACTGAATTTCTTTTACAATATTTATTAAAATTAAGTAGGTAAAACAGAAATATAACCTTAAGAGGAAAGGTTTTACAATCCTGACATTTTATCTTCTGTCGTTTATTAAAAATGACTTTGAATGGCAAAGTTATACTCCTCCCTATGCTGGCTGCTTAGAGGCCTGTCCCAGGCAAGTAACTCAAACGAAATTTTGTCCTTATAAATTTGAGAGTTGGCTCCCACACAGATTTAACTTTGGTAATTAAACCAGCTAGTGACTGTTGATTAAAAGCAGTTCAGCCAGGAATTCTGCTCAACAGTCAAGCCCTAAGAAGAGAGCACTGCAGCTTCTGATTTGTTCTGGCAGAGTTCACAGTCTGTTATTCTAGAAGGAGGAACAGCATATAAACGCATCAGTGAAACAAGCGCAATTGCACTGTGAAAGTATGTTCCCAGAAATAAGGTTAATGCCCAGGAAGAATGATTCACTTTGTCTGAGGACATCATGGTCAGCTTTGTGGGGGACATGCTCAGGGATAGTCTTAATGTCCAAATGGAAGGTCGCTCTTTAAATAGCAAAGGTTCCTCTCATCAGATTATGAACTTCCTACAAGTAGGGAACATGTATAATTTTTGACCACTGTTTCTTCTGAGCCTGATTCAATAGTCAGTGCTCTCGAAGGCATTGCTGAATGAACCATGTAAAGAGAGGAAAGAGCTTACCAGATAAAAGGGTCTTCATCTACATTAGATGTTCAGGAAACCATAAATTGTGGGTGACCCCAGAGCAAGTCAAGACTGATGGAGAATGGTTAGATAGGGATGATAATAATGGTAAGTTATAGGTGCTATGGTACCATACATTATTTTAAGCACCTTACGAATACTAATTCATTTAATTCCTAAAAAAACCGTTAAAGAATGTACTGTTGTTATCCCTCTATTTTTGTGGATGAAGGTAGGTAATTTGCCCAAGATCATGTAGCTAATTGTTAGTGCAGAAAGTTCTGACTCCAAGTGTACACTCTTAGTAATGTTGAGATTTTTGTATTTAGTTGAGACATACATAGTTGTCATTTTTAAACATCAAAAATTTTTAAATATCAGTAATTTCAAATGGTTAAACTACTGTTGTGAAGAGATATTTGGATATTATAGCTGTAGATGGAATGTTTGAAAGGCTTTGAGCAGGGAAACAAGATAAACTTTATTTGGGGCAATGAACTGTAGACTCCCTGGTTCACCATACATCTGTAGATAGGGCACAGCAGAATTGTTCTCCGGAATTATCCAGGGCTCTCCTATTCCAACCCTGACTTAACCTCACTCCTTTGTAAATTGGCCTGATTTCTCACCCTTTGGCCTCATTCCTTTGGCCTTCACTTTCTCATGGACTAGGCTGACACTTTGCTGTTTCTGATGGTTTCTGCCATTGCAGGATGGGGTTCTAATAACCAACGTCCAAAAGTAGAACTAAGAAAGCAAAGAAACTCTTTGGAAAACTCTCGTTTACAATCATGCTTCCTTCTGCTTGGCCTGGGCCAGCCCAGGTTTACTTATTGAGCATGTTGATATAAGATTGGTTAAGAGATGATTTGACATGTAAGAGATGAAAAAAGGAATGCATGTATTCAGAGTGTTTTCACTGGATCTTTTCTAGTTGTGTTTTGGAAATGTCTTCAAGTATGAATAGCTCGTACATCCCACCTAAAAAATAATCTTGGGATGTTTCTCACAATTACTCTCTAGGCCATACTCTTTTGAAAGATAATCTTGAAAATAATGATAGCAATTACATTTATTTGGATAGCAATAGCTTACAAATTACTTTCATAAACAGGTTCTCATTTGATCCTCCTAGAAACCAAGAGAAGTAATTATCACCATTTTATAGGTGAAAGAACAGAAGTTTAATGAGGATACATGTGCTTTCAGAGTTTCAATCTAGGCTTCCTAACCTTCACATCTGTCCTTTTTTCATTACATTGCATAATCTGTCTACATCTATAAATTTAATAAGTCAAAGGAGTATTTTATTAATGCTGAGTAACAGTTCAAACACTGTGTCTCTAGTCTAAGCTCTTAGTTACCTCTGTTGTACTTGTATAAACCAATAATTGATTATTTATAAGGTAACCTATAGTATTTTTATGGTCATAAAAGTAGTTTTGATATTGTTAGTTTAAGCAAAGAAATCTCATCCTAATGTAACAATCAGGTAATAGATAAGGCTATACAATTTGTCCATATAATCTAATGCAGTAGCTTAAATTTTGCAAAGTCTCGAAGTTTCTTTGAGAGAAAATTGTTTTTGTGTCTTAATTATAACAGTGGCTTTTATAAACTGATTACCTAGTCTGTTCATTGGGCTCTGAGAGGTAAGGGGGAGATGGAGAAGGAAGCTTTCAATGTAGAGCAAGTCATAGGGCTTCAGAGCTTTACTCGTGGCTTCCAGAAAAAGAAAAGTGGAGGTACTAGAGGCTGCTTTGTCTCTTCTTCAACAGTGTGCCGCTGTACCCTGCAGTCACTGACTCATCTTCAGGCTTTACTGCGGTTGTATAGTTCTTCCATGTTTGTTCCTGACCAGCTTTCATGCCAGGCCTCTTGTTCTCTATTCAGATGTCCCTAGAGCAGATTTGGTGGGGCAGGGGGAGTGGGGGAGAAAGCTTTGACATTTGTTTTAGACTTATTGAGTTTTGAAATACTTGTAAGCCATCTAGGAAGAGGAGGAATATTTAAGAGTTCAGCTGAAATAGTGTAGTGGGAGAGATAAAACTGAGATCTGTTGATGCCTCTGGGTAATTATTAAAGCCATAAGGGAGTAAGATTGCCTAAGGAGAGAGAAGTGAGCCTGGGCTGGAACACTGTTCAAGGAGTAGGAAGAAGAGCCACTGAAAGACTCAGAAGGAAGACAAAGAGGCAGGCTGGATCAGGGGAGGTATAGATGAGCTTGGGGACTTTTCCTTAATATTGCCTATCGCCATCTCTTCCTTGTCTCCCACAGACACCTTCCTTGCTGGCAACCCTTCAGAAGATCCCCACTCCCACCCTGTACCTGCAAAGGACAGGGCCTATATCTTAACTTCTCATTCCTCGTAACTTAGGGACCTTGCTGAAGGATTGGAAACTGGTTCCTATCGAACCTTACTAGTAGAACATTTTTAAGGAAATATTGTTTGACCATCACTTCATTGTTAGCTGTCAGGAGTGGTTTTTATTTCACTTTTTCCCCATTAAGATTTAGAGGGTTTTTGGTTAAATCAACATAGAAATTATAGTAACTATATGCCCAGTTATGAAAGCAAACACCCAGTTTTCTTCTGGGCAGGAACACAAATTTTGCAGACATGTTCTGAAGCTGAGAATTTTGATAAATTGACCTGGGACTAAGAATTGATCGAAAACGTCTCAGTTTTACAATGGCTGAAGTATCAGTTAGCTGACGGATCTACACAGTGCTAGATGGATTGCAATAAAAAAAAACTGAATAGAAGAGAGAACATTGCTATCAGTTACCAGCTGACTGGTGAGTATGTTATTGAATCTTATCAGGAATAATGGCCAAAATTTTTTCTGTGACTTCCCAAAAAAACTCAAATTGCAGATACTTTTAGTGCCTAGTAAGCAAAATAATGTTGCCCTATGCAATGTGAAATATTGTAGACAATGAAAATGCTTAGGTCTTTTGCTGTTAGCAGATTAAGCCTATTTTTATTCTGTGAACACAAAAAACCATATTCATGTTACATTAAAGAGTAATTCATTATTTTAGTGACTCAAGAGTGATTCATAGAAAGCCTTAAATAGAAAAAAATGAGTTAAAGTAGCACAGAATTATACCTTTAATAAATTAAAATCACATTTCCCTTTTCATTATATTGAATAATTACACAGACACAAATGAAGAAACAGTACAAAACATATCCTTTCTAAACAATATTAAAGTCATCTTGAACTGGGCAACTTTCTACACGTTAATCGTAAGATCAGTTCATCTCATGCTCATATTGCCCAGATTTTTCATATAAATCCCATGCGAAAGAGTTTGGCAGTCATTTGTAAGATGGGAATCATTAGTGGCATTGCTACGAGGGGCACAGAAAATTGGAAAAATGATGTAATGAAAGACCTAGACAACTAGAAAGTAAATCTTTTTAAAATTGTCATTAAGGGAAGTTCCCCATGTGGCTCAGTGGTAACAAGCCCACCTAGTATCCGTGGGAACGCGGGTTTGATCCCTGGCCTCGCTCAGTGGGTTAAGGATCTGGCGTTGCTGTAAGCTGTGGTATAGGTCACAGATGCGGCTTGGATCTGGTGTTACTGTGGATCTGGTGTTAGGCTGGCAGCTGTAGCTCCGATTAGACCCTTAGCCTGGGAACCTCCATATGCTTCAGGTGCGGCCCTAAAAAAAGCAAAATAAATAATAAAGCATTTATTAGGAATGAGAAAAACTCACAGAAGTTTCAAGTTATACTTGCAGATAAAAGCTAGCAATTTTTTCCCTCTGAACTGGACTTGATTGAAGGTTCACCAAACTGACGAGCCTTTGGAGGTACTGCAGATTGGCTATGAACTTCACCCATGCTCCAGCGATTGCAGAGGGCAGAAATGCTTTTCCTTGTTTATCAGTTAGGACTAGCTAGATTATGCTGTAGTAACAAACAGCATGAGAATCTTAGACCTTAAAGCAGCTAAATGCATTTCTTACTGCAGTCCATCATGGGTCAGAAAAGGAGCTCCGCTCCCAGTAGTCGCTTAGAGACACAGGAAGCAAGAGAGACTATTGCTTCTACAATCATGGAGGCAGGAAATTCCCCAAGCCATGCACTGGCTCTTAAAATTACTTTCTGGACATAACAATCATCACCTCTAGAAATTCACTGACTAAATCAAGTCACATAGCCATGCCCGAGTGCAACATGGTCAGGATGTATACTCCTCCTACAGGGAGAAACACAAAACATATGTGCATAATCTTGTAGCTACCACACTGGCCATTCTCTCTGCTATGCCAATGGAGAGCAGGTTTCAGAGCAGGTTCCTGGGTTTATTTTGGTTTTAAAATCCACCAGCCTTAGAAGTCTAGAGACACACCGGGTGAGAGAAGCCTTGGACTTCAAGACCTGCTCTTTCCAGTATAGCTACCAGAGCACGAGTTTGAGGGTTCGTTCTTCCTAGTTTTTTAGCAACAGTGAAATTTCTGTGAAAATTATCACCTCCTCCATGGATTTCACATAGTAGCTTTGGGCTTGGGGGGTGGGGGGAAGCATTAAAAATCATCTCTGTTAGGAGACTGAAATTAGGAAGAGAGTACAAGAGACTACTATAAAAATCTGTTTGCTTTCTATTATTGACTTATTGGATTTTTCACAAGGAATTACTTTTTACATGAGTTATCAAAAAAAATAAGTTGTCAGTGAGCCCTACTAAAGGATCTGAAAGCCTAATTCCACCTCTTCATTTGCTTGACTCTAGTAATCTGATCCCAATTCCCTTCTCCACTGTTTTTATTATATAAATTATATATGCATGGTGGGGGTTGCACTGTTTGATGGTGAGACACTGAGGAGGTGTGGGAATTATACAAGCAAGCAGGCTTCAATCTGGGAAGTTTTTATCAAACAGGTAGAACTTTAGGGACTATAAAATTGTTTAAAATTTTTAAATAACAAGAACTATACCTGAAGGGAATAAAAAGAACAGCATGCCTTCATGGAGCATTTCTTAAAACAGTTGCTATTGAACAGACTGTGTGAGGTGTCAGGCATCAAAAGAAGAGTAAGAAATGATCTTCCTTTGAAGGAAATACAAAAGAGCATACCTAGTATATGATATCATTTGGGGGAACTTTGGAAGGAGAGTTACTGAAAGGCATCAGAGGACAAATTCAGGTAACAAGAGACATGAGGACAGATTAGAGAATAGGAAGAAAATAAGCAACAGACCTCTCAGTGTCTAATTAGTATATATATTAGCTCTCAGCTCCTTTTACACTTTATTTTGGCTTCTTCTGTGACATTTGTTTTGAGTGAAAATGTGAGAAGTACAGAGTAGAGTATCAGAGTTGTAGATTGTATTCTAGTAGCCAATACTAAGGGAACTTAAAAATTTTACCTCCTCAATGTTAGGGAGATTGGTGGCCAGATCTTTGTTTTTTTGTCCTGTCACTAAAGATGGGATGTGATTACTTGATGACAAAAGTAGCAACCTTGCATCATTTGTGGCTGCTCTAATTTAGGCAAGAATCCAACAATGTTGAATGATCTGTTCCTGTTTCATTAAAAAGGAGTTCAGGGTCCATGAAAAATGCTAGCAGCTCTGTCATCCCATTGAGTAACTTGGAGAGACCAAGTCAGGATTTGCAGCAATCTTGGGAACACCAGGAAGAGTTATATCAGGGAACAAGGTGCTGCACTGCTGGAGCCAAATTCACTTGCGGGGCACAGAGAAAAGAGCTTGTTCTTTGAAAAAAAGTGCTTGATCATGGACACATAAATTTAGTTGTTTTCTTGCCAACCTAAAAGATAGATTGTCTAATCAGTCTTGTGAGTACTGAGTTAAAGAAAGGACAGTGAAAAACATTTGGGAAAAACAGTCCTAAATAAAATCCAGTGTGAATAAATTTTTCTCTAACTTGACCTATTTTTTCATCTAAGAGCATTCTAGGAGCCTAACTGCCACTCACATGTCAAAATTCAAAGGTCTCCTCTTCTGCTCTAAGACTTCTTCCTCAGAGGCCTTCCTGTCAACTTCATTAAAATAGTCTCCACCCCACCTCTCTTTCACTCTGTCTGTACCTGCTTTCTTTTCCCTAATAACACACAGAACTCTCAGCAGTCGGATGACTTACTTATTTGTGTACCGTCTGTGTGTCAAACTAATTTGTAATCTCCATGAGGAAAGGAATTCATCCTATTTATTTTTATATCTCAATAAATATTTGTTAAATTGTCAAAGCCGTTACTCACCACCCATGATTTCAGAAACCACATTTTTCCTAGGAAGACAACTCTTTAGCTGAAAACAGAGAGCTCTCTAGGCTTCGAATCCCTTCTGCCCTACTCTCTTTTCTTCCTAATACTTTTCCTTCTACCAGTTTTTACTGATGATTTGTTTTTGTAAAAGTAAATAATATTAAAATATTTCTAGAAACTGAACATCAAAACAGATCCTTGTATCTCAGAGGCTGCGTGGGGATCCTTTGTAAAGTACCCACTGGAAGGAGTAAGTGTTCATTCTGGCTCTGGTGAGGCCTCTGAACAGCCATGGGGCCTTGTCTTCCTCAGAGAACGTCTTCTATGTAAAGTGAGGAACTTAGAAGTCATCCTTTCAGAGCCTGACACTCTGCACCATGCTAATTGTAATGATCTCCGTCTAGGTGATCTTTTCTCACCCTCATTTATGTCCTTAAAGGTAGAAACATCTGAGAGACGGAATTTGTTTATATGTTTATTTGCTTTGGGGTTTGGTTTGGTTTTCCTACTGCTGAGCTAGCCAGAACATGAAAGCTTTTTAAGGACCTAGTCAGTTTCCTTTCATACCTGGAGTCGCTGAGGGCCAGAGAGCTGCTACCAGATGTTTGGACGTACTAAGGCCATAGAGTGTTTTCAACAGCTTTCTGTGCCCATAGAGCAAGAAAGGAAGTACAGTGAGTCTGAAAACAAATGTGAAGATCTTTTGTGTTCATCCTGATTTCAAATTAAGAAAATCAGAGAATATGAGAATAAATGTGGTATTGATTTTATGTTTCTCTTTAATTCTTCCCTTAATGAGTAAGCTTCAAGTTGTAAAGAGACAAGTGCTGCTGCTTTTATTCATCAAGCCTCCTTTTCCTGATTTTGTGGGGCAAGCTCAAATAATGACTAGGATTATTTCCTTTATTTTTACTTTCTTGATTGAAAATATATCCAAACTTTCATTGTTATGTTTCTTATAGACCAGAGTACGCATTTATATGAATGCGAGCCAAACTCAGCTAAAGAAAGCTGTGCCTAGCAAAATTTTCTTTTTCCCTCAGTTGTAAACTTTTTAACAGCTCCAATGGTGCACATGCACACTAAGTCACTGACAACCCAGGGTGTCCCAAAGAACAAGGTGACCCTCACCAGGGCTTGCACAGTCAAAACAGGAAAGTGATTCTCTCCCCAGAAGAGATACTCTCTTTGAAATCTAGAAGACAAAAATAGCAAAAGCATTCCCGTTGAGCTTTATTACAGTGACATAAAGCAGGAAATAGGACGTTTAAAGAAAATTTTTTCACGTGATTTTAGAAAGTTCAATTTACTTTCAAATTATATGCTTCAGTGCTTTATAAATATTTTCTTGCCTGAGTTGTAAAGAATTCTCCCCACCCCTACTTAAAACACTCATCTATGCTTTGCAGTACTTGGCAAAGTCAGTACTTAGTATCTTCTCGTGGAGGCAGACTGGGGGCATCCTGAGTGCTGCTGGCAATATCTAACATTCAAGAGCAAAATCATAGTTTTCAGGGAATTTTTATTCAAATGTGATAGAATGTTTTGTAGGATTATTCAGAGTTGAGCTGTGTGGAAGAGAGGCTGCATACATAGAGAATGTTATTGGAACTTTATTATTGTCACATTGATATTGCTTTTCTCAGGAAACGTATATTAAATGTGTTTCTGCTTGCTTTTTTTTTAAGGTCTTGAGTCAGCGGGCTGATATTAAAGCTGGCCACCCGCAAAATAGACCTTACAGTGGTAAAGGCAATGAAAAGGCAATTGAAAATGATGAAAAGGCTATTCACAGAAAAATGATGACTAAAATCCCCCCAAAAAATAGGGAATTAATTGAATTTAGCATATTTGAAAAGAATCTTAAAATCCCATAGTCATAAAAAAAGTACAAGTTAAGGAGTTCCTGTTGTAGCTCAGCGGAAACGGATCTGACTAGCATCTACGAGGCCTTGCTCAGTGGGTTAAGGATCTGGATGCTGTGAGCTGTGGTGTAGGTCGCAGACACGGCTCAGGTCCTGCGTTGCTCTGGCTGTGGTGTAGGCCAGCAGCTGTAGCTACAATTCAACCCCTAGCCTGGGAACCTCCACATGCAGCGCGTGCAGCCCTAAAAAGAGAAAAATAAAATAAAGTAAAATAAATTTTTTTTAAAAGTACAAGTTAAAAATAAGGTTTGGCAAGATTTGTAAAGAATACCATGAGTCAGTGTGAATGAGGATGTGGGAAGTCAGTTATGCATATGCCCCTGGTGCGAGTGCAAATTGCACAGCCTCTTTGGGTTGTAATTTTAGAATATGTCTCTAAAATTATACATGTTTGCATTTACTTTATCCCAGACATTTCAACTTTTAAGAATATATTCTGTGAAACTACAGAGCTGCAAATAGATATGTGTGACCACGTGTCTATTGCAACCTTATTCATGAGAGCCAAAACAAAGGGAAGGAGTCTGGAAAAATAAACTAAAATGCCCAACATCCTGGAACACAAATGCTGACATTATAAATCCTGTGATGCAGGAATATTTGTTGGCAAGAGAAAATGTTCATACTCTATCCTTAGCTTAAGAAAAGCAGGGCAAATTTCAGAATCTACATAATACCACCTTTTTTAGACAATGTATATACACATAAACATGCATATTCTCTATACCAAGAGAGTGTGTGTGTGTATGTATGTATGTGTATATATATATAGAGAGAGAGAGAGAGGGGGGGGGAGGGAAGAAATAATACTAATAACACACACCAAAATATTGAGTAATATCTTTAGTTAGATTTCAAGTAATTTTTTCCTCCTAATCTGCCATATTTGTCCACTGAGTAATCACATTTGTAACTAGAAAAAAATAAGTTCTTCATCCATACTCAAATGTATTTATTTTGGAATTATGTATATAAGCTTTTTTTCTTTCTTAATGTGCTTCTTTGATAGATTTTTTTTTTTTTATGTTGCACATATGTATGTGGTTAACCATAGCGAGGACACCTGTTTCAGTTGGGTGCACTTGGGGACTAGAATCTATTTATAATAGCTCACTTACCTGGCATGTAATTGTTTAGCAACTCCAGCTCTTCAGAGCACAGTTCAGAATGGGAAATAATTCATGAAAGACCTCTAAAAGCCTAAATAAGTGCCATAAAAATCCCCTGCACTGAAACTCCCACACTTTGGGGGGGGTTCCTTTGGAGCATCTTAATCTTTCATTTTAGGTATAAGCCTCATACATTGGCTTTTTAAGTTCTTGCAGAGTTGAATCAGTAAATTAGAAAAGGCCACGGGAAGGGCATAGACCAGGGAGAGAAGAAACAGACACTTTGAGAAACAGACAAGACAGTATAAGAAGGAGGTTTGGTCCAGTAGTATAGCACTCTTAAAACAATAGATAGGATTATAACAGAGCAATAGATACCATGTGAGAAGAAACCTACTTTCTTTTAAAGTCTCACCCAGGCATCATTCTCTTACCCCAAAGTTTAGTCATTATTATTCATAAAAACGACTGTAAGTCTTGGGGGACAGAGAGAGATTCTTCTCAGTCTGTTTAGAAATACAAGAAAGTATGTGCTACTTTTTTTTTTAATGTTTTCATATAAAGAAGTTAAAACTGTGTAAGGTTTTTCTCAAAGTGTTATTAACTCTTAGTTATTTTGGATATTTTCTTTATGTGAAATACTTATTTCCTTGGCCTGGCCAGTCAAAATGAGGCTTTGTTGTGTGTCTGTATCCTCACAAAGCAAGAGAGTCACCTGCAACATGCTTTGACAGTTGGGGTCCTAAAAACCAACGTAGCAATGAATGTGCAAGAGAGTCTTGGAGATGCTGAGAATCAGAAACTTATAAGAATCTTTTACAGATTTGTATTTAACCTATAAATAAATTAAAATATTACTTAGGACAGTAAAATATTGCCAAACAATATCTGCTTTACCCCTTGTGATCTAGTGCCACCTAACCGAGTTTGAGCAGAATCTCAGGTGAAAGTGGTTAATCAGGGCATGACCTTCATTATTTCTGTTATAATAAAAAAAAAAAAATAAGGAAATGCAAAACCAGGTTATAAAAACTGAGACCTCTTTTTACTATCCCGTCTTACTTCTGACTGTGATTGTACGTGTAACCTCATTTAGGTAGAGATAATGAGAAGAGTCAAATTTGAGCCCTCCTAAATGGAGGGGTTTCATCAATAGCTCTCCTGGCCTTTCCCCTCACTACCATCCCAAAGGACAAACAAAATTTGAAGTAGTTCACTTGTATTGGGGGCAGTGGGAAGCGGAGATAGAGAAAGGTCTTAGGTGTGAGACCTTTGGGAGTGCCCAGAGTCTTATCCTAGACTGAGCATCTGAGAACCTGAGGAACCTGATCAGCTGGTGTCTCACTTCCTGTCACTCACCAGTGCCTGCCTCTGAACCCACCTTGCCCAATACACCTCTCTCGTGCCCCACTGCCTTTACTCTTTCACTTCTATTCAAGCGTTCTACCCACCTCATCTCGTTACTTTTTCAGATTCTAGTTAGACCTCATTTCACTTAGCAAGCCCTGTTTCTCTACCAAATCTTGGTTACTTTCCCTTCTTATTACCCTATCACAGCACTCAGTACACTAAACTATGATTGTTTGTTTAGTTGTTATCTGTCTCCCCAGTAGGCTTTAATGGCAATGCTCTAGAATATAAAGTACCACCTTCAGTTATTTAGAAACAGAAAAACCAGCAAACAAATTCATAGACTAACATGGAAGTCAGCTAGCTGGTTCTTAAGAGAAAAAAACAGAATTGTAAACTATCCTTTTCAGGTCCCAGAAGCCATATACCTTTAAGTGATAGTTGTTGTTGTTTTAATCCTATCATTAGTATACTCCTGGCATATAAATTTACTGAGAAGTTATTGAAAGTGAAGTTCCATATGTCTTTGCTCTTTTATTATTATTGGAACAATCTCTCACTCACATTTTTGATATTTTAAATTTTAGACCTTGAGGTAGAGCCCATTGAAAATTTCTCCTGCTTAACTCTGAGTCATCCTAACAGAATGCATTATTATTATAAGTAAAAGATTTTAAGATAATCAAAATGACATTTTATAAAATTGCTATTATGTTGGAGATAAGTGATGGGCTCTACAAAATAATGAATTATAGACAAATATTAAGAAATTGTATCTTCAACTGGTTCTTTTTGCCTTTGAAAATGGAAAAATAGTCTAAAATTGCCCTGCTGAACAGAAAATTGTAATTCATTGAATGATGCTTTCTTGCTGTGCTATACTTTAATGATGGAGGCTTCAAATTTTTTTAAATAGCATTTTCTATATTTGTTTTCTCAGTTTTGAGTGTTAATGGTAACACTGCTTCCACAAACCACTTTGAGATACAAGCACGAGAATCAAAAGTTTAAATTCAGTCAAATTGAATTGGTAGTAAGACTACTAATGTAAAGTCAGGTTTTCTGTTTCACGTACAATATACAGAATTATCATTTCCAAGATCATAATCAGGAAACTTGCTTAATAGGAAGAGAAAACACAGATTGGTAAATTTACAAACTGATACAAAAGCTACAGGCATATATTTATCCAGGGTAAAAAGAAAAAATAGGCTAAGTTAGAAAACATGTCCAGGGTATATAATTTCTGTTTTTCTTTTGCTAGCGGGCCATATGTTGCTATAGAAGAAATAAGTGGAGAATTTGATGCCAGAAGAGTTTACTCTATCAAAGAAACTTTTTGGAAATAGGTGGTTGTCATTACTTAGCTTTCATCTTCTGGAAGATAAGTTGCAATAGCTATGGTCAAAGCATATTCTGACATCAACTCAACACATGTTTCATGTTTCTGATGTTTTAGAATTAGTCCAATAGACATGTTTGCAGCCATTCAAAAGGATTTTACAAGTCTCATCCAAAATTAAATTATAAAATCAGAAAGCAACGATTGCATTATTTTAACTCCTTAAAACATGTCTCCAGATTTACATTTAACTGTGGTGCCTTCTGCTTTTGGGGAGGATCAATATAAGAATTGTCAGTTTTGTACAGTACTTCTGAAACTTTTGAGTAACCACAGTTTGAAGGTATTCAAAATCATTTACGCTAGTAGATAAACATGTTTCTCCATGAGTTTAGTTCCAGGAAATATTTGCACGTACAGATGATTTTTTACATCACATGAGGAAACAAGGCTATGTAACCCAACATATTTCTCATTCTTCCAAAAATATAGAATCTGAGTCAATGCTTGAATATGACAAATCTGCTATATCATCAGCTCCTTCCATTCGGATGCTCTAAATTGTTTTTATCTCAAATCTGTGTTTTAACCTGCCAGAGTCATTAATATAGTATCCTATGCTAGGGAGTGAATGGAAATAAGTGCAACCTGCAACCAACTTACCCAGCCAGAGAGGGAACCCTTTTTAATTTTCACAAAAGCATCATGAAGGTAGATACTCCCACTACTGTAAGCTCATCAGCATTAGGCAGGGATTAATGAATATAATTATCAGTTTTAGGACTCATACAGCCCTCTGGAAAAAAGATTGAATTATTATTGCTATCAGAAAAAGGTCAGCATATGTCTCTGATTTATGTATATAAAACATAAAAAACAATAGTTCAGATATATATTGAATTCCAAGTATTAGTAGAATAATTTCACAGTAAAATTATTTGTATGCATATGCCTATCTTATTACTTATGGACACATTTTCTATTTAATGTTCAGGAAAACAGAGCCTTTCCAGTAGACTTTTAGAACTGTGTCAAGAAGGAATTAAGAAACTTTTAGTTTTATTTACTACCTGCCTTATTATCACTATTTTAATAAAGTTTGCATTATAAGTTGAACCATTAAAATATGTGATTTTGGAGATTTCACTTTATAGTATTGAGCGCTAATATCATTTATGTTGTCTTTAAATAACAAATTAACAATGGGTTAACATAATATAGGTTAAAAATAAAAAGTAACAAAACTACAGCAAAAAGTTACCGTAGTTTTATATGTGTATTTGGCTAATACACGGCATATGGAGCATCCAAGCTAGGGTTCAAATCTGAACTGTAGCCTTTGGCCTGCACCACAGCCAAAGCAACACCAGATCTGAGCTGCCTCTGCAACCTACACCACAGCTCATGGCAATGTCGGATCCTTAACCCACTGAGCGAGGCCAGGGATCGAACCTGCGTCCTCCTGGACGCTTGTCAGATTCATTTCCACTGAGCCACAAAGGGAACTCCTGGATTTACTTTTAATGCTAAGTCTGTTACTTAACATTTTCTAATTCTCTGCATAACCAAATAGTCTGAAACATATATGTAGTACTTAGTGTGTACAGGACCTGCATTAAATTTTACTCACTTGATCCTCACCCGGGGATTAACATTAAGTAACGTTAAGTAACATTATTTGCCCAGTTTCACAAACAAGGGAGTGAGGCCCACAGATGTACTGGTAAATGATGGAGCCTGAATTTGAACCCAGATTCCAGAGTCCTTGTTATTAACCATTAGCAAAAGGCTGTCTCTCACCTTAGGAAAGTTCCTTCAGCTATCAAGAGCCTGTTTTCTCATCTCAGAAATTAAGATATTGGCTCTTAAATGTTATGCATAATTTGACTGAAAGCAAGTACACTTGAACCTCTGCGTTTATTGTCACATTACCTTTTTCTGAATAGCCCTATTACCTCCTTCATATAAGGACGCTTGTGATTACACTGGGCCTACCCAGATAATCTAGACTAATGTCCTCATCTCAAATTCCCAAATCCCTTTTGTCATGTAAGGTAACATGTTAATAGGGTACAGGGCTTAGGGCATAGACATCTTTGGGAATGGGAGGTGGCTTATTCAACCTATCACAGTATTTTAAAATCCTAAAGAGAGAAAAAAAAAGACTCAGAAAAAAAAGAAAAAATGACTCAGAAACCTTTCAAAACCAAAGTATAAGAAAGTATAACTGCCTAAAATGAGTTTTCCGGCTAAGGTGAGCTGTAACCCAGGGTACAAAGATAACTTGTTATTGAGGTCACTAAATGGTTGGCGGTGATGCAAACCTCATGGAAAATAGAAGAGCTAAAACACCTGTAGAGTCTGCATATACTGATTGCTCACAAGAATGAAAACTTAGATTCTGATCTTTATACCAATGATCTTGATGATACCTTCTTACAAAACTGTCAAATGGATTCTTAAATCAATTGTGTAATCGTAGAAGGGAGAGTGATGGCCCACAGGAGCCAGCATGATACTCATCAGGAACACTTCTTTCTGTTCACTTTTTAGGAGTGCCAGTATGTCAGTAGATTAGGGATCCTGTGGTTATAACTGGATTTTTCCAGTGTATTTGACCAAGTTTCTCAGGATGTCCCTGTGGACCAGATGAGGAAAAGAGTTCTGATTGGTAATGTACTTAGAGTATTTGTAATAAGTGAGAAATAGGAGAAAGTTTTAAAGACAATTGTCATGAAGAAATAAACTAGAGCCAAATCGTGAAAACCATGAAGTCATGAAAAATTTTAAGGAATGTGGACTTTTTTTGAGGGCAGTTTGGATTCATGAAATAAGGTTTTCCTTATGAGAATATCATTCCTCTGCAGTGTAGAGAATAAGCTGAAAGAAACTAATACTAGAGATGAACCAGAAGGCAGGAGGGGTGGACCGAAGTAAAGGAATTACAAGATGAAGCGTTGATAACTTCAGAAGATCTTAAGTTGGCGAGATGGGCAGGGTTTTGTTGTTACTAGAATTCAAGGGCAGAAATACAGTGAAACATCAAACACGATACTGTCGTGTATGACTTGAGCTACTGAATGGATGTTGGTACCGTTCTTTGTTGAGGGAACCCAGAAAGGACCCATTGGGGTCATAATAAATCTTAGGTTTCTGTTGGGTAGCAAAACGGGGACATCTGGAGGCATGTGGGGAAGCTCTGGACCAAAGGAGGGATCCAGAAATAAAGATTGCAGAGCTGTGAGCACATAGATAATAATTAGAGGTGGAGCAGTGTGTGAACTCCTCCAAAGAGAGTCTTCTAGGTTGGGACCAAACCTTGGTGAACATTGATGTTGAAGGATTTCATGCACAGAACTGATCAAGAGGGTACATAGTTTAAGGTGGTCTGGTGTCTTAGAAGCTAAAGAAGAGTTTTAAAGAGGCAGTAGTGTCAAAGTGCTACTGGGAGGCCAAGAACAAGAAGGCCTTTGAGTGTGCATAGCAAGTAGCCACAAGGAGGCAAGAGCATGTTCAATAAAGTGTCAGGGGTGAAACAGATGATAGTGGGCTGAAAGGAGGTGAAGCAGGAGAGCCGGAAGAGAAGTGGGATGAAATCTGAAGCAAGAGGTATGGGGTCAAGGGCAAGGTTTTTACATTCCAGCCAATGGAAAGAGTCAGAGAAGAGGAAGCAGAACAGACTTGAGAATAAGTACACTGTACTAAACTGAAACACAGCCACTCATTTCTCATAGGCCATTTAACCCAAAATTAATAGTATTTTTTGAAAGTTGCTTAATTATGTGGATTTCATATTGGTTACATTATTTTGAAGCTTGGCGTAGCTTCTTACTGTCTCCACAAGCCAATCAAGTCTGGGGACCTAACTATTTTTCAATGAATCGAAAATATATACACAATTAGATTGAATCAAGTCTTTATTATCTCTTAAGAGATACCATTGTGTTTTAAAATCTGCCATCAGTTCAATGTTATACAGATTTTCTTGGTGACTATTTCCATAAAAACACTTTAAAGTGCAATTTACTGCTGTGATCAGCAACAGGGGAAGGCTGTAAAATTTCAACTGTTCTAAATTCTATTCCTCTTGATCAGTCGTGCCTGGACTATAATTTTTTTAAACCATTTATCTTCTTGTTGGA
Source organism: Catagonus wagneri (assembly GCA_004024745.2). NCBI lineage: Eukaryota > Metazoa > Chordata > Mammalia > Artiodactyla > Tayassuidae > Catagonus > Catagonus wagneri. The sequence continues at coordinate 28,832,666 of PVHT020004020.1, forward strand.
CTTTTCCATGGGAATAGACACTGCTAGTGGTTTTATTTGATCCCTGGCAATGAGTTCTGATATTCTTTTTCTGATTTTGAGCATTTCAAGCAGTTCCCTAACGAGTCTGCCTCTGTGCTCCAGTGCTGTTAACTTTGATAGATTTCCTCTTGTGAGAATAAGCTCCAAAAATAATTGACTTATTTTCCTTAGTGATTCTTCAATTTTGTGGTATTTCATTATTTCTAAAACTTGAGATTTTAGTTTGCCTACCCAGAACATCCCTAGTTTAAATTTAGCTTCCCAATTTAAGTAATATTTGAATTACTGGGGACTTAGGAACTTGGAAATTTTTAGGCATTTATTCAGCAAACATATATTGAGAACTACTACATGGCAGGTACCTGAGTGTCGAGGTGCCATGCTCTCCTAAGAGGCTCTGCACAAAGCTGACATTTAAGACAGAGTCAGACGAGGAAACCTGTGTGATGATAAAGTGAGATACACGCTGAGCTGTGCGAAGTGCTCACCAGGGAAGACTTTCAAAGGTGGCAGTGCTTTGGCTAGGTTTTGAAGAGTGAATAGGAGTTAGCTAGATAAAGAAGAGAGGGGAGATCTGAGTTTCTTAAAAAAAACAGTCTGTATTTTATGTAAAGAAACTCGGAGACTATGAAATAAATGAATTGGGAAAAAATTATGGCAGAGACGTTGCTTCACTTAAGAATACCACTCTCTTCCTAGAGTCACAGCCTTTGTTCTCTCCCTCAGTCTACCACCTGTTTGCTTCCATATTCTTATTAATCCCAGCTCTGTCCATGTTATTACCTCTCTTGAGAAATCTTCAGTGGCTCCACACTTCCTTCTGATAACATTCAGAGTCTAAAACTAGGCTTTAGGAGTTCCCACATGGCTCAGCATGTTAAGGATCTGACATTTTCACTCCTGTAGCTCTGGTTACAGCTGTGGCACAGGCACAGTCCCTGGCCCAGGAACTTCCACACACTGCCTGCGCAGCCAATAAAATAAAATAAAATCAGTCTTAATGGGCTGTGAGCCTCCTCATCATCCTCCGAAACCTAACTACTCACTGTTCTCTGAACCACTGCAGTTTTCCATTCCCACATCCTTGTTTAGGCTGTACCTTCTGCTTAGAAGAATCTTCCTGTCTTTCTCTCTCCCTTCTCTTTCATGTCTTACCTGGTTAAAAGCCTGCTTATCCTGAAAAGTTAAGGTATCTCTGAAAAATGACATATCCTTGCCTTGGAAGTCATTTAAAATAATTTTATGGGATGAATATTATGAAAAGATTATAAAGTATATTAATAGATAAAACCAACAAGATACAATGTGTTTGATCACATTTTTAAGAAGTGAACATGCAGAGCAAAGATTGGTATGAACAGTCATTATCTCTGGCTAGTTGGATAATGGCTGCTCTTTTTAACCCTTGTTAGCTTGCTCCGTATTTCCCATTTTTTTCCTAACAGTAAATATGTGGTTCTTTTACAGCAGGAAACAAAATGATAGATGGTATTTTTCAATTTTTTTAAATAGTTTTTAAAACCCTACTCTTCTCTCAAGGGGCTCAACTCATTATTTCCATCTTAGATTTTTCTGCCATCCACCAATCAAAAATAATCTTTACCTTCTCTTTACTACCATTGCATACATTTGGTCTTCTCATATAATACCATTCTACCTTATATTTTAATTATGTGCTAAACTCCCATAGTACCAACTGGCACTATAAGCAGAGATCACTATTTGTTGAATGAATGAATGATGAATGCTTATTGGGAATTCAAATACTGTAAAAGAACATAAAATCTTACCAAGGAGACAATACATGTAGTCAAGAAAATATAAAATAAAAAATTAGTAAGACATTAAGACAATACTTATCAAGAAGCATATAATCTAAGCTGTGCGGTATTGTCAGTGGTGGAGGGATTTTTATAAATAGTGTCAAAAGAATCCTTTTACCCAAAATGAGACTCAGGGATTATAGCTGAGATAGACGGGTGCCAAAAAAAATCACTTTTATTTGGAAACTTACTTCATTGACATTTGAAGGTCAAATTATGAATGCAGAGTCACAGACTAGAGTCTGTGACTAGTCCCAGCTCACCCTCCCCAAGCCGCTCATACTGGCTCTGAACAAAAATAGAATGTGACTGCAATATCTACACAGCAGATCATCTGCACTGATAACAGGCCATTGACTAGTTTTAATTTACCTGCCTATTGAAATTCTGTTTTCCTAGTGGTGGTTATTAAAGTGACAAAGAAAAGGACTGCATTTTTTTTTTGCCCTCAATTTGAATCTTATAAGAGTATAAGCTGAGAGGAAGGAAAATGAACCCAAAACATCTTTCTGTCTCAAATCAGATATTTTGTTGGTAAGTTGGGATGCTGTCCATACTTACTATTTTCAGATACAGCACTCTAAGAAAGAAGGCATCCCATGTGGATGTCTTCCCCTAAATTAAGAGTTAGCCTGTGGGGCTATACAGGTATTTCTTAGGGATTCAGTCAAAAGCTGGACTCGGTGATACTGATCATTTTGTCTTCAGACCACAAGGGAAGACAGAATGATGAATCAAATGACAAGGGTGAGAAGAGATTCATGAGGCATCCTGTCCCCTATGTAGCCCTTCCGCCTGCTGAATGCAGAACTGGTTCAGTCAGTTTTCTCTCCACTCCTTTCTGTATTGGTATCCTGATAACTTTCCTTGAAGGGATATTACAGGTGTAATTGCAAATATTCTTTGTAAATGTTTCATGAGAAGAAAAATCCTGTCATGGAATTTCCAGTTATAATTTACTGTGCAAAATACTAGCCCATCATGTAAAATGTCTTCCTAACTTCAGGTATTTGTACCTAGAGCTATTAGTTTTGAGTTCCCTATATTAAATAAATTAACCCATCAAATCCTAATTTAAGATCCTTCCCTCTATCTTGATATTTTGTTTTCATTTCTATTGTCTTTAATATTATTTTGTCTCATTTTAAAATGAAGAGTAGACGTAACTTGGCAGCCCTTGAGCAGTATCACATATGCTTTTCTGAATCTCCTTTTGTGAGCAGAATGTCAACTGTCTGGGTCATACATAAAGGAAGAGACAGACCTTTGGGACCAGACCAATTGTGACTCAATAAAAACACACAGAATTTTTCAATTGAGAGTCTGAGTTTAAGCTAAAAATAGACCTCCAGTACCTTCAGTCTCTTGGGAAGCTGATAGGCTGATGGATGTAGCATGTGGGAATCTGGAGGAAAACCACACTTTGATGTATTATTTTATTTTTTCCCACTCTGAGCCTAATTACATTTTTCAGATTCTGGCTCTTCAAGGTACACGCAAAGCTTTGGGGGAACTGTCATGCATAAACAAGTGCAAGGAGATCATGAACAAAGTAAATGTGAAAAGATTAAAAATAGGACCAGTTGCTTAAAGTGTATCACCAATATGGTGAATGTATTGTACATTCAACTTCACTGTTTATAAAAGGTTCATTATTTGTTCAATTATCCTTTTCTAATACTTTCTCCCGGATGCTTTTGTAATTAATATTTAAAATTTTTTTCATTTTGAGGCCATGAAAATCTTCAAAGAATTTATTAAATGTTTTCAGTGGTCTCAAAAAAGTATGTACTTTTTCAGGACTGCCTTGCTCTCAAGTCCTTTTTGTAAACATTTTTTTAAACAGGAAATAATGAAAAATATATAAATGATGAGTTATCAAACAGTAGTATAACTCAGTGTCTAAGTAGTAAAATTTCTAGTTTTTAGTTTCTTTGGTAAGAACTTGGCCTGATAAACCCTTAAAGAAAAATGAAAGTATTTCATTTGGGTATTAATACAAACATCTTTTTTATGGGATAATAGCCTTAAAATAAAGTACTACGAAGATAGTTTATTGAATTTTCATTTGACTGTTACAAAAAGAGCCACAATAGAAAATATGTGTCAGCAAGACCAATTCACTGTTCTGCATTAGAAAAAGCTATTTTAGAACCATAGATTCCCATCCAAGCCTTACTCCTTCACTAACAACTGCTGCTCACAAGGGGTGATCTTCCTGTGAAAATGACAGCAAAACTCCCACCAAAATAGTAAAGAAAGCAGAAAATTTATCCTCAGAAGCATTTTCACATATGAGAGGCAGTATTTTAATACATTTATCTGCCTAATTTAACCTTAAATTATTTGACTCTGTGGTCCCTAAGTTATTCTGAAATCCCATGTAAAGAAAACACAAAATAACATGCTATCTCAAGTTTCTTATTAATAATAATACTGCTAACTTTATAATGATGAAGAATATTTGTAAGAAGTTTAAGGTATCCTACATATTCATAAATATTTTTATTGTGATATAATTTAAATACAAGAAAATGCACCAGTTTTAAATGTACAGTTTGATGTATAATCATGTATCCTGGACTGCACTTCTATCACCCCAGAAAGTTCCCTATACCACTTTGTAGTCAGTCCCCTTCTCCTACCCAGGCTCTGGGAACTTCTAGTCTGTTTCTGTCCCTATTGTTTAGCTTTTTCTAAAACTTCTGTTAACTGGAGCTATTCACTATCTACTAGCCTTTTGTTCTGGCTTTTTTCACTAAAAACAAAATGCTTTTGAGATCCATCTATGTTGCTGCATATAAAAGGGTTTTTGCCTTTTAGACCCTGAGTGATATTCCATTTGATACTACAGTTTTTCCAATCACCAGTTTGATGGACATATGGATTATTTCCAGTTGGGGGCTATTCTAAACAAAGTTGCTATGTGTATTCATATATATGTCTTCATGTGAATATATGCTTTTGTTTTTCTTGGGTCAATATCTAGAAGTTGAATGGCTGGACTGAATGCAAAAAGTGATGTTTAACTTTATATGAAACCACCAAACTGTATCCCAAGTTCTGTTCCATTTTGCACGCCCACCAACAATGTATGAGAGCTGTAGTTTCTCCCTATAATAAGTAGCACTTGTTACAGTTAGTCTTTTGTTTTTTAAATTTTTCTGTGGGAATGCAGTGATATCTCATTATGGGTTTAATTTTTATTTTACTTTCCTAATGACTAATGATACTGAGCCTCTTTTCATGTTTATTTGCTATTCACATGTCTTTTGTGAAGTGTCTGTTGAGATCTCTTGCTCATCCTATGTTAATCAGGCATTTGTCTTGTTTTTAAGTTGTAAGTGTTTGTTATACTTTTTGGACACAAGTCCTTTATCAGATAGAAATTTTACAGTTTTTTCTCTCAATGTGTTTCTAGTTTTAATGAAATCTAATTTCATCAGTTTCTGCTTTTATGGATCATGCCCTTGGTAGCACATCTAAGAATGCCTTTATAACCAAGGTTACAAAGATTTTCTCTTATGTTTTTCATTCTAAAAGTTTTATATTTCAGTCCTTGCTGTAAAGATCTAAGACCCGCATCATGCCTGCCTCTTGTCTGTGTTGATGTACACTTCCCATTTGGGTCCTTACTTTCCTGCCTGTTGTTCCTGCCTGTTGTGTAACATCATATTACACGTTATGATCAGAATATATCCTACTGCCTTTTCTGGGGGCGCCAAATTCCAATCTTATCCTATCTCTTCCTGAAGGTCAAAATACTTTGGAAATCCCTTTTAATTGTCTACTTTTTCCTTTGCCTCTGACTTGTTGGTAACATTTCTAATATTTCCTTAGTTGTCTTGTTCAATATCTTTTCCATTTTAGGAAAAAATGTCAGAATTTTTTGTTTGGTGAAATATGTGAAACTTCAGATGTGCACAGGGCTTAAAATAACCCTTTGAGTTTTTAGACAATGAATATTTAAATTCTTCTAGAACTCAGTGCAAAGTACAGAAAATTCCATTAGGTTAATTTGATAGCACTGAAAGAGTTATTTAGTCAGTCCTCTATGTAGTGATAAAATTGAGTTTTTTTTTCCCCCTAGGTCGTGTCAAATGTAGTTTCCATGTCTAATAATTGCCCTAGCAAATGTGTAATCATATAGTGAGGCTCTCGTCAAACCCGAAGCATTTCTGAGCATCCTTCCCCCATCTACTACTTCTTTGGTACCCGTCATGCCCTCTGTAGACCTCTGTTGTCTCTCCAAGATTGCCTATTACTCCTCTGGATAAACTCCTTAAGAACAAAGCCTGGTCTGTCTGTCTATCTGTCTGTCTGTCTTTATTTCTGTGAGCATATTTTAGTTTATGTTTTATTGAAGTATAGTTGATTTACAATGTTGTGTTAATTTCTGCTATACAGCAAAATAAATATATATGTATATATACACACACACATTCTTTATATTCTTCTATATACACATTTTTTATATATATACACACATTCCTTATGTTCTTTTCCATTATGATTTATCATAGGACACTGAATATAGTTCTCTGGGCTATACAGTAGGATCTTGCTGTTTATTCCCTCCATGTAAAATAACTTACATCCACTAACCCCACCTCCTACCCTATCCTTCTCCCAGCCCCCTCCATCTTGGCAGCCTCAAGTCTGTTCTCCTTGTTGGTGAGTTTGTTTCTCTTTCATAAGTAGGTTCATTTGTGCCATATTTTAGATTCCACATATAAGTAAATCATAGGGCATTTGTCTTTCTCTTTCCTACCTCACGTAGTATGATGTCTAGTTACGTCCATGTTGCTGCAAATGGCATTATTTCATTCTTTTATGGCTGAGTAGTACTCCATCATATGTATGTACCACATCTTCTTTATCCAATAATCCAATAATCTGTCAGTGGAGATTTAGGTTGTTTCCATGTCTTGGCTATTGTGAATAGTGATGTTGTGAATATGGTGTGTATATCTTTTTGAATTATAGATCTGTCCTGGTATATGCCCCAAAGTGGGTTTGCTGGATCATATGCTAAGTCAAATTTTAGTTTTGGGAGGAACCTCTATACTGTTCTCCATAGTGGTTGCACCAACTTACATTCCCACCAGCAGTGTAGGAGGGTTCCTTTTTCTCCATATCCTCTGCAGCATTTTTCATTTGTAGATTTTTTTAACAATGGCAATTCTGACCAGTGCAAGGTGGTACCTGGTGGTAGTTTAGATATGGAACCTGATCTTTTCTAAGGCTGCACATTCTTGCTACATATTAGGTGCCAGGAAATGTCTGCCAAATCATTGATCTTACCCTTTCTTTAACATTCCCAGAAAATAGGTTCTATCATCTCCCTATGTGCTAACTTTCCAAAAATTCCTATGAACAGAAATTCTGCTATTTCATCTGCTAAATAATTTGGACACACTTCCTCCAGTGGGTCTTATTTTTCTTAATTATATTATCAACTAAAATGTTTGATTATCCACGCACTCTCACTCTTCTCTACAACTATTGGTATTTTATTAAACCCAATAGATTTTTTTGATCCTTTCTTTGAGTGTGGACTTTATCTTTTTGCCACACATCCTTTGGAACAGGAAAACTCTTAGTATGAATCATCTTCCTGAATTAATTAAGCATGAGTGGAATTCTTTGTTATCATTGTTGGAGAGAACTTTTGTATGACAAACTTTAGAGAAAAATAATTGGAAAGAAGTAGAAAATTAATTTTACGTAAAATTCAATTTTAAGTAAAATATTCAACATTCACCTTAAACCGTTACTGCTACTTGGCATATTCTTTGATAATTTGACATAAATACAATCCATAATATGGGGTAAACTTTAATAGAATGTTTTGGATGCCTGGTATGATTTTAGACAATAACTGCTATGTTTAACACATGGCAATTTGATGAAATTTACCTGACTTTTCTATAGCTAATATAAGAGATTATAGAAACATTCAGAAAATAAAACTTATGTCTGCATAATGGTTATTTTGCCTGTTGTTATATTAATAGAATTAGTCACCAAAATAACCAAGCTGCAGAAAATCTAAGCTAGTTAGTTTTAAAAGTAGTAATAATAATTGGTTATGAGATTATAGCTGGAAACTCATAGTGGAAGATTTGCCCATTCTTTCCCAAAGACAGATTTACTCCCAATAAGGCGTTCCCAGAGGCCCTGATAAGCCTTGCTTCAAATAAGCCAAGCAGTCAAGCAGGCACAACTTCTCCACGAAATGACATCATTGCCTGTTTAATAATCAGACCACACACTGGTATAGTGTAGGGTTCCATAATTACTCTGATTGCTTCCACATGGATTGAATTTGAATGACCTCTCTTCCATTACTGATAGTATTATTAAAATACTCAAAAGTGGGCTCCATTTTCCTTTACTAGTGTTTAAGTTGCTGTTTATTTGGAAACCAGGTCCTCTGGTCCCTGTTTAATATTTGCTTCTGCTGCTCTCTCCATCTCTGCTTATACTGCTGACATTTCATCTATTACATGTTTTATACTTTTCCCTCCTCTAAACCATTTCTGTGTTGAATTATGCTGCTTTTGTTTTTGCCCTTAACTCATAAGGTGTCTAGATTTCCTGTTGCTTTCAGTTTGCTGCATTTCCCATTTAGTATCATTAACATGTATCATTCTAGAAATATAGTTCTTTTTATTCTTATTGATGCTCTTTTCTCCTCAGTTCTGCTTTCTGATGGCAATATTGCCTCACCTGCCTTTGTTTTTTAGCATGTGCTTCTTAAATCTGCCTCTTTTTACATCCAAATCCTCTTTTCTCCTGTAAGCAGGCCAATGTCATTAGCGCATTTTTACCTTTGCCCTACTCCCTCTTTCCCCGCCCTTCCATTTAGCAGTATTGAAGAAATTAGAATTTTGCCTACATTTGTTTTAACAGAATGGGTCAACAGTTATTTAGGCATAATTGTGTCACTCATGTCTTTACTCCTGCTGTGTTTTTCTCACTACGTCTTCCTCCTTTATGGATTCCCTTTTACCTAACATCAAGTATGTCCTTGAATAATTCTTTTGTATGTATCATATTTGATAATGCATCATTTAACTAGCTTAAGTTCCAGGCTTAAGTGCCTGGTAAATAGTAAGTATTAAGTACATACTTTTTGAGGGAATCAAATCAATGTGTGTTAACACTTGGCCTTCTCCTCCTCAATTTTAAAAGTTTTATGGAAGTAATTATAATCTGACTTTCCCATTTTCCTACTTTCTGATACCAAGTATTCCCTATAATTTTTCACCTTTTTTGGTGACTCAGGGTCATCACTATCCATTTCACTTTGTGATTTGTTCTAATCTGATAGCAAAATCCCCTCAACACATCTCAGAGAGGTTTACCTCTAAATTAACTCACTTCCATATGCCATTTTTTTTTTCCTTTGGCCACACCCTTGACATGCAGAAGTTCCTGGGCCAGGGATCAAACCCAAATCACAGCAGTGACAATACCAAAGCCTTTACTGTTAGGCCACCAGGGAACTCCCTTATGCGCCATATATTTTCAATTTATTTTTTCTTGTTATATCAGGTTACAAGTGGTTGGTAGTACAGAAGGTTGGGACCGAGTGTAGCCCTCTGGGAATCTCATTTGCTGGATGCAAAACCATCCCAAGAAGCAATGTCTAGAAGAGAATTTTAGTCAAATAGCCTGGCAGCTATTAGCGCAAAAAAAAAAAAAAAAAAAAACCTTGAAAGGGAAAATCTGCCCTTAAAAGCTATGACGCCCATAAAAAGCTAGATGACAAAATAAGTTCAAAGCTGAGGATCAGAAACCAAGCCAGGAGAAATTATTTCACCAATGAGAAGGTGCCTGGAGCAGTTACCTGTTTGGTATGGATGAGAAAGAAACAGGTGGCACCCTTAGACTTTCCATGAACAGTTATCATTTCTCTTTCATTCTTGCTCTCATCTGTCCCCTGTCCATCCTTGCTGATGAGCTGTCATTCTCAGTGCAGTTAATAAATCTGCTGTTCCAATTAGCTGTTGCTACATCAAATACCACCACCAACATAGTGGCGTTTCTCATTTCATTTGTTTCATCAGGTCAGGTCAACAGTTTGGGCTGGGCTCCGCTCAGTGGTTTTCTGCTTTTCCACCCTGGCGTCACTTACATGACTTCAGACATCTAGTAGCTTGTCTACGGCTGGAGAGCTTAATATAGCCTCACTCACGTCACTGGGGTCTTTCTGCTTACTGGAGGCTGGGCCTCTCTCTCTGCATTGTTTCTTACCCAAGCTTTTTTACATGTTATCAGGAGTATTCCAGGAAGACAAAGGTGGATGCCGCAAGGCTTCTTGAGGCCTACACTCCACAACTTCATAATATTACTTCTGCAGCATTCTGCTCATGACAGTTACTAATGGAGAAGTACAAGATATTGTGGCCATAGTTTTCATTCTACATCTGTCTCTGAGAGCCCACTCCTAATTTTCAAGATGTGATTTCCAGTATTTTAATTTTTCCTCTACTGAAGTTGAATTCCTTGTGAAAAGGAATTAGGTTTTTATTTGCAGCATGTAACAGAGGACCTGGTACCTATTTAGGCCTTTATAAAGAAAAATTGGGAGTTCCCGTTGTGGCTCAATGGTTAACGAATCCCACTAGTAACCATGAGGTTGCAGGTTCAATCCCTGGCCTTGCTCGGTGGGTTAAGGATCCAGCTTTCCCATGAGCTGTGGTGTAGGTGACAGAAGCGGCTCGGATCCCGCGTTGCTGTGGCTGTGGTGTAGGCCGGCAGCTATAGCTCCAACTGGACCCCTAGCCTGGGAAACTCCATGTGCCGTCCTAGCCTGGGAACCTCCATATAACCTCCATATAACCTCCATATGGTTGACATGTACATACAGTACATGTATGGATACATGTATGGATGCCCAATTTTGTGAATTTTTAATAGCTAGATTCTAGTTATAAGATTAATGGAATAGTTTTTTTTTAAAGTACAAAGTAAATTAAGTATGTCTTTTTGATTTAAAGTAGAAAGGTTTTTGTGTCTATCAAGCAGTAACTAGAGAATGTCAAATTCTTAGAATATAGAAATTCATCTGTATAATAGAGACTTACAGGGTTTCCTGAATCAGTTCCCAGATCAAATAACCATCTGTTTTCTGTACCAACATTGTTACTAAAAAAATTCTGGGCCAGGAGTTTCCTGGTTGTTCAGCAGATTAAGGATCTGGCATTGTTACTACTGTGGCTTGGGTTTGATCCTTGGCCCAGAACTTCCACATGCCATGGGTGCGACCAGAAAACAAAAAAAATGTTGGGCTTCGTAGTCTAAGATATATATATTGTCTTGTGAAATCATTTAATGTCAGATTAATGGCCATTTGTGCCAAAATAACAAGATCTTAATAAAGAAAATCTGTAAGTCTGTTTTATTTTTTTCCTCTTCATAGAATTCTGTATTCTTTTTTTAATTTTATAATGATTTTTATTTTTTCCATTATAGCTGGTTTACAGTGTTCTGTCAGGTTTCTACTATACAGCAAGGTGACCCAATCACACATACATATATATATTCTTTTTTCTCACATTACATGCTCCATCATACGGGACGAGATATAATTCCCAGTGCTATTTGCTTATTCATTCCAAAGGCGAGAGTTTGCATCTATTAACCCCAAATTCCCAATCCATTCACTCCCTCCCCCTCCCCCTTGGCAACCACAAGTCTGTTCTCCATTTCCATGATTTTCTTTTCTGTGGAAAGGGTCATTTGTGCCGTGTATTGGATTCCAGATATAAATGATATCATACGGTATTTGTCTTTCTCTCTCTGACTTATTTCATTTAGTATGAGAGTCTGTAGTTTCATCCATGTGGCTGTAAATGGCATTATTTTGTTCTTTTTATGGCTGAGTAGTATTCCATTGTGTGAGTGTGTATATATTATATATATATACACACACACCACATCTTCTTAATTCAGTCGTCTGTTGATGGACATTTAGGTTGTTTCCATGTCTTGGCTATTGTGAATAGTGCTGCAATGAACATGTGGCTGCATGTGTTGTAAGTCTGTTTTCTAATGTAGCCCATAATTAGTTCGCTTTAAAAATACTTTCAATAATCCAGAAGGCTGCACTTTACCTAATATCAGCTAAATTTCAGTTGTTGGAACTAAAATAACAATTTAGTATTTCATGGAATTTAAAAATCCTGTGTCCTAGTTGAGTTCCATGTAATTACTCCACCAGTAATTTCACTGGGGTACTGTGATAGCCACTTTTCTGCCCCCTTTGCTCTGTACACTGTGTTGAATGTTGTTAAAACAGCTGTCATCTTTTCCTCTTGTAGTTTGGAGATGACTGTAATTTGCAAAAATATGTAGAATCCTCTAGGCATGACAGGCTTTACATTTATATAAATTATTATTTTGTCCACTTGGAGTCTTTCAGACACTTTTGTTTTGATGTAACTGTGGTCTGCAAGTTGGTAAATGCAAATTTCATTAAGAAACCAAAAGGACACATGCATATGCACAGTTAATATTTGTTCAGACAGGTATTCCTTCATGAATGCAAAATGCAGACTTTGTGTGGATTACATCAAAGAATCACAGAATGAATAATAACTAATCATGGAAAGACATTTGGCGAATATTTCTTAAAACTTTTATCTTGTACAAGTACAAAAGAGAAAGAGTTATATATATGAAATCAAGTCAATATAATACCACAAAAAATAAAGTCTTATCAAACATAATGCAGAATTAAAAATGAGCGAAGATAAAGCAAGCTCTCCTGACTATGGAAAGAAAATATGGAGAGACAGAAAAGAAATTGAATTTCAGATCTTTGTTTCAAGATAAAAATGAATTATTATAAAATAGACCTTATTCATAACTTTGGCTCTCCTATTTGGATTTTATATACTGAAAGCAATCATAGGACCGAAGGGAAATTTATAATAACGTCACCTGGGATATCACTTCATAAACCTAGAAAACAACATTAGAAATTGAAATGGGAATAATAAAAATTTCATTTTAAAAGAATGTAAATGGGAGGCAAGGAAAGAACTGTTGAGATACATAAAAGTCATTTCTTCTCTTGAATTCCTCTAAATACTGAAAAGTGATTTCCATTAACAGGATATTGGTGACACAGTAAATGTGATTAGACATTTCTCCTCTGTACCTAGGGTCTCTCACTGTTCTAAAGACAGTTTTTGTGTTAGTATGCCAGATGCGGGCCTTCTCCCTTGGCTAAGACTATGGCCTGAGAGTCTACTAAGCATCACCAAAGCAGAGGCAAAAGTGCAAGTTGGCCATGTAGCTCTGTCTGGTTGGGAGAACTGGGGGTCAGGGCATTTGGGGGATGTAGTCCATTACTGACCCTCTCAGCAAAGTGCTAAGTCTGAAACATCTCTTGCACAGAGAGGATAGTCCTGCAGAGTTAACCATCTGCAGATGGTTCAGTAGCTAAATGTAGGTATGGTTTACCATAATTGGAGTGTGTTTGTTCATTAGTAACTGAACATTTTATAGACTGTAAAAATTTAAATGTCTTGAAGCTCATTGTGGCACCTTGTGCATCACAAATTACAATCACTCTCCTCCTTGATGCGCCTTTTATGTCTTAATCTGGGTGCCAGTGTATATCACAGAGTGGAAGTATAAACAGTAACAAATGGTTTTGGAGGAATTGTTACATATCTTTTATATAGAATAGAAAAATAGAATAGGAAAAATGATGTCTGTTTTAGTTTTCTCAATATAGGCTATAATCTAGACCTCAAGCACTGAGAAAAATAATGTCTGTTTTACTTCTCTCGATATAGTCCATAATCTAGACCCTAAGCACTGAGCAGGGACTCTATTTTATCCAACTTAAATGGAAAAGAAATCAAGTCTCAGGAACAAAATGGCAGAGGTCTATCTGCTCAGGGATTGCAGAGTATAAGTTTTGTCAGGGTAGAAATGAACTACTGTTCAACAGAACCAAAGGAATACTGGGCATTGTAGAATACTGAGGGCACATAGGCTTTGCGGCAACACAGATTCAATATTCAGCTTCTTATCGGCTCTTTTATTGAACAAGTTACTTAATCTCTGAGGCTCAGTTTCTTTATCGATATACTAGAGATACCTATACTTCAAATAGGCATTAGGCATAGTAAGTTAAGCTCCTAGTATCGTGCCTAACACATACTAGGAGCTAAATAAATGGTCACTATTTTTCTTACATGGTTGGGAAGTGTGTTTTCTTGGTCCTAGCTTGTAATTTGTAACTTACCCTCCCACCTTTACTTCGAATCATCTGCTCTTGGCATTCGCTCTTGGAAATGGAAAGGCAGAAATCTCTTACCAGAACCATCTAGCATCACGTCATGGATAGATTAACCCAGTCAGTTACAGGAAGACAATGCCTTTAACCTGGAGCTTACAGAATGTTAGAGTTGAAAGGACCGTATGCTGGCTACTAAGTGGTGGACCATGGACCACTGGTTCCTCCAGTTATTACAAGTATGCATCACACATCATTTGAGACAGAATAATACATTTGTACATATCTATATGCAGTACTGTTTTACTGCTATGGTAATAGAATACAAATTTGTTTCAGAACATTTTTGAATTCTTAGTAGCTTTTTCATCATGTTGTATTTTCTCTGTCAGCCATCATGAAATATACAGAAGTCTCACCTCAGGGTAGATGTGGTACAAAGCAGTCGTAAAATTTTTTGATATTATGTGGGAGCTCTTATGCTCAAAAAGGTCAGGAACAGGTTCTTTGGTTCCCAAGGTCCAGGAAAATGATATGTGATGTACTCATTTACACTGCTTGTTAAGGAAAACACTGGTGAGAACACAGGTTTCCAGCCTCTAGTCCAGAACTCCCAGCACTGGAGATGTTTTCGTTATTGCTTCTGGAAAAATCTAAAATGTATTTAATATATTAGTGTGCATGGAGCTGAATATTGATTGACAGAAAATGAGTTTTGTGGAAAAGATTTAATACAGTACCTGACACATGTAAAACACCCAACAAATGGTGGCTATTATCCTGATGACTATTCAGTTAGGAGTGATTTTTTTGTCACTTTGCTCAGTGATTTTATAGTGTTGCTCAGAGTAACTTATTGCATCCAAGCGTAGGTTATATCATTAGTCACTCAGGCAAGTGGCTTCCATTTTCACTTCTCATACTCTCAGAATGGGAGTGGGTGGATATTTTTAAAATCTCCCTTCCAGAAGTCTTTTAGGAGCAAAGGCTCTTTGCCATTAGTATTGAGGCTAATTTTGGAGGGAAGCCCTTGTAATACATTTTCTGCAGCCTCACACAGCTATTGGCCTTTAATATGCACGCTTAAGACAGCTGTTTTGTTGTTGAACTACCCATTGGGATTTGCTATATAATTCTGTAAAGAGATTTAAACATTTACTTCCCATCAGTGTTTTTTTAATTTGTCCTCCCCGCCCCACTCCCATACACCTGCTAAGCCACAGTTCCTCTAGGCCAGACTCTTTTTTTATTTATAGATTCAACATTTTGCAATATTTATTTAAAATTTGTAGTAGTCTCTAGAGGTTCAGGATCTCATTTCACAGTGCGGCCCACAAGAAAATGGTGAATAAGGGATATTTATAGATGACTACACAAATAACCATTTCATAAAACTATAGACCGTCCAGATTAGTCACAGTAGTTAAATACAAAGAAAGTTCCCCTTGGGTTTTTCAGGTAAATTTAGGACTGAAGCAAGTGTTATCAGTGTGTGTTATCAGTGTGCTGAATTCTTTTTAATATCCATATTTAGTATGAGTTCCCTTTCTTTAGCTAACTATCTAGGAATTTGATTTATAAGTTCATTAAAAGAATATATGGAGTTAACTTGTACATGTCCAACTAGAATTCTCTTATAGGGAAGTGGCCCAAGGAGAGGAGATGAAAGAGCCAAAGAAGTAAGCACTTCTATGGAGTTCCCATAGTGGTGCAGTGGAAACAAATCTGACTAGTATCCATGAGGATGCAGATTTGATCCCTGGCCTCACTCAGTGTGTCAGGGATCTGGCTTTGCCTTGAGCTGTGGTGTAGTTTGCCAACACTGCTTGGATCCCATGTTGCTGTGGCTGGGGCGTAGGCTGGCCGCTGTAGCTCCAATTCAAACCCCCAGCCTGGGAACTTCCATATGCCATGGGTACAGCCCTAAAAAAAGCAAAAGCAAAAGCAAAAAAAAAAATAAAGGTAAGCACTACTACATGAGCTGAACATATGTCCATTTTAAGTAAAGGCAGATGACTGCCAGTAGCTCCCATAAATAGTTTTCATGCAACCAGCAATGTCAGGCAAGGATTTAGCTGCTTCATGCCCCAGCTCTCAGGCAGTATCCTCATTAAAGGAAACCACCAGAAGTCTCTGCCTCTCTACAGAATGTGGCCCAGTGGAGCATTACTCTAGTATGAAGATTCAGTGGTTGAGGTACCTAAGCCTCCAGTGGTGATCTTCCTCTGCTGTTGAGAAAGTAACCATTTAAGAATAAATCCGTAAGAGCTAGCCCTAGCGGTTGTAGCTGCATTTTGCACACACTCAAAGCGCCCCATCACACTCTTAAATATTCACCCAGAGCCCAGATTTTTTCCCACAAGAGCCTGCTGCATGCCCTGCCCTGGCTGGCTGTCCTCAGTCAGTTTCCTGTGCTACTTAGTTTTCCCTTTCTTCTTCTTTTTTCTCACTGTCAGGACATATTTGCCCTATCACCTCATTCCCTTAAGATTTTGTATGATATCTGTTCAATTATCTGTTAAAATAATTTATGCCAAAATATGGATAAAAGTCAGTATGTTCCTCCCTCCTCACCAGTAACATATTAGCATGTTAGCAGTGGCTTTGAATACGTGAAGAGACTCAGATAAGCAGTGGCTTTGAATACATGAAGAGACTCAGATACTGAGAATTCTAAGTGTCTTGGCAGGCAGCAGAGATGGATTTCACGAGTCCTTTGGCTCTCACCATATACACCCACAGGGTGCTGGATCAGCCCTGGGCACAAAAGCATAGATTACACTCTAACCCTCCCTCCACACCTGGTCCACTTCGGCATTCACAGGAGCAGCACTTTGCTTCCAACCTCCCAGAAACCTGTCACACTCAACAATTTTTCAAAGGAACAGAAAAGGCACAGTTTAATAATGGGGCTAATTTTCACAGTTGTGCAGCTGGGACTTCCTTTGGGGCCTGTTCTTTTAGAAATAAGTGCCCCATTAGCCATGGCCACAGAGCTCACCGAGGGAGAGGTATGAAGTAGGATGGAGGAGGCTGGGAGGGGAAGAGAGGCCAGAAGGAACAATGTGATGAATGGAAAACCGGGAATGAAATCAAGAGCGCAGTTGAAAATGAGAAATGGAGGGAGATTATCACATTTACATGCATTTTGTTCAAAGGAAAGTTAAGCTAGAGTCTGAAGTGAAAATAAGCAATGTGTGTTTTGTAGAAGGATCTAGCTGGTCATCTCTTTTTTGGCTAATCTTTGATGCCATCACTCTCAGCTAAAAAAAGTGGCTTTGGTACTAACTGGACTAAAGTGGTCCCCTTGGTGCCAGCTCTGTTGCCAAAGACACCTCATGTTGCCCAGCTCCATTTCTTGCTGTGCCCTGTGAGAAAGCTTAGACTTCTATTCCTTTTATCATCTACAAAAATTTGCAACAAGAAACAAGCAGTCCTACTTGCCTGTCATCAAAACACACATGTATAGTTTTAAAGCAGTTGGTGACATTTGACTTCTTCAGAAAACAGTCTAAATAATCACATGAAACATCTATTTCTGTTTTTTTTTCTCTTTTGAGAGGCAAGTTTGAAGTGCCGCTTCCTTTCTTAAAGGTAACCAATTTTAACTCTTCTGTTTAAAATTCGGAAGTTGTAGCCATTGGCAGTGGATTAAGTGGTACGGAATTTGATTACATTCTGAAAGAGAATTACAAGATGTGTTGAGAGGCATTATAATAGGTGGCTAAAATTGTAGACTCTGATGCTAGGCTGCTGAGGTTCAATTCCTGTCCCCCCAACCCACCCACCCAGTTACTCGCTGGGCAACCTCAGGCAAGTCACTTCACTTTCTGGGCTTCAGTTTTATCATCTATAAAAATGAAGATCAAAAATACAGTAATTAGAAGAATTAAGTGGCTTAATACATGAAAGGAGCCTGACATGTAGTATATACTATATAATCATTATTGTTAGGAGAACTAAATTGAATGGCCTTTATATTTATATAAATAGAAAACTGTCAAATAGTTCTTTCAGTTAGAAGGGGAGAAAGCACAGTGATTCTCCAACACATGGTTTCTGCGGCTACAATTCAAGTCTTACTGTGGTAAATGTGCAGTTTTTTATCTGTGTGTAGCTGTTTTCCAATTACTGCACTAAACAGTTTACATAATTTTCACAACAGTCTTACATTGATGCTATTATTCCTATTGTACAGATGAGAAAACTGAGGCTAAGATAAAGTAAATTTCTAAGATCTGAAAGCTAGTAAATGATGTAATTGCTTTAAAAATCACTGTTTTTAACCTCTATAAGGTCCCCCAGATATGCTTGAAACTACCAGATGAGATGTTGTTCAGTAGTAAGATGTGAGAATTGTGTTATTTAGCAAAACATAATAAGGCAAATGAAGTCTGCTTCATTTATCCCCCATCCCGTGGGTTGTTGATTTTATGCCATGTGTTAGAATGAGGAAACCTCAGGGCCTTAAGAAGGCTTTCTCCTTCTAAGTACTGATAGTTATTTGTGGCTTGATATTATCCAGACCCAGTGGGAAAAGGAGCAAATACTTCTCTAACTACTTTGTCATATGAGGGACGAATCTATCCTGACCTGATGGAATCATGGCTGCAAGTCATATATGATTTTTGGGCTAAAGCAGCTGGCAGAAGAGAGCATTGACCCAGCCTCCTGGCTGTTCCCCATTTACCGGAGTCTTTGCTCTGAGAGGCAATATCACCACAGAGCAAGATGCCCACTGTCACATTTTCCAGGCAGCAAAGAAAATGTACTCATCGCCATTGCCTGCTGGTATTTGATTTGCTGTAACTGTGCACTGTTCCCATTTTATCCTTCATTAGCCTGTCTCGTGTTATGTCTGACTTGTAAAACGCCCCTGGTATACACTCAGAGGTTTGACTTTGAATCTTCAGCTAAGACAAGTCGGCAGACATAAGTGGAACATTTCCGTGTGCTTTTGGCAGCCAGCAACACTTGCTGTGATATTCCTCTGCACATGGGGAGATAGAGCTGTCTCCAGTACCTTCCTATGAACCACTGCACTAGCCTCTTAGGAGAATTCTCATCTCTGAATTCCTATAGGATTTGCAGCCTGTAACACACTGGCTCACACTGACATGTTGTCTAGCAGCTTCCTGTGTGAAGAGGCAGCGAGCATGTGTGCATCTCCTAGAGTCCCTGAGTCCAGGCAGGGCAACCGTGAGCTTAATACAGAAAGGAATGGAGAGAAGCGCAGGGGCACAGGTGTGTGTCTGCCTTATCTCCCAAATTAGATTGTCAGCTTCTCAGCCCAGAGACCATATCTGCTGTTGCTATCTCCTTTAATACTTTTTAGAATATTAGGCCAACAGTGAATATGCAGTGCATGCTTATTTTCTGAGGTCCTAAGGTTTTATTTTAATTCATAGAGAATGCCCAAAGATACCATTTCCTTGCATTTGTACTTAATGCAGCCCAAAGAATGTAGTGTTTTCTGTAAATGTTACTGAAATGTTATTTACATTCAGTGAGTTGAGTGTAAATGAGTTGAAGGTGAGTTGAAGCTATCTCTAAATTTGTTTTTAGATTAGTCCCTCAGAGGACTGTAATCCTCATTTCAGAGGACAAACCCTAAACTGATATTGTAGTGACAATAATTACAACAACAGAAGTATATGCAGTTGTAAAGCAAAGGTATTATTCTGAGCAAAGTACTGACACTGAAATCCTATGAATGACTAAAATGCTGCACTGAAGGAAAGCTCATTCTGAACAAGACTCATGGCACTTGGCCCCGAGGAGGAATCAGCAGATTCCCTGACTAGGGAGGTACGCCCTGCAGTGCCACTGCACCGCTGTCAAAATCAGGTGACCATATGTTAGTGATCTCTTCTGGACCCTCTATTCTTTTCCCTTGGGCTATAATATTTTTTTCCTTCTCCTAACTATGTTGATGACAGTAGCTTTATGGTGAGATTTAAAATCAGGTTAGTGGAGTCCTTCGGTTTTGGACTTCTTTCTTAAAATTACTTTACTCTAGAACCTTTGCATTTTCTTATCCATTTTAGAATCAGGTTGTCTAATTTTACAATGATGTCTGCTAGAATGACCAGGAGTGCATTAAAGTCTATAGATTAATTTGGGAAAGAATGGCCGCCTTAGCAGTGTTAAGTCTTCCACTTCATGAGCATGGTCTATCTTTCCATTTATTTATTTTTTTCTTGGTCAAATTTTATTTTAAATATAAAGAACTTAATTTTCTTATTTTTAGGTATTTGTTTTTTTGACATTACTGTAAATGGAATTTATTTTCCTTTCCAATTGCAAGTTGGCTAAATTTATTTACTAGTTTTGTTATGTAAGTTCCTTGAGATTTTCTATGTAGGAAAAACCATATCCTCTGCAAATATTGCAAGTCACAAATTTACCACACTGTTCCAGGGCCTCTTATAGTATAGTAATCATCATTGTGGTTTGTTTTAAGACTTATTTTGAGCCACGTATTTCATGCTAGTAATTTACAAACATTAGCTCATTTAGCCTGCTAGTTTGTGTTTTTTTGATAACTAAAACAAAGGTTAATAAACCAAGACACCCAAATAAGTGGCAGAGCCAGTATTGATTCTGGCCATCTATGCCATCGCTAGAACTCAGCATTCCTGAGCAAATACAGTTCCTTCCCACAGATTAAGATGAAGCAGTATTTCACTATTACTGACTTTATCCAGCAAAAATGAGAGTCCCTCACTTTTCCAGTGGGTACTCATATTACATCTAGAGGCTGGGAAGTGAGTCAGGGATGTAATTTTAACCTCGCACTTCTTCGAAAATTCTTCATTGTGAAACTGGGTCTAATGAATAAAGCTAATCTTAGCAAAATAGTAAGGCAGAAAATGTCACATTCTTTTCGGAATGTCTTTAGGTACTCCCACCCAAGTTTCCTACTAAACTTTAAAAGGTTAATTTAACTTCCTGAGGAAATACCATTATCACCAGTCAACTATTGATATAAGTCAGTTGCTCAAGGTACTTTCTGTGTTACAAGGGCAATCATATAAATTAGACTTTAGGTTTTTAGAAGTCTTGAGTCATGTTTAATAGATAAAGGTGCATTCCAAAGATAAATATATAAAACCATGTCCATTAAAAGAGAAACAAGTTGTGGATTGTTCCTCACAACATAAGAATCACAAAGGAAAGAAGAAAATAGACGACCTGCCTTCAGCAGGAATCACTCCTAGGATAAGACAGTATCCTATATGTATTCATTCAACTTATTGAGTACCTATTATGTGCCAAGTACTATTCTGGGCCTTGGAGATACAGCTATGAAGAACATAGATGAATCCCATCACCTCTTATATTCTCAAGGGCTCATAGCTGCAATTGTCACTTTCCCCTCCTGCATTAGTTTTATCTTCTATACAGTGTTATTGCCACCTTCATATATACCTGTAAGAGCCCACACATTAAGGGAAAAACTTTATCCTGAAGCCCCCCTCTAGTTTTCTCCCCATTTCTCTATACCCCTTTACAGCAAATTTACTCAAAAAGTGTGTAAACTCTTTATCCCTACTTCTTTTCCTCATCCTCTTTTAATACACTCCAGTCATGCTGTTGTACCCACTCCTCCTCTGAGATTGCTCTTGCCTATATCTCATTATATTCCATGTTGCCAAATCTAATGGCCAGTTCACAGTTCTCATCTTTGTCTTCTCAGCAGTAGTTGTCAGTTAATTTGTTTTTTTAAATGTTTTTATTATAGTTGATTTACCGCGTTCTGTCAATTTCTGCTGTACAGCAAAGTGACCCACTTAAACACATATATATGTATATATGTACATTCTTTTCTCTTATCTTCCATCATGTTCCATCACAAGTGGTTGAATATAGTTCTTGTGCTATACAGCAGAATCTCATTGCTCATCCATTCCAAATGCAATAGTTTGCATCCACCAATCCCAAACTCCTCCTCCCCCTTGACAACCACAGTCTGTTCTCCATGTCCATGAGTTTGCTTCATTTCTGTAGATAGGTTCATCTGTGCCATATATTAGATTTCACATATAGTGATAGCATATGGTATTTGTCTTTCTTTTTCTGACTTAAGTTCCCTTAGTATGAAAATCTCTAATTCCATCCATGTTGCTGCAAATGGCATTATTTTGTTCTTTTTAATGTCTGAGTAGTATTCCATATGTACCACATCTTTTTTAATCTAATCATCTGTTGGTGGACATTTAGTTTGTTTCCAGGTCTTGGCTATTGTGAATAGAGCTGCAGTGAACACAGGGGTACATGTATCTTTTTGAATGAAAGTTCTGTCCAGATAATATGCCCAGGAGTGGGATTGCTGGATCATATGGTATTTCTGTATTTAGTTTTCTGAGGTACCTCCATACTGTTAGTGGTTGTACCAATTTACATTTATACCAACAGTGTAGGAGGGTTCCCTTTTCTCTACACTCTCTCCAGCATTTGCTATTTGTAGACTTATTAATTACAGCCTTTCTGACTGGTGTGAGATGGTACCTTGTAGTTTTGATTTGCATTTCTCTAATAATTAGTGATGTTGAGCATTTTTTCATGTGCCTGTTGGCCATTCCTATGTCTTCTGTGGAGAAGTGACTGTTTAGGTCTTTTGCCTGTTTTTCAATTGGGTTGTTTGTATTTTTGCTGTTGAGTTGTATGAGTCGTTTGTATGTTTTAGAGATTAAGCCCTTGTTGGTTGCATCATTTGCAATTATTTTCTCACATTTTGTAGGCTGTCTTTTCATTTTTTTTTATCATTTCCTTTGCTGTGCAAAAGTTTGTCAGTTTGATTAGGTCTCATTGGTTTATTTTTGCTTTTATTTCTATTTCCTTGGGAGACTGACTTAAGAAAACATTTGTATGCTTAATGTCAGGCAAATTTCTATTCCTCCTTGAAAAGCTTTCCTCACTTGGCTTCCAGGATACTTGTCTCTCTTGGTTTCCCTCCTACCTCACTTGCTACTCCTTCTCAACTTTCTTCCTTCAGCCCTTTTCTAAACTATGGAGTGCTCTAGAGCTTAGTCCTTGAACACCTTCTTCTTACTCTCTACGCTCACCCTCTGGGTGAAAGCATTCTCTAATCCCAAAGCCTCAAATGCCATCTGAAAGCTAACTATTCCGAGACCTCTCTTCTGACCTCCATACTAATAATATATACCCCAGCTGCCTACCCAGCATCTCCAATTGGATATCTACTAGGCATCTTAAACTCAAGTATCCTAAATCAAACTCCCCACCCCCAATGTTGGGTTCATTTTGACTGCATATAACAAAATACAGACACATACAACTCACCCCCACAAAGAAACTAAGGAACAAAAATTGCTTGGATGATATAGGAATTTCTCTCACAATTTAAAAAAAAAAAACACTGGCACAGTGGTTAACGAACCCGATTAGTATCCATAAGGACATGGGTTCAATCCCTGGCCTTGCTCAGTGGGTTAAGATTCCAGTGTTTCTGTGAGCTGTGGTGTAGGTTGCAGATGCAGCTTGGATCCCATGTTGCCATGGCTGTGATGTAGGCCGGCAGCTGCAGCTGCTATTCAACCCCTGGCCTGGGAACCTCCATGTGCTGTGGGTGTGGCCCTAAAAAGACAAAAGAAAAAAAAAAATCCCAAGATACAGAAGTAGGCAGTCCAGAGCATGTATGGCTGCCATACTCATTATTAGGAAGCTAGACCTATTGTCTCTTGCTGCTTTTCTAACTTGAGTATGCTTCCTCTTTCTGTTAGGGGGAGGGAGAAATGTACTGGTACTTCCGCTTTCTCTAAAAGAAGGGAAACTTCCTAGAAATTCTAGAGAACTCTTTTGTTTACATCTCAGTGGCCAGAACTTAGATTATGGCCATATCTAGCTACAAGGGAGGTTGGGACCGATAGCAGTTTTTAGCTGGATGACAATATATTTGTCTAAAATCAAGACTTTTTTTTTTTTTAACCAAAAACAAGGAGGGCATTGACATTAGAGGGCAGTTGACTGTCTCGACCACACACTTTATGAAGTTCTTTTTGAACCTGGCCTTTCCTCCAGTTCCCCATTCTTCCAGTTACTTAGGCCAAAATATCTTGGGTTACCCATGAATCTTTCTCTCCCACTCCACATCCAGTCTACCAGCAGTACAATCCTATTGATTGTACTTTCAAAATAGATCCTGAATATGATAGCTTCTGACCAACTCTACCACTTTCATCTTAGTGTAGTCTATCATCACCCCTCCTAGACTTCTGAATAGTCTCTGATTGGTCTCTCTCATTCTGCCAGTCCATTCTCCACATGGTAGTATTACAGTCCTTCAAAACGTAAGTCACATCATGTCATTCCTGTGTGTAGAACTCTCTGGTTACCTCCCAGTTGAATAAAACCCAAAGAGCTTACTATCAAAGGCCACAAATCATTCAGTCCTGGCTAACTCTAATCAAACCTCCTGTTCTCTTCCTTACTCATTCCAGTGCAGCTCTACTGGCTTCCTTGATGTTCACTGAATATCCCAATCCTATACCAGTTTTAAGGTCTGAACACTCATCTCCTAGATGGCCACATGGCTTACTCCTTAACTTCTTTAGAGACTTCCTCCTATCGGAGTCCTTCCCTAACAACCTATCTAAAATAGGAGTCCCTTGTGTAAATCTTTTTCCCTTTATACAGCGTTTTTTCTTCTTAACATTGAAGACCTATTATGAGATTTTCTAAGTGTGTGTGTGTAGGCTCATATACTTTATATAAACATTTATATGTAGACATGAATTTGATTATTGAGTGTCTTCCCCAGTAAAATTAGCGTAGGGACTTGATCTGTTTTGTTCACTGCCATCTCTCCTATTAGTTAAAGGAGATGAAGACAGAGTGCTCTGAAGAGAGAAATGTAATGGTATTTCCCCTTTCTTTTAAAGAAATTTCCTAGAATTTCTTAACAACTTTTCTGCTTCTATTTCGTTAGCCAGAACTTAGATTATGGCCACAGGTAGCTGCAAGGGAGGTTAAGTAGGGAAATATAACAGTTTGATCTAAGAATGAATGAAGATCTGCCAGCTGTGCAAAAGTCTAGAAGAAGAGCAGGCAAAGGAAACAGCTAAGTGCAGAAGCCAGCTATGGAAATAAGCTTGCCATGTTTAGGGTGGATTTGTCCTATGTTTGGGTATGGCTGAGTATGGCTGGAAGATATACAGCAAATTGTGAAGAGACTGGAATGAGTTGAGGTGAGAGAGAGAGAGGCAGGGCCAGATCATCATGTAGAATTATGCGTATCCCAGATGCAAAAAATAAAAAGGTCTGTCAGCCTCTCAGCTGTTCTCCAACCTATGGGAAACTCTAGGGCTACACTGCCAAAGGCTGCTTAGTAGCTCCAAGCCACATGAGTGTAATTACCTGGAAGTAAAGAAAACTGAGAATTTCTGTTTCTCCGTTACACTAGCCACACTGCACATATTCAATAGTCACTCGTGGCTGAAGGCTACTATCAGACAGCACAGGTAGAAGATACTCCATTGTCAAAGAAATTTCTGTTAGGCAGTGCTGTTCCAGGTAAGCCAGTCAAAGGAGAAAAAATGCCAAGTCTGCTTAGCCTCTCCTCAGTGATTTTTCTCTCTTAGCCCTGAATTCAGTATTTCCCCACTTAAATGGGAATAATATATGTGGTGCCTAGAAAATTAGCATGTGGCCTGTTCCATATGCAAACGTTCTCATGGATGATTTCTACCTATGACTGAAAAAATGGGAAAGACTGGTAAATCACTAGCATCCTTATTAACCTTATTATGAATACATTGCAAATGTAAAAATGCAAAGTATGGAAGTGATAAACTTGAAAGCAGCTTTCCATTTATTTTAATAGGTGTTTTCTCTGTCTTATTTTAACGTAGGGATCTTGCTGCAAGAAACTGCCTGGTAGGTGACAATAATGTTCTGAAAATCAGTGACTTTGGAATGTCTCGTCAAGAAGATGGCGGGATATATTCATCTTCTGGCTTAAAGCAGATTCCCATTAAATGGACAGCACCAGAAGCTCTTAATTATGGTAAGAATAAACTTTGTTTTTCTTTTTGGTGGTAAAAAGGGACTCTATGAACACAAAACATGCACAAGCAAAGTTACAGGGGTAGAGGAGAGCCAAGATTAGAATAATCTGAGGATCAACATAAAGGATGTGTAAGTTTCAGACTTTACACTTAAATGTGAGCATAGACCTAACTCATTGACCTTATTAATCAGATTTTTATATGTAAGATTGCTAGATTTAAAAGATGGATACACTTATAAGCACTGTTGACTGTGCCTCTGAGAGAAAATTTTTCTTCTTACCAAAAAACCCCAATTATTTCTACTTTAATAGTCAAATTATACAGAGTCAAAGAGTTGCTGTAGCTCTGGACCATTTCTTCCCAGTGTCTTATAATTGGTCCAGTAACCTCTTCTAATGTTAGGTTCCTAAAATATTAAGTCAATTATTGGATTTCTTACTCTGAAAATCAACATGGTTTCTTAGCATCTCAGGCTCTGGAACTTGTATAAATCTTGTGGGAAGAGAGAGATGGGAGTTACATTTAAATAAATAGCAAAGATGTTTTTTTCACTTGAATTTTTATGTGTCATTGTAATTGAAAATAAATACAGCTTCCATTATCTGTGATTGGGATGAAATGGGCCATAGCAAGATGGATAACAGCTCAAGAATTTTATTTTAAAAAATTATGCTTTAAGTGAAATTAGAAATTAAATTTTCATTAAGGGAAGCAGCATATGAACCATGGTTTGGTGAATGGATGTATGGATTGTTGATTTAAAATGAAAAATTAGTAAGGTATTTACACATGCCTTAATGCCTAAATTAAAGACAGGTAATTTAGAGAAAGCTTTGAGATGAACATAAAATTAAGCATTTTAAAGTGAACAATTCATTTAGAACTGGCATTTAATACAGTTCACAGTGTTGTGTGAACACTGCCTATAGTTCCAAAACATTTTCAATACTCCAAAAATAAAACCCTGCACCATATTAAGCAGTTACTCCCCATTCCCCCCATGCCCCAGCTTTTTGTTGCAGATGTGTGATTACCATAATCCAAAGCTTATCTGGAAAACAGAATTGGGGTGGATCCAGACACCACCAGAACCTGCTTTGTCCTTTACGTATCAGCAAGGCTATGGAATAGTAAATGTAGATAGTTGTCATTATGAGAAAAGGACTAAGCTGTTCTAGATCCTTTTTAACTTAACACTCCACAGATAGCTCACCCTTAGTTTATCTTCCCATGTACTGGCAAGAGAAGCTTTTGTGAGCTTTCTAGTGATTACAAACTGATTCCGCAATCCCTCAAAATCTAGACAAAAGCGCAGCCCTGTTATTTTCCTTGGTGACTCTTCTCTGGGATGGTGTTTATTACACTAAGCCTGTGTTCCTAAGAACAATCACAGGATAAAAGAAAGGATTATAGTCCTTGGATTTATGCTGATTTTTTTCTCTAGATAACAAATCATTTGTTAAGCACCTGCTTGTCGATGCTCACAGAATCCCTGTAAAGGAGCTGGAGCTGGATTTGGGAGCCCTAAAGGCTTACCAATAAAATCCAGCTCTCTAGAATTTGTTTCTAACCCTTTTGCCAGATTCTCTATGTTACATTGCCTTTAAAAGTTCTCTTAAGCGATTGTGCCAAGTAAAATTCTGCCTTTCAATCACACTATATTATATATATTCTTCTTGGAGATTTCTCAGCTATCTATCTCCCTATATATATTTTCCCCCTTTTAAAACACACATCATAGTCTCTTCAGCACATTGCCTCCGTTCTCAGTACAGTTGTCCCCAAAGGTACTCTGTTTGTAAAGGGCAAATAAGATAGTGATAACCAACTAAGAAAATCATCTGCGTAAAAACCACTAAAAGAATTTTCTTTTTTCATTTGTCACCTAGGAATTCAGTTAATGTGAAGTAGCTAAGTACTCTGAAATGCAAGGCAAATGGGATTTATAATGAAAAAAGTTCTGGATCACCCATCAGGACCAGGTTTTTCAACTGGTTGTGTCATTAGTTTCATGACCTTAGCAAGCCATCTATTTCTCTACACATATTTTTGTTTTGTTTTCTGCTTTTTAGGGCCGCACCTGCAGCAAATGGAGGTTCCCAGGCTAGGGGTCTGATCCGAGCTCCAACTGCCGGCCAATGCCACAGCCATAGCAACGCCAGATCCAAGCTGCATCTGTGACCTACATCACAGCTCACAGCAACGCCGGATCCTTAACCCACTGAGGAAGGCCAGGGATCAAACCCGCAACCTTATGGTTCCTAGTCAGATTTGTTTCCACTGTGCCACAATGGGAATTCCTACACGTATGTTTTCTAATTTGCAAGTGAGAATGATGGTACCATCCCCTGGAAAGGGTACTGTGAGCATGAAATGAGAGATGGAAAAATAGCAATATGCTATATGATGTTAAGTAACTTTTAGGCCATTACAATTATCCTGCAAGGTTTCAGTTCAAGATGGCAATATAGGTAGATCCTGGACTCACCCCCTCCAAGGGACATATTGAATCTACAGCTACATATGGAACATTTAGCTGTTGTATACAACATTTGCCCCTGAAAAAAACCCCAAAACTAGCTGAACAGCTCATCTACATTGGGCAAACAAGTAAGAAACCTACACTGAAGCAGGTAGAAGAGGCTGAGTTAGTTACAGTGTTTCCATAAATTCCATCCCTGGTACACTGATCCACAATCAAGAGCAAACTCAAAACCCAGAGCTTCTCCCTGGTGAGCAAAGGGTTTGAACCTCACATCAGGCATCCTAACCTTCAAGACCTACACCTGAGAGATGAGCCCCAGAAACATCTGGCTTTGAAATTATCTGGGCTGACATCCACAAGCCCCTCAAGGATACAGCAAGCTGAGAAATGCCTCTTAAAGGGCTCACCTACCCTGGGGCCCAGTGCAGAAGCAGCCAATCAAGAGACTCTTAGACTTTATGTGAAAGAGGCTCACTTGCTAATCTTAACACATTAGCCTGAGATGTAGGCATCTAGTTTAACACATGTAGGGAACAGATACCTATCTCTAGGATAGAGGCTGGCAGGTACCCTCTTAAGTTATGATCCAAAGTGCCAGTATCACCCTGAGGGGAGCTTTTACATGTCTGGTGCCCAGGTTTTTGTAGTTGCCACTCAGGGGATACCTTTTGATGGCTAGGCTCTGGAGATCAGGGATCTTGTATTCTTGAGTCCTACAGGACTGAGAAAGAGTTCTTAAACAGTTACCACCCTCAGAGCACAGCAAGAGGAAACAGACTCAAGAGCAGTCTCTCTGTGAAAGGCCTATATATAACCTTGTCCTGGAGCTTCAGCCTGAGGGCAGGCTCCAGAGTTGTCATACAACTAGAGGCCTGTGGAAGTGCTCTCAGAGAATGCATGCCAGAGAACACCATTTTGTGATCTCCCTCTGCCTCACTACAGCTTGCCACTATCTCCTAGAAAGGAGCTTATACAGTTGTCTGTAACCCCTGTTTTTGTGACTGTCATCCAGGGAATAGTCCAGATAACCTGGCTCTGATGGCCAGCAGGTACACTTGCAATCCCACAGGACTACATAGATTTGCATATTTTAAAGTTGCTGCCCAAGGGTCTTGCTTCCTGTCAGCCTGAATCAAGATGGTTAGATACTCCCCTTGGGACAATGACAAGCCTCGGTACACCCTCAACTACTAGGGGCTATTAAAAAATAAAATAGTCTGCTTGGACTATCACAAAGGCTTGAGAGATAGCCAAGAGTTAGGTCAGAGTTGGATGATAAGTTTCATCCCTGCAAGAGGCTACTCCTTCCAGACTAAGGGAGGTAGCTGTTTTATCTAATGCATAGAGACCAACACAGAAAGTCAAGCAAAATGAGGAATATGTTCCAGATGAAAGAACAAAATGACACATCAGAAAAAACCTTCAAGAAATAGATATGATTAACTACCTGATTAAATGTTCAAAGTAAAGGTGATAAGGAATGGATGAACACGGTGAGAATTTCAACAAAGAGAAAACGTAAGAAAATACCAAAGAGAAGACACATAGCTGAAGACTACTGTAACTGAACTGAAAAATATACTAGAGGGGTTCAACATCATACTGGATAAAGCAGAATAAAGGATCAGTGAGTTCAAACACAGGGTGATGGAGCTCCCTTAATCACAGCAGTTAAAAAAAAAAAAAGGTAAACCTAGATAAAGGGACTTTTGAGACAACATCCAGCAAACTAACATTTGTATTATAGGGTCCAAGATGGAGCAGAGAGAGAGTGGGAGAAGGGGGCAGAAAACATATTTGAAGATAATAATGGCTAAAAACTTCCATACCTGGGAAAAGAAACAGACATCTAGATTTAGGAAACCCAGAGATTTCCAAATAAGCTGATTCCAAAGAGACCTACCTCAAGACATTATAATTAAAGTGTCAAAAGTTAAAGAACAGAATCTTAAAAGCAGCAGAAGAAAAATAGTTTGTTATATACAAAGGAATCCTCATACAACTACCAACAGATTTTTCAACAGAAATTTTGCAAACACGAAAAGAAAGGCATGCTATATTCACAGCATTGAAAGAAAAACCCTTCAACCTAGGATACTCTACTTGGCAAAGTTATCATTCAGAATTAAAGGGGAGATAAAGAGTTTTCCAGACAAGCAAAAGCTGGAGGAGTTCACCACTAAATCAGTCTTACAAGGACTGTTAAAGGGCTGAAAGGAAGGTTGCTAATTAGTAACAAGAACATATATGAAAATATAAAAATTTCAATGGTAAAGGTCAATATATGGTAAAAGTATTATCACTTTATAAGGCAAGTATGAAGGTTAAAGACAAAAGTAAAATAACTATACAAAAATTAAAGAATATATAAGACAGAAAGATGTAAAATCTGACATAAAAAACATAAGGCAAGGGAGAATGAAAATGTAGAGCTTTAGAATATGTTTAAACTTGTTTTTTAATCAACTTAAAAGTGCAAGTTGTTATATATGTAAGCTTCATGGTTACCATAGTCAGAAAACCTACAGTAGATACATAAAAGATGAGAAAAATCTAAGCACACTGTTTAAGAAAATCATCAAACCGCTAAGGAAGAGAGCAAAAGAAGAAAGGAACAGAGAGGAACTATAAAACAGCGGAAAGGAATTAAAATGGCAACAAGTACATACATATCAATTACAACTTTAAATGTAAATGGACTAAATTTACCAATCAAAAGCCAGAGCTGCTGAATGGAATTAAAAATAAGACCCTCGGGTCACCACATGGTGCAGTTGGAAAATCTGACAGAAATCTGTAAACCAGCAATAATGCAAAAAAAATAAAATAAAAAAAATAAGACCAATTTATATGCTGCCTGCAAGAGAATCAACTGAGATGTAAGGACACACAGAAACTAAAAGGAAATGGATGGGGGAAAATATTCATGTAATTAGAAACCTGAGGTTTATATCAAACAAAATAGACTTGAAAACAAAAGCTGAAATCAAACAAAGGAGGCAATTGTGTAATGATAAAGAGGTCGATCCAACAAGGGGATATAAAATTTGTAAATATCTGTGTGCCCAACATAAGAACACTTAAATATATAAAGCAAATATTAACAGACCTAAAAGGAGAAATAAACAGTAATTCAATAGTACTAGGATCACATCTTGGACCACAGATCAAACCTTGGTAAATTTAAAAAAACTGAAATTATTTCAAGCATTTTCTCTAACCACAGTGCTATAAGAATAGAAATCAATGAAAATACAACAATCCAAAACCTATGGGACACAGCAAAAGCAGTTCTGAGAGGGAAGTTTTTGGCAATACAATCTTAGGAAAGAAGAAAAAACCTAAATAAATAACCTGACCTTACACCTTAAACATCTAGAGAAAGAAGGGCAGACAAAGCCCAGAATTAGTGCAAGGAAAGAAATCATAAAGATTAGGGCAGAAATTAATATCATAGAGACGAAACAATAGAGAAGGTCAATGAAAAGAAAAGTTTGGTTCTTTGAAATGATCAACAAAATTGATAAACCTCTAACCATACTCATCATGAAAAAAAAAGGGGAGAGGAGGTTCAAATCAATAAAATTAGAAATGAAAAAGAAGTTACAACAGACACCACAGAAATGCAAAGGATCATGAGAGACTACTGTGAGCAACTTTATGCCAATAAAATAAACAACCTAGAAGAAATAGATTTGTACAAAGGTACAACATACCAGGACCTCACCAGGAAGAAACAGAAAATATGAATAGACCAATCACAACCACTGAAATTAAAAATGTGATTTTAAAACTTCCAAAAAACAAAAGTCCAGGATGTGATGGCTTCACAGGTGAATTCTATCAAATGTTCAGAGAAGAGTTAACACCTTTCCTTTTGAAACTCTTCCAAAAAATTGGAGAGAGAGGAACACTCCCAAGCTCACTCTATGAAGCCACCATCATCCTGATACTAAAACCAGACAAAGAAACCACATACACACACACACACACACACACACACACACACACACAAAATTATAGGAGTTTCCATTATGGCTCAGCAGTAGTGAACCAGACCAGTAAATGTGAGGATGCAGATTCAATCCCTGGCTTCACTCACTGGATTAAGGATTCAGCATTGTCACAAACTGTGGTATAGGTTGCAGATGTGCTGTGGTATAGGCTCAGATCCTTCACTGCTGTGGTGTTGGCTGGCAACTGCAGCTCCAGTTCATCCCCTAGCCTGGGAACTTCCATACGCCACAGGTGCTGCCTTAAAAAGAAAAGAAAGAAAAAAAAGATGAAAATTATAGCCCAACATCACTCATGAACATAGATGCAAAAATCCTCAACAACATATTAGCAAACTGCATACACCACATCGACAAACTGAAAAGTCAAAACCATATAATCATCTCAATAGATGCAGAAAAAGCTTTGACAAAATTCAACATTCATTCCTAATAAAAACTCTCCAGAAAGTGAAAATAGCAGAGAACTACCTCAATGTAATAAAAGCTATTTATGACAACCCCACAGCTAACATCATTCTCAACAGTGAAAAACTGAAAGCATTTCTGCTAATATAAAACGATGTCCACTTTCACCAGTGCTATTCAACATAGTTTTGGAAGTCCTAGACATGGCAATCAGAGAAGAAAAAGAAATAAAAGCACTATTTGCAGATGACATGATACTATACCTAGAAAATCCTAAAGACACTACCAGAAAACTGTTAGAGCTTATCAATGAATTTGGTGAAGTTTCAGGATACAAAATCAATGCACAGAAATTGATTGCATTTCTATATACTAACAATGAGAGATCAGAAAGAGAAATTAAGGAAACCATATCATTTACCATCGCATCAAAAAGAATAAAATACCTAGGAATAAACCAACCTAAAGAGACCAAAGACCTGTACTCTTTAAACTATAAGACATTGATGAAAGAAATCAAAGATGACACAAACAGATGGAAAGACATACCATGCTCTCCACTAGAAGAATCAGTATAGTCAAAATGACAATACTACCTAAGGCAATCTACAGATTCAATGCAATTGCTATCAAATTTCCAATGTCATTCTTTGCAGAACTAGAACAAAATATTTTAAGATATGTATGGAAGGAAACCCAAAAGACCTTGAATAGCCAAAGCAATATTGAAAAGAAAAAATGGAACTGGAGGAATCAGGCTCCCTGACTTCAGACTCTACTACAAAGCTACAGTCATCAAAAACAGTATGGTATTGGCATAAAAACAGAAATATAGAGCAATGG
Source organism: Catagonus wagneri (assembly GCA_004024745.2). Lineage (NCBI taxonomy): Eukaryota > Metazoa > Chordata > Mammalia > Artiodactyla > Tayassuidae > Catagonus > Catagonus wagneri. The sequence goes on from PVHT020004020.1 coordinate 28,866,553, forward strand.
AACAGGATAGAAAGCCCAGCAATTAACCCAAGCAGCTATAGTCAACTAATCTATGACAAAGGAGGCAAGAACATACAGTGGAGGAAAAATAGTCTCTTCAATAAATGGTGCTGGGAAAATTGGACAGCTGCATGTAAAAGAATAAAATTAGAACATTTTGTAACACAAAAAATGAACTCGAAATGGATTGAAGACCTAAATATAAGGCCAGCTACTGTAAAACTCCTAGAGGAAAACACAGGCACTCTCTGACATAAATCACAGCAACATCTTATTTGATCCACCTTCTAGAATAATGACAATAAAGACAAAAATAAACCAATGGGACCTAATTAAATTCAAAAGCTTCTGCACAGCAAAGGAAACCATTAAAAAAAAAAAAAAAAAACACAACCCACAGAATGGGAGAAAATCTCTGCAAAGGATTCAACCAACAAAGGTTTAATCTCCAAAATATACAAACAACAACAACAAAATCAAACGACCTGGAATTCCCATTGTAGCTCAGTGGTAATGAATCCAACTAGTATCCATGAAAATGCAAGTTCAATCCCTGGACTCACTCAGTGGGTTCAGGATCTGGTATTGCCATGAGCAGTGGTATAGGTCACAGATGTGGCATGGATCCCACATTGCTGTGGCTGTGGTATAGACCAGCAGCTGCAGCTCCAGTTTCAGCCCTAGCCTGTGAACCTCCATATGCCACAAGTGTGACCCTAGAAAGCAAAAAAGAAAGAAAGAAAGAAATCCAATTGAAAAATGGGCAGAAGACCTAAACAGAAGGTCTCTAAAGAAGACACAGGAATGGCTAACATGCACATGAAAAAATGTTCAACATCAGTAATTATTAGAGAAATACAAATCAAAACTACAGTGAGGTACCACCTCACACCAGTTAGACTGGCTGGGTTTAACAAGTCAACAAACAACAAATGCTGGAGAGGATGTGGAGAAAAGGGAACCCTTCTACACTGTTGGTGGAAATGTAAATTGGTACAACCACTATGGAAAATGGTATGGAAGTACCTCAGAAAGAACCATATAGAACTATCATACGATCCAGCAATCCCATTCCTGGGCATATATCCAGACAAAACTTTCATTCAAAAAATACATGCACCCATATGTTCATTTACAGCACTATTCACAATAGCCAAGACATGAAAACAACCTAAATGTCCATCAACAGATGAATGGATTAAGATGTGGCACATGTACACAATGGAATACTACTCAGTCATAAAAAGAACAAAATAATGCCATTTGCAGCAACATGGATGGAACTACAGACTCTTGTACTAAATGAAGTAAGTCAGAAAGGGAAAGGCAACCACCATATGATATCACTTACATGTGGAACCTAAAATATGGCACAAATGATTTATCTACCAAACAGAAACAGATCATGGACATGGAGGGAAGATGTGTTTGCTAGGGGTGGGGAAGCAGTTAGGGGTTGGTAGATGCAGACTGTTACATTCAGAATGGGTGGATGATGGGATCCTGCTGTACAACACAGGGAATTGTATCCAGTCCCTTGGGTAAGAACCTGATGGAAAGCGAAAAGAAAAAAAATAGGTTTGTATGGGTGGCTGGGTCACTTTACAGCAAAAACTGAAGGAACACTGTAAATCAACTATACTTTAATAAAAAGTAAACAAAATAGTAGGGAACTTCAATACTTAAGCCAATGCATAAATCAGACACAAAGTCAGTAAGGAAATTTCAACCTTAAATGGCATGTTAGACCAGATGAACTTAACAAGTATCTATACATAGAGAGATGTACACATTCCATCCAAAAGAAGAATACATAGTCTTCTCTAGTGTACATGGAATATTCCCCAAAATAGATTATAAATTGAGCCACAAAACAAGTCTTAACAAAGTTAAGAATACTTAAATAATATCAACCATCTTTTCTGACCACAATGATGTAAAACTGGAAATCAATTACAGCAGGAAAGCTCAGAAATTCACAAGTATTTGGAGATTATACATGCTACTGAACAAACTGCATCAAAGAATAAGTCAAAAGAAAAATCAAAATTACCTTAAGACAAATTAAAATGAAAATAGAATATACCATAATAAGTGAGATAAAGTAAAAGCAGTTCTGAGAGGGAAATTCATAGCAATAAATGCCTACCTCAAGAAACAATGAAAAAAATCCCAAACAACCTAACATCACACCTCAAGGAACTAGAAACAAAACTAAAAGTTATTAGAAGGAAGGAAATAGCTTCAGGATAGAAATAAATGAAATAAACATGAAAAAGACAATAGAAACGATCAATGAAACTAATAGCTATTTCTTTGAAATGCTGGAACTGGTAAAACTTTAGCTAGACTCACCAAGAAAAAAGTGAGATAAGCCAAATTAAAGCAATTATAAATGAAAATGAGACATTACAACTGATACCACATATATACAAAGAATGGTAAGAGGCTGCTATGAACAACTATATACCAACAAACTGAACAACCTAGGAAAAAGTGAAAAAAAATCTTATTTATATACAACCTTTGGAAATTGAATCAGTAATTTTAAAAAAAATCATCAAATGAAAGTCTAGGACTGAATGGCATCACTTGTGAATTTTAACATACATTCAAGAAGGATTAATGCCAGTTGTTCTCAAACTCTTACAAAACATACAATAAGAAGTAATACTTTCAAACTCATGAGTCCAACATTACTCTGATGCCAAAACCAAACAAGGACATCACAAGAAAACTACAGGCCGTTATTATTGATAAACACAGAAGCAAAAATTTTCAAAAAAAAATTAGCAAATGGAATTCAGGAATGCATTATAAGGATAATACATTATAGTCAAGTGAGATTTATTCTAGGGATGCAGGGATGGTTCAACATCTGCAAATCAATCAACATGATATATCACATTAGCTAAATAAAGGATATAACCTGACCGAGAAAGACTTATGCTGAGAACTATAAAATATTAATAAAGGAAATTAAATGGGATTCAAAAAATGTAAAGATATCCGTGTTTTGGATTGGAAGAATTAATATTGTTAAAATGGCCATACTACTCAAAGCAATCTACCAATTTAACGTGATCCCTGTCAAATTATCCATGACGCTTTTCATAGAACTGTAACAAATATAATCCAAAACTTAGGAGCCATAAAAGACCCAGAATTACCCACAACCTTGAGGGCAAGAAAACCAAATAGGAGGCATAACTCCAGACTTCAGACAATACTCCAAAGCCACAGTAATTATAACAGTGTGGTATTGGTACAAAAACAGACATACAGATCAATGGAACAGAATAGAGAGCCCAGAAATAAACCCAGACACCTATGGTCAATTAATCTTCAACAAAAGAGGCAAGAATATAAAATGGGAAAAAGCCTCTTCAGCAAATGGTGATGGGAAAATTGGACAGCTGCCTGTAAACCAATGCAATTAGAACACAACCTCACATCATGCACAAAAATTAACTCAAAATTGCTTAAAGACTTAAACATAAGACATGATACCGTAAAACTCCTGAAAGAGAACATAGGCCAAACAGTCTCTGAAGTAAATCGTACAAATGTTTTATTAGGTCATTCTCCCAAGCAATAAAAATAAAAACAAAAATAAACAAATGGGACCTAATCAAACTTATAAGCTTTGGTACAGCAAAGGAAACCATAACTGGGTAGAACATCATAAAAAAGAGAGAGAGGAAAAAAAATCAGGACAGCACCAGCACTCCAGGGAGGGAGCTGTGAAGGAGAAAAGGAACCCACACCCTATGCAGCCACCTAACCAAATGAAAGATCAGCCAAGACAGAGGGACTTCAAAGCTGCCACAGAGAAAAGCGCAGTAGTTGGACTGAGAACAGCAAAGCAGAGTGAGAGCCTCACAGATCATCTTAACACTGGCACAGACCACAGCCTGAGATGCTTGGGTGGGGCCTGGGAGCTGAGACTTAGGCTCCAGAGGTCAGTCCCCAGGAGAGGCTGGGGTTGGCGATGTGGAGACAACCCAAGGGGCTAAGGAGCAGTGCACCATGGAGGGGAGTGCAGGGGAGTGATACTCTACACGCTGGGGAGTGGAATGCCAGGTCAGAGGGAACCTGGGAGAAGGTCTGGGCCTGCAGGAGAGGCAAGGCTGCATTGTTGGGGAGGACGAGAGGAGGAGGGGCTGACCACCATAGGAAACTCCTTGCACCAGGGCATGTGCAGAGGGTGTGGCAGCTAAAGTGCAAACCACCAGCAGCCGGAGGCAGACTTGCAGAGGGCGGGGTGACTCAAGTGCAAACCACCAGCAGCCAGAGGCTGCTTGCTAGACTGCCATGATCGGGGTGTCTCCGGTTCTTGTACAAGAGAGATTGGACACTTCTTTTGTGGACAACTGGTAGCCAAACACCTCTAGTGTGAGCTAAGGGCATGGAGGGCTAAGTGCGACACAGGGTCTACCAAGAACCAGACACTGTTGCTATCACTCCCCCGGGAACACACCCACCCTGCAGCTGCCACTGCCAAATGCTAGGGCAGGACCCAGACACTTGTTTGCTGTCCCCTCCCAAGTCCATACAACTGGGAGCAGCTAGTGCAGCACCATCTGAATGGTCTCAGTGGGATAGGGTGCTTCCTGGTGGCCTGCAGGGGGCGGGGGCAAACCACTGCAGTTATCCCAGACTCCAGAGGTGGGAATAGCCCACTGCCACAGGGGATACCTGAACGAAAATCACTTGCAGCCCCAACCACCTCAGCGGGCACCATAGAGAAGGACATTACTGGGGAACACCACCTGCTGTTGCTCTCGCTTCCCTGGGAGTACACCTGCCCTGCAGCCGCCACTGCCAAACATTCTGGGCAGTACCCAGATGCTTGTTCCTTCCCAGGAACTTGTAACTAAGAGCACCTTGTGCAGCAAATCCTGTAGGGCCTAAGCAGGACAAGGTGCTTCCTACAGGAGATAGAAGCAAACCACTACTGGCTCCAGAGGTGGGAATGGCACACCACCACTAGGGGTCCTTGAACAGGCACCACTTGCAACCCCAGTCACCTCAAGGGCACCACAGCAGAGGGCACTGAGACTGAACACCACTTGTGGGTGCTCTTGCACTCCTGGGAACACACCAGCCTAACTGCTCCCACTGCTGAGTGCTCTGGGCAGTACCCATTTGCCTGATTTCTGTCACTTCCCAGGACCCTGCAACTAAGACCAACCTGTACAGCAACATCTATGTGGGCTTAGTGAGATGGGTTGCTTCATGCATGGTCTACAGTTGGTGGGGGCAAACCACCACAGTTATCACTGGCTCTAAAGACGATCATAACCTGCAACCACTAGGAGTCCCTGAACAAGTACCACCTGCGGTTCCCAGTCACCTCAGAGGAGGGCTTTGCAATGGAACACTAGCCATTGTGGCTCTCATTCCCCTGGGAACTCACACATCCTGTTGCTGCTACTGCCAAATGCTCTGGACACCTGGTAGACTGGCCTAGAGTTCAATAACACTTCACTGGGCCCTGCAACTAGGAGTAGCCAGTGCCACCTTCCTGCAGATCCTTGCTGCTGTTGAGAGCCCAGACACCAGGCACCAACTGCTGGCCCTACCCATTGCTTCATTCTCCCTGAAAACACAAGGAGCACCGTTGAGATAGCAGCCTGCTCACACTGAAGAGAGAGATGCCAAATAATCAAACTCCCACACCAAAAGTAAATAGTAACCACACCAAAAAAATACAAAGAGGTGCTCTTGCCTAGAAGTAGCATTACAAAACTACAGTGTGACATCCCCAAACTCACAGAAGAAGAAAACCATAAGCAAGATGAAGTTCAGAAACCATTCCCAGTTAAAAGAACAAGACAAGTCATCTAAAGCAGTCAGCAATGAAACAGACCTCTGCAGTCTGACAGAAATGGAGTTCAGAAGGCAGGTAGTGAAAATACTTGAGGAATTAAGGCTGCATATCAAGGAATTAAGAGAAGACACAAACAGCAATGCAGATTCCCTTAGAAAGGAACTAGAAAATATAAG
>PVHT020004020.1:28873561-28906209 GCA_004024745.2 Catagonus wagneri
GAGCCAGGAAAAGCTAGAAAACTCATTTGCAGAGATGCAAACTGAGCTAAAGGCAATAAAGAGCAGTTTGAATAATGCAGAGGAACGAATTAGTGATGTGGAAGATAGAATAATGAAAATCACCCAATCAGGACAGCATAAAGAAAACCAAATGAAAAAACATGAAAGCAATATGAGATCTAATATAAAGTGGCCCAATTTATGCATAATAGAAATTCCAGAAGGAGAAGAAAAGGGGATTGAAAATATATTTGAAGAAATTATGTCTGAAAACTTTCCAAATCTGAAGGAATCTGACATCAAGATACAGGAAGCGCAGAGGGCCCCAAACAAGTTGAACCCAAATAGACTCACACCAAGGCATATTATATAAAAAATGGCAAAAATTAAAGATAGAGGATCCTAAAGGCAGCAAGAGAAAAGCAAAGCATTAATTACAAAGGATCTCCCATAAGGCTATCAGCTGATTTCTCTAAAGAAACACTATAGGCCAGAAGAGAGTGGCAAGATATATTGAAAGTGCTGAAAGGAAAAGATTTGCAACCTAGAATACTCTACCCAGCAAAAATATCATTTAAAATAGAAGGGGAAATAAAGAATTTCTCCAACAAACAAAAGCTAAAAGAGTACAGCAATAGTAAACCCTTTTTAAAAGAAATACTGAAAGGACTCCTATAAAAAACCAAGGTAAAAAGTAAGAAACAGGATGGAGGAAACCACAAATGGAAAGCAATCATTCAAATAAGCCAGTATACAGATCTAAACATGAAGATGTTTAAAAAACAAACAAACAAACAAAATCATACATTATGGGGAGGGAAAATAAAAAAAATATAGACTTTTATTAACTTAAAAAAAATGTTAATGATGTGTTTGAGTGAATATGGCAATCAGGCTAAAGCAAGCAGATATAAGATGTTAATATACCTAAAAAACAGGGCAACCACAAATCAAAATGGAACATCACATCCACAAATACTGAAAAGAAAAGCACTGAAGCATAAAATAAATGGAAACCATCCAACCAAAAAAATAAAGGAAGAAAAGAGAAACATAGAATCAACTGGAAAACAAGAAATAAAATGTCAATAAATACATATCTATCAATACACACCTTAAATGTCAATGGACTGAATGCTCCAATAAAAAGACACAGAGTGACAGACTGGATTAAAAAAAAGCAAAAATCTAATCTGCTGTCTACAACAGACTCACCTTAGGACAAAGGACACAGATAGATTGAAAGTGCGGGGATAGGAAAAGATATTTCATGCCAATGGACAAGACAGAAAAGCAGGAGTTGCAATACTCATATCAGACAAAATAGACTTTAAGATGAAGGCCATAAAGAAAGACAAAGAAGGACACCATTTAATGGTTAAAGGATACATTCAAGAAAAGGATATTACAGTTGTCAATATATATGCCCCTAATATAGGAGCACCCAAGTACCTACAACAAGTACTATCAGACATAAAAGGAGAACTAGAATACAATAATAGTAGGAGACTTTAACACTCTACTCACATCAATGGACAGATCCTCTCAGCAGAAAATCAGTAAGGCAACAGAGATCTTAATGACACAATAGAAAAGTTAGACCTAATCAACATTTTCAGGACATTGCATCCAAAAAATCAGAATATACATTCTTCTCAATTGCACATGCAACATTCTCAAGGATAGATCACATACTGGGGCACAAAGCTAACCTCAACAAATTTAGGAGTATAGAAATTATTTCATGTATCTTCTCTGACAACAAAGGCATGAAAGTAGAAATCAAGCACAGGAAAAGAAATGAGAAAAAACACATTACATGGAGACTAACCAACATGCTACTAAAAAACAAACAGGTCAATGAGGAAATCAAGAACGAAATTAAAAAAAACCTCAAGACAAATGATAATGACGACACAACCACTCCAGATCTATGGTATGCTGCAAAAGCAGTGCTCAGCCGGAAATTCATAGCAATATAGGCCTTCCTCAAAAAAGAAGAAAAATCTCAAATCCACAACTTAATCCACCACCTAAATGAATTAGAAAAAGAAGAATAAAAAACCTAAAGTCAGCAGAAGGAAGGAAATCATAAAGATCAGAGATGAAATCAGTAAAATAGAGATTCAAAAAACAATAGAAAAAAATAAAGTCAAGAGCTGGTTCTTTGAAAAGATAAACAAAATTGACAAACCACTGGCTAGACTCAGAAGAGGAGAGAAAAAAACCCAAATAAAATAAGAAATGAAAAAGGAGAAATCACAACGGATATTACAAAAATACAAAAAACCATGAGACAATACTATGAACAATCATATGCCAACAAATTTGACAACCTAGAAGAAATAGACAACTTTCTAGAGCCTTACACCCTGCGAAAACTGAGTCAAGAAGAAATAGATCAACTGAACAGACCAATCACTAGAAATGAAATAGAATATGTAATAAAAGCACTCCCTACAAACAAAAGTACAGGACCAGAGGGCTTCACAGGTGAATTCTACCAAACATACAAAGAGGAACTCATACCCATCCTCCTTAAGCTTTTCCAAAAGATTGAAGAAGAAGGAACACTCCCAAAGACACTGTATGATGCCATAATCACCTAAATTTCAAAACCAGACAAAGATACCATGAAAAAAGAAAACTATAGGCCAGTATCTTTGATGAATATAGTTGCAAAAATTCTCAACAAAATTTTAGCCAACCAAATCCAACAACATATAAAAAAGATCATCCCAGGTGCACAAGAATGGTTCAATGTACGCAAATCAATCAATGTTATACGCCACATTAACAAAAGTCAAAAATCACATGATCATCTCAATAGATGCAGAAAAAGCATTTGACAAAGTCCAACATCCATTCACGATCAAAACTCTTGCCAAAGTGGGTATAGAGGGAACATTTTTTAACATAATAAATGCCATTTATGAAAAACCCACAGCAAATAGAATACTCAATGGAGAAAAGCTGAAAGCCTTCCCACTAAAATCTGGAACAAGACAAGAATGCCCACTCTCACCACTGTTATTCAACATATTACTGGAAGTCCTAGCTGTGGCAATCAGACAAACAAAAGAAATAAAATGTATCCAAATAGGAAGAGAAGAGGTGAAACTGTCACTGTGTGCAGATGACATGATACTATATATAGAAAACCCAAGGACTCAACCCAAAAATTACTTGAACTGATCAACAAATTCAGCAAAGTACCAGGATATAAGATTAACATTCAGAAATCAATCGCATTTCTGTATACTAACAATGAAATATTAGAAAAAGAATACCAAAATACTTTACTTTTAAAACAGCACCCCAAAAAATCAAATACCTGGTAATAAACCTGACCAAGGAGGTGAAAGACTTAATATGCCAAGAACTACAAAACATTAATCAAGGAAATCAAAGAAGATACAAAAAATGGAAAGATATCCCATGCTCAATGGCCTGGAAAAATTCATATTGTAAAAATGGCCATACTACCCAGTCTACAGATTCAATGCAATCCGTGTCAAATTACCCTTGACATTCTTCACAGAACTAGATCAAACAATCCAAAAATTTATGTGGAACCACAAAAGGCCCAGAATCGCCAAAGCAATTCTGATGAACAAAAACCAAGCAGGAGGCACAAGTCTCCCAGACTTCAGGCAGTATTACAGGGCCATAGTAATCAAGACAGTATGGTACTGGTACCAAAACAGACGTTCAGACTACTGGAACAGAATAGAGAACCCAGAAATAAACCCAGACACCTATGGTCAATTGATCTTTGACAAAGGAGGCAAGAACATAAAATGGGAAAAAGCCTTTTCAGTAAGTAGTGCTGGGAAACCGGGACAGCTACATGCAAATCAATGAGACTAGAACACACTCTCATACCATGCACAAAAATAAACTCAAAATGGCTTAAAGACTTAAATATAAGATAAGACATCATGAAACTCCTGGAAGACAACATAGGCAAAACATTCTCTGACATCAACTTTACAAATGTTTTCTCAGGTCAGTCTCCCAAAGCAACAGAAATAAAAGCAAAGATAAACCAATGGGACCTAATCAAGCTGACAAGCTTTTGCACAGCAAAGGAAACCAAAAAGAAAACTAAAAGACAACTTACAGAATGGGAGAAAATAGTGTCAAATGAGGCAACTGACAAGGGCTTAAACTCTAAAATATACAAACAACTGATACAACTCAACAGAAAAAAGCCAACAACCCAGTTGAAAAATAGGCAAAGGACCTGAATAGACATTTCTCCAAAGAATTTATGCAGATAGCCAACAAGCACATGAAAAAATGCTCAACATCACTGATGATTAGAGAAATGCAAATCAAAACTGCCACGAGGTGCCACCTCTCACCAGTCAGAATAGTCATCATTAATAAGTCCACAAACAACAAAGGCTGGAGGGGGTGTGGAGAAAAGGGAACCCTCCTGCACTGTTGGTGGGATTGTAAGCTAGTACAACCACTATGGAAAATGGTATGGAGGTACCTTAGAAAACTATACATACAACTACCATATGACCCAGCAATCCCACTCTTGGGCATATATCCCAACAAAACTTTCCTTGAAAAAGACACTTGCACACGAATGTTCATTGCAGCACTATTCACAATAGCCAAGACGTGGAAACAACCCAAATGTCCATCGACAGATGATTGGATTAGGAAGATGTGGTATATATACACAATGGAATACTACTCAGCCATAAAAAAGAATAAAAATAATGTCATTTGCAACAACATGAATGGAATTAGAGACTCTCATACTGAGTGAAGTAAGTCAAAAAGAGAAAGATAAACACTGTATGATATCACCTAATCTGGAATCTAATATACTTTACAAATGAACCTTTCCATAGAAAAAAAATCATGGACTTGGAGAACAGAATTGTTATTGCCGAGGGGCAGGGAATGAGATGGTCTGGGAGTCTGGGGTTAAGAGATGTAGACTCTTGCCTTTGGGATAGAAAAGCAAGAAGATCCTGCTGTATAGCACCAGGAACTATGTCTAATCACTTGTGATGAATCTATGTATGTATGAGTAACCGGGTCACCATGCTGTACAATTGAAAAATTGACAGAAAACTGTAAACCAGCTATAATGGAAAAATTAAAATCACAATATTCAAAAAAAGAAAAGGATAAAAATAATATCTCTAAAGATACAGATGAAGTATTTGGTAAAATTTAACATGCATTCATGATTTTAAAAATTCTTAAGAATGTGGGTATACAGGGAATGTACCTTAACATAACAGAGGTCATATATGACAAGCCCACAGCTCACATCACTGTTCACAGTAAAAAAAACTGCAAGCTCTTCCTCTAAGAATAGGAACAAGACAAAGATGCCCATTCTCACCACTTTTATTCAATATTGTATTTGAAGTCCTAACCAGAGCAATTAGTGAAGAAAAGGAAATAAAATGAATCCCATTGTCATAGGCTCAACAGAAGCCAAGTGCATGACCCACGACTGCAAAAGCAATTCAAAAATCTCAGAGCTGTCATCCCTATCACAAACCACAGCAACTTCCCAAGACCCCCTGGAAAGGAACATAGCCCTGCCTATGCCCTTACTGTAGCCCCAGAACACCCATTTTGAACTTCCAATCTCCAAAACTGTAAGAGAATAAATTTGGGAGGCTTAAAAAAAGGAATCCCATTTGCATAGGAAGAAGTAAACCTGTCATTATTTTCAGATGGCATGATATTGTATATAGAAAATCCTAAAATCTCCACCAAAAAACTGTTAGAACTAATCAACAGATGCAGTAAATCGCACCATACAAAAACCTATTGTGTTTCTATATACTAATAACAAACAGAGAAATTAAGAAAACAATTCCATTTCCAACTGCATCAAAATGAATATAATACCTTGGGAATAAATTTCACCAAGGAAGTGAAAAACCTATACACTGACAACTATCAGACACAACCAGAGACTGAAGAAGACACAAATAAGTGGAAAGATACTGCATGCTCATGGATTAGAACACTTAGTATTTTTAAAATGTTCATACTTACCCAAAGCAATCTGTAAATTCAATGCAATCCCTAATCAAAATTCATTCTTCATATACTGCAGTAAATATACTTAAAATTTGTGTAGAAATGAAAAATTCTGAATAGCCAAAGCAATCCCAAGAAAGAAGTATATAGCTAGAGGCACCATACTTTCTGGTTTCAAACTATACAACAAAGCTATAGTAGTCATAACAATACGGTATTAAAATAAAAGCAGACACATAGATCAAGGGAACTGAATAGAGAGCCAGAAATAAACCCATTCATTTATGGTCAATTAATTTATGACAAAGGAGCCAACAGTATGCAATGGGAAAAGGAGGGTCTCTTCAATAAACTTCAATATAGAGTTTCTCAAAAAAACGAAAAAAAGAACTACATATGATCTAGCAGTTCCACTTCTTCGTATTTATCTGAAAAAAAATGAAAATACTAACTCAAGAAGATATGTACCCCCCTTGTTCACTGAAGCACTATTTACAATAGCCAAGATATGGAAAGAACCTAAGTGTTCATCAATGGGCGAATGAGTAGAGAACAATACAACAGAATATGATTCAGCCGTAGCAAAGAATGAAATCTTTCCATTTTTGACAACATGGATGGACCCTGAAGGTGTTATGCTAAGTGGAATAAGTCAGACAGAAAAATAAAAATATTATATGACCTCACTTACATGTGAAATCTAAAAAGCAGCAAAAACAAAACTACGCTCATAGATATAGAGCTGGTGGTTGCCAGGGTCAAGGGGTGGAGGGTAAGGGGCAGGATTAAATGGTGAAGGTTTTTTAAGAGGTACAAATTTCTAGTTGTAAAATAAGTTAAGTCATGGGAATATAATGTAGAGCATGGTGACTATAGTTCATAGTACTTTACTGCATATTTGAAAGCTGCAAAAAAAGCAGATATTAACTGTTATCACAAGAAAAAAATTGTGACTGGATGGTGATGGATGTTAACTATACTTTTTGTGATGATTACTTTGCAGTATATGCAAATACTGAATCATGTTTCACATCTGAAACTAATATAATGTTATATTTCAATTATACCTCTAAAAGAAAAAAATACTTTTTTGGCCTTTTTAAGGCTGCACCCTTGACACATTGGAAGTTCCCAGGCTAGGGGTCGAATCAAAGCTGTAGCCGCTGGCCATAGCCACAGCCACAGCAACACCAGATCCAAGCCTTATCTTCAACCTACACCACAGCTCACAGCAATGCCGGATCCTTAATCCACTGAGTGAGGTCAGGGATCCAACCGCATCCTCCTGGATACTAGTCAGATTTGTTACTGCAGAGCCACAGTGGGAACTCCAAGAAATATTTTTTTTAAATTATCCAGCAAAGCCATATTCAAAAGTCAAGGTTATAGCATTAGATTATAAGCTATCACTTGTAGAGTGTGATCTTAGTTCATAATACAACTGACCATACTTGATCTCTGCACAGGTATTATAAAAAGAAGGCATTTGGCTCTCTGCCTTGTACTTCCTTCAAGAGTTAATTATTCTTAACTTGGAGCCATTGAATAATTTTCATGAAAAGTATTAAATTATTGGATGCCAAGCATGAAAAGAGTTGATATGCAGACAAGGAAACTAATCTCCCTACTGCTTAGCTTAGTCAATGTCCATAATTACTGTCTGGTAAGAAGGAAGCTAATTCACACAGCTGGAGATGATGATCAGTAACTACACTCTGAAGTCTGACGTCAGAACCATTAGCATAGCACAGGAATACTCTTGTGCTCATTGTACTTTTTTCAAAAGAGAGAAAAGGCCATCCTACTCAAAGTAACAAGACATTTCTAGAGGATGGGCATTTATAAATCTTGGAGTGGCAGAAATATATTGGGAAATATTGGAAATTCGTAGTCTCTTGGAGATTAGGAAGGACTTTTCTGCTTCCCCTTGTTGATTTCACATTCATTCTAGAAGGTATCTTGTATTGGCTTTTATCTCTGTGCTTTTCTACAAGATTACCAAGGGGGTGGGGTGGGGGTACTAAGAGCTTAGTTTATGTAATTGAGTAGAACAGGTGCACCAAGATATTTTGACAAAACAAGGCACTGTATAATTTATAGATGTTGTTTTTTATCAGTCAGCTATGTTAATTTCTGCTCTATTCAAAACACTGAAAAAAATGTATTTTCCATAAATGAAACTATCAGTGGAGAAAATGAGACCTTTAAGCATGTAGGAATATCTGTAAACAGTGATGAGTAAAAAATTGAAGTTAAGAAACTTTCTTTATTGCTTTAAGTTTGTTTGTAATTTTAGTGGAAAGAAAATGATGCAGGCAGAAGCCAAAATTGAAGAAATCCAACTTACTTAATCTCCTAGGCATTGATGTGTACAAATTTATATCTTTTTTATATAAACCATCCATCTCATTTAGATGCCACAGAGAAAGTAAGCTTGCATGCTGAATGAGTATTTGTTCTTAGGGGAAAAGTGATTTGGAAGGTGGTTTGGTTAAACTAGCAACCCTAAGACTGTTCCTTTATTTGGTAATATTACTACTCCTGGAAAGCAAAACTAGTGAAGAGCATAAATAAGATTACTAGTTATCGAGTTCCTGGTAAGGTTAAATATGTTAATACGTGACTGACACAGACTTACACAACCAGATATGATCACCCACTTATCCAGTGACCTGAGTATGTTTTTGTTCGCCCTCCAGGGAGATACAGTTCTGAAAGTGATGTATGGAGCTTTGGCATCCTCCTCTGGGAGACCTTCAGTTTAGGGGTCTGCCCATACCCTGGCATGACAAATCAACAAGCACGGGAGCAGGTGGAAAGAGGTGAGCCAGACACACAGGGTAGTAGGGTCCACACCCAGCCCCCAGTGGCGGTACTGATGCTGGGTTTGCGTTTCCTGGGGCAGGAGGGTGCATACTGTCCAGGTATATAATACAGAAAAGAGGTGTTGGTAAATCTACTTCTGCACCTCATGGATTATGTGGCTCTTACACAACCAAAACCTACAACAAAACTTTAAGATTCCAGCACTTGGAAAATAGAAAGCTCTAGGCTTTTCTTCTTCTCTCCCTACCGGACATGACATCTGCAAGGCTGTGCCTGTCACTGTCTTCAAGGAGGAGGTTGAGGAACACTATTTTTCATTTGATGAGGAACACTATTTTTTATTTGATGCCGAATAAACACCATTAATCTTACTGCACACTGAAATATGGTTAGACTTCAGGAAGTTGTTGAGAATTTTCTAACAGTTCTGAAGAAACCGTATGGTGTTCCCAGGTCAGAGACAGGCCTAAGTAGCTGATGGTGGCGTCCTCACTTGCACTTGCATCATCCACAGCCTTCAACAGAAAACATACTTTCGGCAAAATGGCAGTGCCCTAGCATCCGGCCCATCACGTGGGAACGGTTGGAGGATGATGACTTTCCAGCTTCCTCCCTGCCTTTTCTCCCGCCTCTCATGGACGCTTTACTTCCCGAGGCAGATGCTCACAGGCACATACCTGCCACTCAGCACACTGCTCAGACACTGCCAGGTGACTTTGAATTAAAGATAAGATTCTTTGACTCTTATTCATTTTTCTTTCACTTGTGAATTAATGTTTATAAATCCCTACCCTGTCTTCATCTTCAAAACCTGAGTTGTAGAGATGATTTTAAGAAGCCTAGCCACAGCACGTAAAAGCAAATTCTTAGAGCAACTGAGACATGCATTTGTATGTGATGTAAGATACATCAGACTTTGTGACAAATGTACAAACCAAAAAACAGATTCTTTGAACTAGAAGGTAATTATATTGCTCTATAATATTGAAATGGGTAGAAAAAGAATTCTACTTGCCCTGAAATGAATTTTTTTGTTTTTATTAACCAACAACGTAAGGTACTAAAAATTTTAAATTGGGAAGTTCCTGTTGTGGCTTAGAGGTAATGCACCTGACCAGTATCCATGAGGACGTGGGTTTGATCCCTGGCCTTGCTTAGTGAGTTAAGGATCTGGCATTGCCATGAGCTGTGGTGTAGGTCACAGACGCTGCTCAGATCTGGCATTGCTGTGGCTGTGGTGTAGGCCCGCAGCTGTAGCTCTGATTGGACCCCTAGCCTGTGAACTTCCATATGCCACAAGTGCAGCCCTAAAAAGAAAAAAAGAAAAAAATTAAAATTTGTGTGATGCCCTCTGAACATTTTTATCTTATATCCAGTTCTAAATTCTCTCTTCTTATCTTGGGTGTTCAGGATACCGAATGTCAGCCCCTCAGCATTGTCCAGAGGACATTTTTAAGATTATGATGAAGTGCTGGGATTATAAACCTGAAAACCGCCCCAAGTTCTCAGAACTTCAGAAAGAGCTCGCTATCATCAAGAAGAAGATCACATAGTGACGGGACGGTGCAAACCAGCCTCCAGGACTGGGTCCTCCAGCAGTTGTGTTGTTCTTCTCGTTAATGATGAATTTATACCACATTATGTGCAACCATCTTCTAAGGTTATTTTTTTATTAACTGTTTTTTTTAAAACTATGTGCCGTTAAAAAAGTCAAAGGCCAATGCATTCAAGCAACAAGCTTTCTTAGCTCACCACAGCAGTCCTGCCATTTCAGCCTGTTGTACATAGAAAAACACAGGCTCTGAATGTGAGGGGGAACCAATCTGTCTTATCCACACCAGGACCACTAACATTTCTCAGAGGTTTTTTACTTCAGGCCCAGTTTACAGGCTGCTGTCCACACCACAGACCCTCCCCAGTCGGCGCTCTCAGCTGCACTGGTAATGCCGTGTCAGCAGGACACGCAACCAAAGTTGGCTTTCTGCTCTGCCAAGGCAGGAGTATCTTTGTAAACATCATTTTATATTGAGAATTATTTGGACCTCCTAGAGGTTTTCTTTCCTTTCTTGCCAGAAATAAGTGCAGTGTGAGAATCCTTCCATTCCTGTATCATTAGTAAGGCTCTTGTTTCCCTCCCCTTTTGTCCAGGCATCAGAAAATGATGCATGAAGTGTCCTCAAAGAGCACGCTCTTAGTTGAGGCCGCAGCTCTTCAAGAATGTTTGAGAGCTGTGGGCAAGAACAGGAGGACGGTCTGGAGATGAGGCAGCTAGAATCGTCATCGAAGACAAGGAAAATAGAAAATCTGCCTTCCTATCCAAGTCATGCCTTTACACACACACACACACACACACACACACACACACACACTCTTTTTATTTTTATGTTTTGAATTTATGAAAAAGGTTCTAAGAAATGTTTTCAGAAGTTCATAGATAAAGCCTTCTTAATGCAACAACAAAAAAATTTTTAGAGAAATTACAAAGCACAAGTCCACAAAAATAACAGCGTATTTTTGGTTAAGTACCTTCATCTGAGAGGAGACATCCCAGAATTCAATTCCCTTCATTGGTGTCAGTTTCTTAGGCTATCAGAATTTCATGTTCCTAGTCATAAACACATCCACATGTATACACATCTGAGCATGTGTGCGCGCGTGCACGCACACACACAAATACTGAGAAGCCATGCACATGCGAATGGAATAAATTAAGTGAAACGAACATTATTAAGGAAAAAGATATAGAGACAGCCCCCCCATTTCCACTTTCCCCCTTCATTTACTCTGGTACTACAGCCTGGAAATTCTTATCATTTGCTGACTGGTATGCAAGCACAGTTCTGAGATGCTTCATATGAATAAAACGTAAGAGTTAAAACTAGGATTCCATTCAGCTTCATCTTAGTTGCACCCAGGAAACTTACCCCATGTTCTGTAAATAGTTGCCTCTCAGGATAAATAGGTGTGTAACACATGGTCATGCTCAGGGGTAAATGTGGCTTAGGAGCTCTTAAGAAGTGCTCAGGCCTCTGTCCAAATAGCACAGTAGTGATTATTTGGTCCACATTCATTGGAAGAGCTTGTGGGATAGGAAATTCCTTCTGCCCCCTGCAACTGTTTGCTGACTATGAAAATCAGTGCACGGAATTCACAGCCAGTACTACTTTCCAGAGAGTACAGGATAATACTGAAGGGAAAAATGGCTTATGTCTACCAGTTCAGTCTCCTTGCAGGTTTTGTACACATTTAATGATTACCACATCCAAACTAAAATGAAAGCATAAAAACTTGCCCTCAAAACTATTACAACATACAAAGCACTTTTTAAATCAGCATTTTTCCCTTCTGTCAAATACTGTGAGTAAATGAAACTTTCTTTTGATGGCATATACTGTGGTAAATCAAAGCACGGACTTAGGAATTAAGATTAAGAGCTCTGGTCTTTAGGCACCTGCCAGCCTTCAAAAACAAAGAGTAAAATAGGGACATTGCCACCCTTTGCCAGTATATCCAAGTGCATCTCTCTGTAATATTCTTTGTTTAAAGAAAACAGGCACCCATCGCTTAGCAGGCCCAATGCTAAGCTCTCAGCAAAGAGAGAGAATGATGGTTTGGGCTTTAATTTTGTGAACAACCTGAAGCTTAATCTTTGCATTCTAGTGAAAAGAATGGACATGGCATTGATATTTCACTCATCCAGGCTGTTAGAATTTGCAATTCACATCATAAGTCTGTGCTTAAATTAAAGAAGCTTTTCACAACATCGTGACATCTGCAGCATTTAAATGCTATTTTTTCTTTGTCCCAAAGCAGGCAGTGGTACAGTTCAGGATTAATAACTCATTGGGAGTCTTTCAGGATCATATCAGTTGTATAGAATATTAAATTTAATATAGGCACATGTATTAAGAAAAACTTATTCAGACTTTTTTACTGCTAATTTTGTTGTGCTTGAAGCATAATTTATTCATCCCTTCTGTCACTGATAATTATTGGAATTATGTACTTTAGGAGGCTAATCCATACCCAAAAAGCAGACATACAAAAACTGTTCTGAATTTGCAAGATGATATAGAAGAAGAAGCCTTCAGAAATAGTAAAATCCTTTTTTAGTAAGAAAACAGTCGTAACCAAAATTGCCACTGGTCTGAATATAATTCACCCAGGTCACAAATCTTTGTGTTGTTAATGGATTTTTCAGGCCTTGCATATATTACTCTTACACAGTTCCTGTCATAATTCCTTAAATTATGAATATCGAGTGGGGGCAGGTAAGCCTGGGCAGCCTCTCACCTGCATTTTTCTGACTTGATTCACCAAGGAGACTTTATGAGAAACGGTTGGGTAGTTCATCATTTTTCAAGGAAAAAAAAATCTTTTATTGTCAAATTAACATTTATTAGCAACATGTGAAACCTAAAATTACTTTGTATTCCTTGTAATCTAAGGTTACTTCCCAAAGCCAACATATTCTTTCTCCCCCAGGAAATAATAACAAAAGATTGATAGGTTTTCTTTAGACTTTCAAAACCAGAGGTTTCATTTCAGTCCATCCTGCCGCTGGGCCCCCAGTGAAATGTCTCCTGTAATCATTTCTCTTTTATTTCCCAAATTTAATATAGGCAATAAAGTTCTTCGTCCACATTTCACCATTTCGTCACAAACACAGTATTATTGAAACCTCTTACTAGCAAATCTGTGTAGAACATGAGGCTAATTCTATCAGCCATTGTTCAGTGCACATTTCACAACTATTTTTCATTTGAGAGTTGTTTTTAAAAGAGAAGGACATATCTGGCCGTTGAAATAGCATTAATTTCCTTTAAACCACCATACGGTTTCCTTGTCCATGTTATACTCATGTTTCAGTTTTGCCATATAGTTTTATATTAAAGTTGGACTAATACCACTGAAATAACTGTGGCTTCACAATACCGGTGTGACAATGTGTCAGGAAGAAAGTGTTTTAATTCTAACTTATGCCACACCCTGAGGACCTTATCGTGGGATAAACATAAAAATTAGAACATGGAAATACTGGTCAAGGTCGTATGTTGCTGTCATTCATTTACCTCAGTCACACCATTTTCCAGTCATTCTGGTGAATCATCAGATGTTCTGAAAATGTCCCTGAAAACCTTCTTGTTCTGTGGACATTATGCTGTGACTGAGTGTCCTCTGCAGTGAGATGAATTGATACTTTCTGAAGAGGTCATTTGCCTCAGCCCTCTTTTGACACATACCTGCTCTCCCATCACAAAAGTGGTATTTTAGACATTTCTTCTCAATAGGACTGACTGTCCATGACTCACTATTCTGAGTCATGTAAAGACTGACTTTTGTGTTTAGGAGGTCAGGGCCCTCACACAAAACAGAGAATAATGCAAAATACAGAGAACAACAAAGGGACAGATTATTGAAAAAGACAGTTTCTTTATGTATTAATGTTAACTAAATGAAAACAAAGATTTTATATGAAAGTGAGTTTATATTGCATTTCCATTATACTATTAAGTTAGCATTAAAATAAAGTGTTCTCTCTTTTATTACTAATTCTGATTTGCTTATACATACCAGAAAATTTTTTATTAAATATTTTATTTTTCTGTTTTGATTAGTTTCATATCAAGGTCTGAATACTGTATTATTTGGGAGGATCCAAAACTACATATTAATGTCTGCCAAAGGAAATATTCTGATTTAAAAGTCAAGATTTCATGTACCAAGATTACCTACTCGAAGGAGATACTGGTACAGGTGTAGCATCCCATAAAATTCTTTTAAAAAATAATGCTATAATACAGACATATATAAACTGTGTATCTTAGTTATAATTCAGTTTAAGGAAATATTTATTACCCCTTGAAAACCATCCTGCCTTATACTGATTCAGCGATTAAATTCTGAACTGTTAAGTGTAGAAATTAAAATTCACTTAGCTGCCTAATAAACACTGATATTCTTAGGTGGCAAAAAAAAAAAAAAAATCCTCAAACTGTACTAAATTCCCAGTCACTTTCAGCTGCGGCAAAGTAACGAGCATAAGTTTCAGCACATCTGTTAATAAGGAGCTGAGGCAAGCATCTACAGAGGCAAGAGAGGAAAGATCCAGTTATTCTACGGTGGGACGACATAGCCCCTACAGAGAGTGGAGGATAATTAAAGTGGAACAGAGATTTGAACAG
The DNA here is from genome assembly GCA_004024745.2 of Catagonus wagneri. Taxonomy (NCBI): domain Eukaryota; kingdom Metazoa; phylum Chordata; class Mammalia; order Artiodactyla; family Tayassuidae; genus Catagonus; species Catagonus wagneri. Next base: position 28,888,600 of record PVHT020004020.1, read on the forward strand.
TGTCACTAGGAGGCCTGAGGAGAACAGTGCCACCAGGCCAGATCCTTTCCTAGATAAAATTTAAAAGATACTGGAATCAAAAGAAGCAAAAGAGGTCACCTGCCAGTGTGTTGGCCTTAGTGTCAGCAGACCAAACGCCTCTCCTTTGCATTTGGGGCAGCCTTATATCCCTCACTCAGAGGTAATGCTGTGCCTGGTGAGACATACTCATCCGGCCAACTAATAGGTTTGGCCATATGTGTTTAGACTTTTAAAGAGACTGCTATGAGTCTCCTTGCCTTTGAGTTACTAATAGTGTTTCTTCCACTAGGGTCACTGATTATTCCCACCTTATTAGAAATCTCCAATTGCAATGGGACTTGTCTCCCAAGTGAGCACACGCTGTGGTCAGCCCCGTTTTGTTTTTTGACTCATGTTAACTCGCTGGCTCCCAAAGCTTCCCCAGAGGGACCTTCCTGCGATGAGCTCAGCTCGAGGGAAACATGGGATCCAGCAGAGAAGGAGGAAGATACCAACAAAATAGCACTGCTGCTTGTCTTTATGCGAGTAACATTTGAGGGAAAGCCAGTCACAGTGCAGCAAGGCCACGGTCAGGCATGGAAGGCAGAGAAAGAGACATCCAAAAAGGAAGACTGAAGGCCAGGAAGGGCAATGAGGAATCAATGCAAAGTGACTTGTGGGCTCACCTTCCAAGACATAAATGTATCAGTGAGGGAAGGCAAATCCTCAGAAGGGAATTTTTGAGGTGCTTCCTGCTGAATGTTATTAAACATTATGTGCCTCTCAGGTCTCTACATTTCTTAAGGAGCACTGAATTGAATATTGATTTGATTTTCCTTATGCTCCCTGTTCTCTCAGACAGAAGCCACTGCTGAATGAGAATTACTCTTCCTTGGTTTTTCTCTAAGGCTGCAGACATGACTCCCTAAGCAGTGAGGCACTCAGAGTGGCCCACACATGTTGGGGTGGCCAGCATGTGAAGAAAATTGCTGTCAAAGTTCCTACTTTTTACTTAATTAAAGAAAAGATACCTTGTGGATATCTGTGCTTGCAACATACAGAAAGATTCAGCTTCTTTCATTACCAGCCAACTTTTAGGAGCCCCCAGACAAGAATATCTAGGATTCACTCTAAAAACATTCAAATCGTGGGCTTCTAAATTATCATCCCAGACATTACCACTGAAGCCAGAAGATGTAAGTGTTCTACAAAGTAATGAAATGTCTTAAATGATGGTGATAACCCTGGTAGCAGAATTTTTTAACAGGTTTTCCCTCAGCTTTATGCATTCAGAAGCTTTTCTTGAACATCTGCAATGCCTGGTTCAGGGAACCATGCTGGGTTCTAGTTTTTCTGTTTTTTTTTTTTTCTTTTTTCTGGTTGTTTTCTTTTCTCATATTCAGTTTATTAATCCTTACTTTACCAAAACAGAAGAGCTTTTTATCATCAGCTTTTCAGACAGAGTCTAATTGGCCTAGACCAAAGAGTTTCTCCTCATGCATTCAGGAGGCCCTCATCTTATAGGAAGCAGCTCCCAGCATCCACTTACTGAGGCCACTGCACACCCAGAGGCCCGGGGGCAGAGGCACTGTAGAACCCAAGGAGATAGGATGACTGGGTGGCAGGTGCCTTTGATAAGTGACACTATCAATAAAAGTTTGTGGGAGATTCTCCCGAGATTGTGAGCACACAGGAAGCAGGTATGTCTGGGGAAGTGGCCTGTTGACTCATCCAAGTAAGCTCCTTAGGTGACCTACTTACAAAGAAATCTTAAAACACTAACCATGATTATTTTAAACCCCTGGACATACTGGGTTTTCCCATTCCATTCCTGCCAATCTTTGTGTTGTTTCCCTCACACTCCTCTAGTCAGTAAATGTCTAAATATCTCAGCTGTGCAGTGTCAAAGAGTTTTTCCATAGCATCAGAAAAGAGGGTAGCAAATAGAGACTTAAGCTTAAAATAAGCCACTTTACCTAGAGACAGACCCCAGAGCGCCATCGTGTTAAAACATAAGCTATACTCTACAGTTCCCCCAGAGCAGAACGCTTCCTACAAAGCCAAACATCACATCTTTCTCCCATCTGCTAAGAACATCTTTAGTATCAGGATAAGCACATTCTAGATTCTATCAAAGGCAGATTCTAAAATGACTTACAAAGAAGCCAGATTTCATCCATTAAAGCAGACAACAGAAACACCACATCATCATCCCTTTGTATTCAGTAAAAAAACACCCATGAAAAAACTGGAAGCATCTAGGCAGTACCTCTGAGCACATCTAGGCAGCACCTCTGACATCTACCCTATTTTGAAAATATAGGGTAGATGTCAGTGGGAAATACCAATGTTTTGAGCAACACAGGATAAGTAAAGATGTCCGTAGGAATTCTCGCTGTAACGCAGCAGAGTAAGGACCCATTGTTGTCTCTGTAGTGGTTGGGTTGCTGCTGATGCATGGGTTCGATCCTCAGCCTGGCGCCTGGGTTAAGGATATGGTGTTGCTGCAGCTGTAGCATGGGTCAAACAGCTGTGGCTTGGATTTGATCCCTAGCCAGGGAACTTCTACATGCTGTGGGTGCAGCCAAAAAAAAAAAAAAAAAAATCCCAATTCCCACACTGGAGCAGCAAAAATCTGCAAATGAAAAATGAAGTTTTCCATGAATCCAAATTCCTTATTAACATTTTCTTCACATATCTGTGAAGTGGTATATGAGTCCAAACTCAATATTTTCTTCATGTAGCTCTTATCAAATTGCACAACTTTGGGATCTTGTTTTGAGTTGCCTAAAAAATTTCTGTAAAGCAAATAACTAAATTCCCTCTTCCCCTAACCTTCAATGGAAGCTTAAATTTCGAAGTGCCCTGGATTCAGAACTTTAGGGGCTGAGAGGCAATCTGGAATGTTGTTACTGAGATCCCAGGCAAAAGACCATCCTGTCAGTCTTTACCAGCTCACTAATCCATGCTTTTGTTAAATATTTAAACATATGAGATGGTGGGGGGTGGAGGGGAGGAAAACGCTCTATTATGTAGAGATATTCCTTTTACAAATAATTTGACTTAGTAGAAATAAACTTGCCTGCCTGCTCTTAAGAAAAGCCAGATTTGTAAGCAAATGTAGAGGGCATGGTGCCCAGAGTCATGCTTAAGATGACTGTGAGTGTTTTCTTCCAACCCAAAGCACAGCAGTTCTTATATTTAGACTCTAGAACACTCTGGAGGCCCATCCCCTGCTGGTCTAATTGCTTTGCTTCAGCTGCAAGTGGAAGACCAGTTCCAACAGAAGTGAACATATTTGCCATAATTCCTCCTCAAATGCCAGGTCTTTCACACTTGTGATGCACAGAAAATACACGTATTTTAATGGAATTTGCCATCTGGGGCTTGAATGTCAAAGAGATTGGTTCCACAAGGTTCATCTGATTCCTCATAATAAATACATTTTATAACCTTATGGTTCTAAATCCCATCCCAACTCTCGATTCTGAGCATCAAATCAAAATCAAAGATTAAGGGAAACTGGTAGATAGGAGTCTTGGTTATTTCAAATTTGTGACCAAAGTAGCCAAAGACCTGAAACTCCCTTTCCTTGATGAGCATGTCACTGCATGAAATGTTAGGTACCCAACCATCCTGTGACACAATCAGACTTTCAACATAGACCAATGGCCAGGAGCAAGCACACTTTTCATGGGCCCTTTCTGTTTGTCAATGTCCTTCATTGAGTTTTACACTAAAACAGCTTTACTAGTCAGGTGTGTATAGATTTTAGGTTGAATTTATAGTAAATATATTAAATCAGATGGTCCACTTAAGCAACACAAGTGTAGCAGAAGTTGGTGGCCATGTAAATTCTGATGACTTTAAGTGATGGTGTTCTTTGTGTTTCTCTTACTTTGGTCTGGTGAGTGGAACTCTCTGAAGACAATAGCCATATAGCCACATAGGGTTAGGACAAGACAGATAAATGCAGGAGAATAAAATGAAGTTGTCAAAGTCCCATGAATAGCTCTGACTCTTCAGGGATCCAAGCCAATTGAAAACAAAGACAAACTGTCCCCATGGCACCCAGGCAATTTGACTGTGGGGTGGCTCACGGGCCTGCTATGCTCCTGGCACAGGCCTACAGTGAGTGGTTACAGAAATGTGATTTTCTGGGTTGCTTCCACTTCCCTTTGTTAGAAGAGTGTGGGATTATGGGGTGGGAATGGGACCTGCCCTCAGCACGCCCCAGGTACAGATGTTCCATCTCCAAGCCTCATTTTGAGCAAAACACTCCTGTGGTTTACAGTTTCCTTTGGGTGCCAATGTTGTCAGGTTAAAGCACCTTTAATCTTCTTTTGTTGTTATTTTAAAATAATATATTTGTGAAGTGGATAAAAGAAACACTGGAAATAGGGTGCTTCTTATAAAAAGCTCAAGTGTAAAACACACCAGCAAGGCCTGTGGTGAGTTTATCTGGCTTTGTAAACAAGTCTGACAATGAATGAGAGCTAAATATATAAGCAGTTAGTTATCTATCTTTGATCATTTTTAACTCAGATCTGTATTTAACACTTATTTATTTGTTAGTTTTACATTAAGAAGAAATACACTTTGAACTTTGGCTAACATTGTAGGATGTTTTTAAATTGTTTTCTACTTTTTTAAAACATGATTTCAACATTTTTGTAAACTTAGACCACTTTTGAATAGCCTTTTTTTCTTTTCCAATAGGTCTGCGGGACTTTTTTTTTTTTTTACTGTATTCTTATAATAAATGTAAAATATTTGTAGCAGACTGTGCCCTGTCTTGTTTAATCTTTCCATTGTGTTTATATTTCGCTTCCTTTTCCATATAAATATTCTCTAATCACAAGAAAAGGAAAGAGAGATTTCCATGGTAACTGGTCTCCTCGGGATGTAACAGTGCATAAAAAATTATTAGCTTTCAGTTTCCCTGTAATTAAGCTTATGAGTTCTGATGATAATGGGTGTGTGTTGCTTACAGCCCAATCACTGCTTCCTCTGTTTAGAAATCAAAACTGAAATGTAGTTCAAGACCCATTTCTCTGTGCGGCCTGGATATTTGCCAGGGTTTCTGCTGTTGTTGTTTCATAACGGGCTTTGTTTAGACAGAACAAAAGGACTTAAGGGAGAAAGGTGGCTGAGAGGGATATTTGGAAAGAGAAGCTGAAAGCTGCTACCACATGGCAGTTGTAAGCGTGCATCTTTGCCTGGCTCGGGTGCAGAGCTGAGCTGGTCACAGAGCCAAGATGCTGGATTTCTGTTTACATTTCAGTCAGCAAATCGATAACCTTTCTAAACAGCATGCCATTATTTACACAGGTTCCCCTGAATTAAACCAAGCCCTCTCCCCATCCCTGATCTTGGATTAGAAGAGTCAACTGCTCTCCTCTCAAAAACATGTGTTTCCTGTCTGTAGGGCTTCTTGGGACAGGCAAAGCAAATCCATACAACCCTCTCCCACCTTCCTGCCTCTGCAGCCCTCTGGCTGACCAGAGCCGGGTGTTTCTGTCCCCTGGTGAATCCAACCACCATAGCTCTTAACTGCCTGAGATCGCTTCCTCATCTCAGGCAGACTTGATTTCTGACACAGCATCCCCAGGCAACCTGTGCTTCTACTGACTTCAAGTGAAACAGACCAGGCACGTCCATTACCAAGGAAAGCTGGCTATTGTACTAAAGCCCCACTCCTCATGATGGATGAACAGCATCTCTGAAATTCTCTCATGATATTTAAAGTCCTCTCCTTCACTCTACATCCCCCTCTAGCTAGTGATATCTTCAGGTAGGGAGGGTGGTGATGTTGCTTGAAGAAAAATTAAAAAAAAAAAAAAGATGTAGGAGCTAGTTCCTATTAACCAAAAGCATCAATAGTTGTTCCTTCGTTAAAGGCTGAGTCTAAATGAAGTGGATTTTTAACTCTCCAAATCTGCCACAACTGGAATGACCAACATATTTAGACCAAACATATGACTGCAACTGAGTCAGGTGCTGCTTCCAAAGTCATCTGCTCTCGAGATGAGCACCAAGCTGGGAGCTAGGAAACCCACGTTCTCACCCCTGGTTGGACTCTCACTAGTTTGTAAACTTGAACAAGCCACAATGCTATCTAGGCCACTACAGTCTCCTCACCTGTAAAACAGATCGGAGTAAATAATTACCTAGTTATAAACATTTTTTTTTCTTCTCATCAGCCATTCCACCTTCCTAAAAGCATCCCGATCCCCTCCTCAGTATTTGGCGTGGAACTGGTGGCGCCTTCCCACTATGGAAGCCAAAGGACTGGTCCATCATCTTTCTCTGTTTACCCAATTGGATCCTTTCTCCCAGGACTGAGTCTTGAAGGATAGAAGGGACAGTGGGAGGGCACTGCTTCTAGGAAAATATTGCTGCTAAGTTGCTCTGGGCCCTAGCGCACCCGTGGTTTCCTTTCATTCCCAAGCTTCCTTCTCCCCTATCCTCCTATTGACCTAGAGCTTCCTAATGACCTTCCAGCTAACCCTTTTTACACAGGTATCTACAGAGCAGTTCTGTTAGCTGCAGCCAAGGATCCCGGCCGGTAACAATGATCTCTAAGGTGAGGCCCCTTCCAGCTTTGAGATTCTGTGACCTCCCAAGTCTTCTCGGGGTCATTTTAGAATCCCTGAACACCAGTGCTCTGTAGGATGGGCTCTGTTCTCTTGCTTTTACATTACAGCTGTCAGAATTCAAGAGTGATGAGAAAAAGGAAAACTCCCTAAAGGTTCAGTCATCTAATGTGCTGATTATCCAAACTAAGGCTTTTAATGTCTCCCCAGCTCTGGACCTAGGTAATTCAAAATTATAAATGTTTCTTTTGCAGTCTCCCTGTGGCGACAGTGGCACCATAGGATAGTTAAATGATAAGGTCAATGGACTAGAACATTGTGAGAGGCTAATTGATCTATCACAGCAATATAAATGCCAAGATTTAATAGAAAAATAAATGTCACAGGAAGCTGAGGTATTGACAACCTTAGAAGCTATTCTCTTCTGGCCTCCTCCCATCTTTCATTAGGGCTTGGTCTTATTCCATATTCAGGAGAGTTGTTCGGTTTTTTTTTGCAGACACACCCGACCAAATATGTCCTTCCAGACCTGAGTAAGTGCCAGTGAATAATTTAAGCCTGTTGGGTTTTTATCCCAAGTTACTTTTCCAAGCAGTCCCTAGAAGCCTTCTCTCTGCCACAATCCTCCTCTTGTTCCTCTGCCAAATGTCAAGGAATCAGTATGATGGGTATGACATGGTAATAAAGCATAGCCAGACAGGAGTTCCCATCGTGGCTCAGTATGACTAGCATCCATGAGGACACAGGTTCCATCCCTGACCTCGCCCAGTGGGTTCTGATGTTGCTATGGTGTAGGTCGCAGATGCAGCTGGAAATCTGCCATTGCTGTGGTTGTGGCACAGGGCAGCAACTGCAGCTCCGATTTGACCCCTAGCCTGGGAACCTCCATATGCCACAGGTGCGGCCCTTAAAAAAAAAAAAAGCATACCTGGATACCTGGACTGGAAGAAACATACATGTACCTGGGGAAAGAGGATGAGTGCAGAAGTGGCAGGAGTCCTTCAGTGAAGCTCCTGCTGCAACAGCCAAATACCCAGAACCAGGCATTTTTCCTTCTACCTGTACACTCCACTAGTCTTCCAGGGACTATCAGTTAGAGATGGGAACATCTCATCAGCTACGGCTGAACCATTACTTTTAATTTCAGTCAAGTCAAGGGACAGGCAGCCATCTGCCCCAGCCAAGTTCGCTCCTCAGTTTCCTTTTGTATCAAACTAAATCCAGCCTCTCTTCTATGTCGCTCTGATGCAACTAGAAGTGGGATACCACCAGGTTCACGAGACCACCTGTAGGTTCGCTCACTCATCTCTTCCAGCCTCCCTTCTTTCCTTCCTCTTGCCCACTTTGTCTTTTGGTTTGAAATCAGTCCTTTTTCAGGATACCCTCACAGTTTCTTACACCAAAGCAGATTTTCCATGAAATTAATCATTACTGTATATTAAAGTATATTCCTCAAGTACTTATTAGGGAAGAAAACACCAAAAGCCATCTACAAGGTTAAACATAAAGTAAAAGAGAAAAATTATGGACAGAATCAAAATCTAATTATAGAGAGCAGAGAAAGAGAGGAAAGCAAATATCTAAACCTCATTAACAGAGCTCATGGCAATGCCAGATCCTTAACCCACTGAGCGAGGCCAGGGATCAAACCCGTGTCCTTATAGATTCTGGTCAGGTTCATTACCACTGAGCCACAAAGGGAACTCCTAGAATTTTATGTTTTCTAAGATTGAACATAAAAGTCACAGTAGCGGTTTTCAACTGGAAGCAATTTTGTCCCCCAAGGGCTATTTAACAGTTGTCTGCAGATGTTTTTGGTTTGTCACAACTGGTAAGTGTTACTGGCATCTAGTAGGCAGAGACCAAGGTGCTGCTAACCATCCCACAGTGCACAGAACAGACCTTCACACTAAAGAACTCTCTGGCCCGATATGTTAATAGTGCCACAGGTATGACATCCTGAGTTATGAGGCTTCTGTGAATTTCCATACAGGGGAAGTGGAAGACTTTCTCTAAGGGGACAAATCTTAAAGGAACAATGGAAGACAAAAAAAAAAAAATTCTTTTTAATTCCATTCCCTGAGTTGGTATGTTTGACATACTGCTTATACAGAAAAGCAAAGCCAAGAGTTGGCTCTTCAATAACACTGAAGAATAATTGTCTTAGAAATGGAAAAAGAGATTAAATAACTACAAAGACAGCAGGGATTAACAAAGGTGGTAAGTGAATACTGTGAACTCTTTGATAATAAATTTGAAAACAAACGAAATTAAACTAAAAATTAATTAATTCCTAGAAACATATAGCTTGCCAAAACTTAAGAAAAAATAGGCATTCAGATAGTTTTATAACTACTAAAGAACTGAAGTCAGTAGTTTAAAATCTGCCGACAGAATTTTAACTCAGAGAACCAAGAAGCTTATTTCATGCATAGACTTTTACACACATGTTCATAGTAACTTTTTTGTTTGTTTGGTTTGGGGTTTTTTGGTTTTTGTTTTTTTTTTAATTATTTTACTATTTTAAGTGGGGCTGGAGGAAATTAATAGGTAGCTTTTAATTTGGTTCAGTTCACCACAGGCTGTTAGAAAGTCAGAGATGAAGTTTCTAGGCTTAGGAAAGAGAAGTTAGAAGTATGTTAGCAAGATACATTATTACATCTTTAAAACCATTAACTTTAAACCCTGCAAAATCAAAGAAGCATTTCGAATAATTTTAGGAGTCCCTGTTGTGGCTCAGCAGGTTAAGTACCTGACACATTGTCCGTGCGGATGCAGGATTGTTCCCCAGCCTGGCTCAGTGGGTTAAGCATCCAGCGTTGCCACAAAGCTGCCACACAGATTGAAGATGCAGCTCAGATCCAGTGTTGCCGTGGCTGTGCCGTGCCCTAGCTGCAACTCCAATTCGAATTCTAACCCAGGAACTTCCATATGCCACAGATGCAGCAGTAAAAAATAAAAACAAAAAAAAACTTTTGACCATGTGCAGTTAATTTGATATTAGCTTTTTTCATAACAGCCCCAAACTGGAAACTACCCAAATGTTCTTCAACAGGAGAATGTGTGGTATATCCACACCATGAACTACTACTCAGCAATAAAAAAGGATTGAACCACTGACAGACTCCACTTGAATGAACCTCAAGAAAATTATGCTGAGTGAAAAAAGTCAGCCTTCAAAGGATACACCCTACACAATTTCATTTGTGTAGCATTCATTACATAATGTCACAGAGATGAAGAACAGATTAGTAGCTGACAGGAGCTAGAAGCAGAGAGAGGGGATGGGCATGGCTATAAAGGTAAAACATAAGGGAGTCTTGTGTTGATGGCAAAGTTTGCTATTATAATTACAGTGGTGATTACACAACGCTACATGCATAATAAAGTTGCACAGAGCTACATGAACGTAGGTATAGATGACTGGTGAAATCTGATAAACACTATAGACCTTAACAATGTCAAAATCACGGGGAAGGCTGGGGAAATCTACATAGGATTTCCCTGTACATTTTCTGGTGACCTCATAAATTTATAGTTATTTCAAAGTTGATATAGATATAGATATAGATATAGATATAGATATAGATATAGATCTTCTCACAAAGACAATACCAAGTCTGGATGTATAGGGTTTAGAGGGAATCCACCAAGTTTTCAAGGAACAGGTAATTCTTTCTTAGAAACTCTTACAGAGAGAAATAAAGAAGAAAGAAGACTCTCCAATCCATTTGATGAACTACTATAACTTTGAAGACAAGGGGCATAAAACGTACAAGAAAATTATAAGCCAATTTTCACCCTGAATATGGATGAACCGCCTCCAAAGTAAAGGCAAAATCCGTGAAGAAAATAATTAAAATCAATTTTAAATTATATTTGAAGAATCAAAGAATGGTTTATTTAAAAATTTTTTTCATTCAACAGAGAAAAGAGGAAAACAAATTCATAAAATTTTACCAAACAGTCAAAACCCTAGCAAACTGCAGAGAAAAATGTACCTTCCTTAAAATTATAAAGGAACCTACAAAAGACCCTACAGTAAACATTGATGAAATGTTAGAAACATTCCTTTAAAATCAGGGATCAAACAAGGGAACATCTACCACCATTTCAGTTCAATCTTGTACTGGATGTTGCAGCTAGTACAGAAAGTCAAGAAAAAGAAATAGTGTCATAATTAGAAAAAATAAAATTGTTATTCATAGATGATATGACTGTTTACATTCTAAACCCAAATTCTTATGAGAAGTTAAATTTCTAGATATAAGATAAACATGAAAAAAATCAACTACATTTCTTCACCAAAGAATGCAGAAGAATGATATTTTTAAAATGCTATTGCAATAGTAACAAAACCCACAAAATAACCAAGAATAAACTAATGAGAGATGTGCAAGTCCTTTATGGATAAAGTTTTCAAAACATCAAAGAACACATTAAATAAATGGAGAGCTATGCCTTCGAATGGCAAGGAATACTCAGTATTGTAAAAATAAATAATTTCTAAGTTATCTACTACAATAAAGTGAAATTCATATTTAATATTCAATAGAGATCCTTACAGAAATTAGCAAGATAATTCTAAATTTTTATGAAAAAGAAAAGGGCCAAGAATAGTAAAGTTATTCCTAATGAAAAATCAAAGATGACCAGAGATAAAAGTGATTATATTCATTATATGGTGCAGGGAGATTAGGTTATCCATTGGGGGAAAAATGATATGAAATTCCTACTTCATACTTTATGAACTTTTTTTTTAATTTAAAAACTATCAATTCTATCAAAAACTTAAATGTTAAAAGAAAAATATTAGAAATTTTAGAAGAAAGTATTGGAGATTATTTTTTAACTTTGGAGCAGGTAAATCTCCCTTAATAAGCAAAAAATAAGATGAAGAAGGAAAAAATTACTAAATTCATTTATATTAAAGTGAAACATTTCAGTTCACCAAAGAACATCATAAAGAGACAAACTATAAACTGTAAGACAATATTTATAATACATGTAGCTGACAAAGAATTATATAAAAGATCCTACAAATCAGGAGTTCCCATCATGGCACAGCAGAGACAAATCCAACTAGGAACCATGAGGTTATGGGTTCGATCCCTGGCCTCACTCAGTGGGTTAAAGATCTGGCATTGCCCTGAGCTGTTGTGTAGGTTGCAGACACTGCTCGGATCCAGCATTGTGGTGGCTGTGGTGTAGGCCAGCAGCTGTAGCTCTGATTTGATCCCTAGCCTGGGAACCTTCATATGCCACGGGTGCGGCCCTAAAAAAAGACCCCCCAAAAAAAGATCCTACAGATCAGAAAGGGCAAAAGCCTCCATAAAACTGGACCCATTTAACAAGAGGAAAGATGAATGACCCATAAACATATGAAAAAAAAAAAACTTGTTAGTAATCAGGGAAATGTAAACTGAAACTACAATCACATGTAACTATACTTACAAGGTTGGCAAATTTTTAAATTGTAAGTAATCCTAAGCACGGGTGAAGATGTGGAGTATGGGGAAATTACTTCTATAGTTATAATATGTACCCAATGACTCAGCAATCCTTTCCTAGGCACATGACTGAGAGAAATTCTTGTGCAGGTGTACCAGGAGACATTTTTAAAAATGTTTGTAATAGCATTGCTTGTAATAGAAAAAACTGAAAATATTCCTCAAGAGGAAAACAGAATTGTGACATATTCTTATAGTGAAATACTATGCAGCAGCCAAAATTAGTGAGCTGTGTTCACTAGCATAAATATGAATGAATATCAAAAATAGAATTTTGGACATTTCTATAGAAGCCTAAGAGGCTTAGGATGTAGAAACCCAGGGAAATGTTACTCCCATCCTAAACAATGAGAAAAAATTGAATCATCTACAAAATCTTAAATCTTTTAGACTATGAGAGAGCTGATGTCACAAGATAATCAAATAAAGTAAACTTTTGAGGAATCTTGATTTTATTAAGTAGGCACATTTACTGGAATAAAATTACTAACGATATTACTCAGACCAATATTACTTGAACAATATTACTCAGAAACATAGATATTACTCAGACCAATATTACTCAGAAACAGATGCAAAAGCTCTTCAACTATTAGGAAATCAAATACACCAATATATAGAAAGGAAGATAAACCACGAGCAGAGTTTATCCCAGGACTGCAAGAATGGTTCAACAATCAAAATAATAACCCTAATAAAAATGAACAATGTCAACAAACTAATAGAAAATCCATATGACCATCTCATTGGATGTAGAAAAACATTTGACAAAATTTAATAGCTTCTGATGATATAAATTATTAAACACTAGAAACAGAAGGGAATTTCCTCAACTGAAAAAGGGTATCAATGAAAAATCTATAGCTATCATATTTAATGATTTAAAAATGAACATTTTCCCCCTAAAATTGGGAACAAAGCAAAGATACCCTCTCTATTTTTATTCATCATTGCACTGGAAGTCATAACAAGTATAATAATGGAAGGAAAAAAGTACTAAAATCATTTTTATCTGCAATGACATGACCTTTCATGTAAAATATCCCAAGGAATTAAAAAAAAATACTAAAACACAGTAAATGAGTTCAGCAAAGTCACAGGATAAAAGCTCAACATACAAAATCAGTCTAGCAACAAACAATTGAAAACTGAAATTTCACAAAACTGTTTACAGTAGTATCAAAAAACATGTAATATTAAGGTTAAAGTTAATAAAATGTATATAGGAACTGTACACTAAAAAAAAGTTATTGCTGACAGAAATTAGTGGAGAGAGACATCCTACTTATGGATTGAAAGACTCAGTTATTAAGATCTCAATTCTCCCTAGATGATCTATAGATTTGACATAATTCCAATCAAAATTTCAACAGGTTACCTTCAGATATTGCTGAGTTGATTCTCTAATTTATGTGTAAAGATCAAATATTTCAAAAAAAAAAAGAGGAAGAATACTTACACCACGTAGTTTGCTACAGTAATTAAACAGCATGGTATGTGCATAGAATAGACATATAGATCAATTAAACCAAATTGTGATTCCAAAATAGATCTATATATAGTATATATAATTAATTGATTTTCAACAGAGTGCAAGAAAATTAAGTACTTCTCCACCAAAAATGAACTTTTGCCATTAACTCTCACTATATAAAAATCAGCTCTAAGAGGATCACAAATCTAAATATAAAGGTAAAATTTTAAAAGTTCTAAAAGAAAACGGCGTAAAATCTTTGAGACTTTGAGTTATACCATTTAAAAATTCTTTGCTTTACAAAGTCACAAACCATAAGGGGGAGAGATAAAGACAGTGGAGTAGGAGGACATGGAATTCACCTCTTTCCACAAATTAACCAGGAATACATCTACAAATAGAATAATACTCACAGGACATCTACTGAACACTGGCAGAAGAACTCAAACACCTGAAAGGACTAGAGGGATCTCTGCATATCCAGGTAAGATGAAGAAGGGAAAAAAAAGGCAGAAGTGGGTCAGGACCTGCACCCAGGAAGGGGGATGAAGGAAAGGAGAGGTTGCATTAGTTGGGGGGAGTCCCCTCACCACCAAGGAAACCAGCTGAGACAGGACGAGAGCTTCAGAGGCTTAGAGAAAAGCACAAGAGCCAGTCTGTAGCAGGCAGGACAGAATGAGATATACACAGATGGTATGTGCAACTGCCTTGCATACCCCAGTCTGAGATGTACTTCCAATGATATGGTCAGGGGCTGAGTGCTGGACCACGAGGCTTGGAGAACAGACCTGGAGACAGGATAGCTGTTGGCTGTATGAGACAGCCTGGAGGAGTGGGAGGGCAGAGCCCCTCATCAGGGAGTATTCAGGGAGGAAGTCCAAGCTGACATGGAGGCTAAGCACCATTATTAGGTGGTGTGTGAGGGGCTTGGCCTCCAATGCAGCCTCCTTCTCCACTCAGGCCCTGCCTCTGCAGGTTCTGGTGGAGGCTCCTGCCTGAGATGGACTGTGCCACCTTATCAGAGCCCCCCACCATCTTGCCTGAAGTAGGCCTTCAGGACCTTCGATTGCAGCTTCACCCCTTTCTCAGTGAAAACTGCATGAATGAGCCAATGATCGTGGCCTGCCCCACCTCCCCTCACAAAATGGTTGCCACTCCATCACCCTGTGCACCTGCTGCCTCAGTTAAACCTAAAACCTGACTTAAAAATGTTAAACCTAGAGGTTGCAGCAAGATGGCGGAGGAGTAAGAGGTTGCTCTCACCCTCTCCCACAAAAAACTCAAAAAAACTACATCTAAATGTAAAACAACTTGGACAAAACATCAACTTAATGCTGGCAGAAGAACTTAAACCTCCAAAAAGGGCAATAAACTCTTGACATATCTGGGTAGAACAACAGGAAAAAAAAAAAAAAAGAGGGAGAGAGAGAGAAAAAAAAAAAGCAATCAGGGTGACACCAGCACACCAGGGAGGGAGCTATGAAGAAGAAAAGGAACCCACACTGTGGGAAGCCACCTAACCAATGGAAAGATCAGCCAAGCCAGAGGGATCTCAAAGCCTGATAAAAGCACAGCAGATGGACTGAGAACAGCAAAGCAAACTGAGAGCCTCACACACAGATCATCTGAACGCCGGCACAGACACCACAGCCTGAGATGCTTAGGCAGGGGCTTGGAGCTGAGACTTACACTCCAGAGATCAGTCCCCGGGAGAGGGCTGGGGTTGGTGGTGTGGAGACAGCCTAGGGGGCTAGGGAGCAGTGCGGCATGGGCCAGAAAGGGATACTCTATTGGCTGGGGAGTGGAATGCCAGGACAGAGGAAAACTGGGAGGTCTGGGCCAGCAGGAGAGGCAAAGCTCCACTGTTGGGGAGGAGAGGAGGAAGTGCTCCATAGGAAGAACCTTGAACCAGTGCAGAGGGCAGGGCAGATCAAATGCAAACCTCCTGCAGCCTGAGGCCAGTGGGCAAAGGGTGGGATTACTCAAGTACTGAGAGCTGGTGGGATTAAGCACAAACCTCCAGCAGCCTGAGGGGAGTTTGCAAAGGGTGGGGTGACTCAAGAGCAAGCCCCGGTAGCTGGGCAGCTGAGGCTGCTTGCTAGACTGCTGTTGCCCTGGCATCTTCTGGACACACCCTGCCCAGGCCGCGTGACCAGAAGCCCCTTGCTAGACTGCTGTGGATCAGGCATCTCTGGGAACAGCTCACGCGCAACGGGAAGCAGCTTGCTAGACAGAGGAGAACCAGGCTTCCTGGGGTGCAGACTGCCCACAACATGGAGGCTGCTTGCTTGTCCTTAGTGGTCCAGCATCTCTGGCACAACCATCCATAAGACCTTTGTTCCTCTACCAGAGATTGAGCACTTCTTGTGCAGGCTACCAGTGACCAGGCATGTCTAGCATGGGCTAAGGGCATCAGGATGCTAAGTGTGACATGGGGCCTACCAAGCACCAGAGACTGTTGCTATCACTCCCCTGGGAACACACCCTCCCTGCAGCTGCCACTGCCAAACCCTCAGGGCAGCACCCAGACACTTATTTGCTGTCCTTCCCAAGTCCATACAACTAGGTGCAGCTGGTGCAGCATCTCCTTTACAGTCTAAGTGGGACAGGGTGCTTCCTGGTGGCCTGCAGGGGATGGGAGCAAACAACTACAGTTATCCCTGACTCCAGAGGAGGGCATGGCCCACCGCCACAGGGGACACCTGAACAAAAATCTCTTGCAGCCCCAACCACCTCAGAGGACACCATAGAGAAGGACATTATAATGAACACACCACCTGCTGTTGCTTTCGCTCCCCTGGGAGCACACCTGTCACTGCCAAAGATTCTGGGCAATGCCCAGATGCTTATCCCTTCCCAGGAACATGTAACTAAGAGCACCTTGTGCAGCACATCCTGTAAGGGCTAAGCAAGACGAGGTACTTCCTGCATAGTCCACAGAAGGCAGAGGCAAACCACTACAGTTATCTCTGGCTCAAGAGATGGGAATAACATGTTACCACTAGGGTCCATGAATAGACACCACCTGCAGCCCCAGTCACCTCAAGGGCACTACAGAGGAGGGCACAGGGACGGAACACCACTTGTGGGTGCTCTTCCACTCTTGGGAACAAACCAACCCCACTGCTCCCACTGCTAAGTGCTCTGGGTGATACCCAGGTGCCTGATCTCTATCACTTCCCTGAAACTAGGAGCAACCTGTAAGGCAACTCCTACGTGGGCTAAGTGAGATGGGTTGCTTCATGCATGGACTACAGGTGGAGGAGGCAAACCACCAATTATCACTGGCTCTAGAGACAATTATAACCTGCAACCACTAGGAGTCCCTGAACAAGTACCACGTGCAGTTCCAGTCACCTCAGAGGAGGATTTTGCAATCAACACTAGCCATTGTGGTTCTCACTCCCTTGGGAACTCACACATCCTGCTACTGCTACTGACAATTGCTCTGGACACCTAGATCTGCCTAGAGCTCATTACCACTTCCCAGGGCCCTGCAACTAGGAATAGCCAGTGCCACCTTCCTGCAGATCCTTGCTGCTGTTGAGAGCCCAGACACCAGGCACCAACTGCTGGCTTCATTCTCCCTGAAAACATAAGGAGCACCATTGAGATAGCAGCCTGCTCACACTGAAGAGAGAGACGCCAAATAATCAAACTCGCACACCAAAAGTAAATAGTAACCACACCAAAAAAATACAAAGAGGTGCCCTTGCCTAGAAGTAGCATTACAAGACTACAGTGTGACATCCCCAAACTCACAGAAGAAGAAAACCATAAGCAAGATGAAGTTCAGAAACCATTCCCAGTTAAAAGAACAAGACAAGTCACCTAAAGCAGTCAGCAATGAAACAGACCTCTGCAGTCTGACAGAAATGGAGTTCAGAAGGCAGGTAGTGAAAATACTTGAGGAATTAAGGCTGCATATCAAGGAATTAAGAGAAGACACAAACAGCAATGCAGATTCCCTTAGAAAGGAACTAGAAAATATAAGGAGGAGCCAGGAAAAGCTAGAAAACTCATTTGCAGA
>PVHT020004020.1:28907209-28973620 GCA_004024745.2 Catagonus wagneri
GAAAAGCTAGAAAACTCATTTGCAGAGATGCAAACTGAGCTAAAGGCAATAAAGAGCAGTTTGAATAATGCAGAGGAACGAATTAGTGATGTGGAAGATAGAATAATGAAAATCACCCAATCAGGACAGCATAAAGAAAACCAAATGAAAAAACATGAAAGCAATATGAGATCTAATATAAAGTGGCCCAATCTATGCATAATAGAAATTCCAGAAGGAGAAGAAAAAGAAAAGGGGATTGAAAATATATTTGAAGGAATTGTCTGAAAACTTTCCAAATATGAAGGAATCTGACATCAAGATACAGGAAGTACAGAGGGTCCCAAACATGTTGAACCCAAACAGACTCACACCAAGGCATATTATATTAAAAGTGGCAAAAATTAAAGATAAAGAGAGGATCCTAAGGGCAGCAAGAAAAAGCAAAGCATTAAGTATAAGGGATCCCCCATAAGGCTATCATTTGATTTCTCTACAGAAACATTACAGGCCAGAAGGGAGTGACAAGATATATTTAAAGTGCTGAAAGGAAAAAATATGCAACCTAGAATACTCTACCCAGGAAGAATATCATTTAAAATAGAAGGGGAAATAAAAAATCTCTCCAGCAAACAAAGCTAAACGGGTATAGCAGTACTAAACCCTTTCTAAAGGAAATGCTGAAAGGGTTCCTATAAAAAAAGTAAAAAGTAAGAAATAAAATGGAGAAAACCACAAATGGAAAGCAATCATTCAAATAAGCCAGCATTCAGATCTAAACATGAAGATGCTAAAAAAATTTTTTTTAAAAAGACAACAAAATCATATATTATGGGGAGGGAAAATAAAAAATATAGACTCTTTTTTTTAACTTAAAAAAATTTAATGGTGTGTTTGAGAGAATATGGCTATCAGGCTACAGCAAGCAGATATAAGAAGGTGTTAACATACATAAAAAACAGGGCAACCACAAATCAAAATGGAACATCACATCCACAAATACTGAAAAGAAAAGTACTGAAGCATAAAATAAATGGAAACCATCCAACAAAAAAAAAAAAAAAAAGAGAGAGAGAGAAACATAGCATCAACTGGAAAACAAGATATAAAATGGCAATAAATACATATCTATCAATAAACACCTTAAATGTCAAAGGACCGAATGCTCCAATAAAAAGACACAGAGTGACAGACTGGACTAAAAAAAAGCAGAAACCTACAATCTGCTGTCTACAACAGACTCACCTTAGGGAAAAGGACACATATAGATTGAAAGTGAGGGAATAGGAAAAGATATTTCATGCCAATGGACAAGACAAGAAAGCAGAAGTTGCAATACTCATACCAGAAAAAATAGACTTTGAGATGAAGACCATAAAGAAAGACAAAGAAGGTCACTATTTAATGGTTAAAGGATACATTCAAGGAAAGGATATTACAATTGTCAATATATATGCCCCTAATATAGGAGCACTCAAGTACCTACAACAAATACTATCAGACATAAAGGAGAAATAGATGGGAATACAATAACAGTAGGTGACTTTAACACTCCACTCACATCAACAGACAGATCCTCTCGGCAGAAAATCAGTAAGGCAACAGAGATCCTAAATGACACAACAGAAAAGTTAGACCTAATTGACATTTTCAAGACATTACATCCAAAAAAATCAGGACATACATTCTTCTCAAATGCACATGAAACATTCTCAAAGATAGATCACATACTGGGGCACAAAGCTAACCTCAACAAATTTGAGTATAGAAATTATTTCAAGTATCTTTTCTGACCACAAAGACATGAAACTAGAAATCAACCACAGGAAAGGAAATGAGAAAAAACACACTACATGGTGATTAACCAACATGCTACTAAAAAACAAATGGGTCAATGAAGAAATCAAGAAGGAAATTAAAAAATACCTTGAGATAAATGATAATGAAGACACAACCACTCCAAATCTATGGGATGCCACAAAAGCAGTGCTCAGAGGGAAGTTCACAGCAATACAGGCCTTTCTCAAAAAAGAAGAAAAATCTCAAATAGACAACTTAACCCATCATCTAGATGAATTAGAAAACAAAGAACAACAACAACAACAAAAAAAAACCCTGAAGTCAGCAGAAAGAAGGAAATCATAAAGATCCGAGAGGAAATCAAGAAAATAGAGACTCAAAAAACAATAGAAAAAAAATCAATAAAACCAAGAGCTGGTTCTTTGAAGAGGTAAACAAAACTGATAGACCTCTGGCTAGACTCACCATGAAGAGGACAGAAAAAACAAAATAAACAAAATAAGAAATGAAAAAGAAGTCACAATGGATATTACAGAAATACAATAAACCATGAGATAGTACTATGAACAATTGTACACCAAAAAATTTGACAACCTAGAAGAAATGGACAACTCTCTAGAGATTTACACCCTGCCAAAACTGAATTAAGAAGATATAGATAAACTGAACAGACCAATCACTAGAAATGAAATCGAGTATGTCATCAAAACACTCCCTACAAATAGAAGTCCAGGACCAGATGGCTTCCCAAGTGAATTCTACCAAACATACAAAGAGGAACTCATACCCATCCTCAATTTTTTCCAAGTGGTTGAAGAAGAAGGAACACTCCCAAAGACATTCTATGTTGCCAACATCATCTTAATTCCAAAACCAGACAAGGATACCATGAAAAAAGAAAACTATAGGCCAATATATTTGATGAACATAGATGCCAACTGAATTTAAGCCAACCAAATCCAACAACATATAAGAAAGATCATACACCATGACCAGGTGGGATTCATCCCAGGTGCACAAGGATGGTTCAATGTACACAAATCAATCAACGTCATACACCACATTAACAAAAGAAAAGTAAAAAACCACATGATCATCTCAGTAGATGCAGAAAAAGCATTTGACAAAGTCCAACATCCATTCATGATCAAAACTCTTGCCAAAGTGGGTATAGAGGGAACATTTCTTAACATAATAAATGCCATTTATGAAAAAAACCACAGCAAATATAATACTCAATGGAGAAAAGCTGAAAGCCTTCCCACTAAAATCTGGAACAAGACAAGAATGCCCACTCTCACCACTGTTATTCAACATAGTATTGGAAGTCCTAGCTACAGCAATCAGACAAACAAAATAAATAAATGGCATCTGAATAGGAAGAGAAGAGGTGAAACTGTCACTGTGTGCAGATGACATGATACTATATATAGAAAACCCCAAGGACTCAACCCAAAAATTACTTGAACTGATCAGCAAATTCAGCAAAGTACCAGGATATAAGATTAACATTCAGAAATCAATCACATTTCTGTATTAGAAATTAAATATTAGAAAAAGAATACAAAAATACTTTACTTTTAAAACAGCACCCCAAAAAATCAAGTACCAGGGAATAAAACTGACTAAGGAGGTGAAAGACTTATATGCAGAGAACTACAAAACATTAATCAAGGAAATCAAAGAAGATACAAAGAAATGGAAAGATATCCCATGCTCATGGCCTGGAAAAATTCATATTGTAAAAATGGCCATAGTGCCCAAACAATCTACAGATTCAATGCAACCTCTGTCAAATTACCCATGACATTCTTCACAGAACTAGATCAAACAATCCAAAAATTTATATGGAACCACAAAAGCCCCAGAATCACCAAAGCAATTCTGATGAACAAAAACCAAGCAGGAGCCACAAGTCTGCCAGACTTCAGGCAATATTACAGGGCCACAGTAATCAAGACAGTATGGTACTGGTACCAAAACAGACGTTCAGACTACTGGAACAGAATAGAGAACCCAGAAATAAACCCAGATGCCTATGGTCAAATGATTTTGACAAAGGAGGCAAGAACATAAAATAGGAAAAAGTCTTTTCAGTAAGTACTGCTGGGAAACCCGGACAGCTACACGCAAATCAATGAAACTAGAACACACTCTTACACCATGCACAAAAATAAACTCAAAATGGCTTAAACTCAAAATGGCTTAAAGACTTAAATATAAGACACCAGGAAACTCCTGGAAGAAAACACTGGCAAAACATTCTCTGAAATCAACCTTACAAATGTTTTCTCAGGTCAGTCTCCCAAAGCAACAGAAATAAAAGCAAAGATAAACCAGTGGGACCTAATCAAGCTGACAAGCTTTTGCACAGCAAAGGAAACCAAAAAGAGAACTAAAAGACAACTTAGAGAATGGGAGAAAATAGTGTCAAGTGATGCAACTGACAAGGGCTTAATCTCTAAAATATACAAACAGCTTATACAACTCAACAGCAAAAAAGCCAACACCCCAATTGAAAAATGGGCAAAGGACCTGAATAGACATTTCTCCAAAGAAGATATGCAGATGGCCAACAAGCACATGAAAAAATGCTCAACATCACTGATGATCAGAGAAATGCAAATGAAAAACTACCACGAGATACCACCTCTCATCAGTCAGAATGGCCATCATTAATAAGTCCACAACAACAAAGGCTGGAGGGGGTGTGGAGAAAAGGGAATCATCCTGCACCGTTGGTGGGAATGTTAGCTGGTACAACCACTACAGAAAACCGTATGGAGGTACCTTAGAAAACTATACATAGAACTACCATATGACCCAGCAATCCCACTCTTGGCATATATCCCAACAAAACTTTCCTTGAAAAAGACACTTGCGCACGCATGTTCATTGCAGCACTACTCACAATAGCCAAGATGTGGAAACAACCGAAATGTTCATTGACAGATGATTGGATTAGGAAGATGTGGTATATATACACAACGGAATACTACTCAGCCATGAAAAAGAATAAAATAATGCCATTTGCAGCAACATGGATGGAATTAAAGACCCTCATACTGAGTGAAGTCAGTCAGAAGGAGAAAGACAAATACCATATGATATCACTTATATCTGGAATCTAATATACCACAGAAATGAACCTTTCTACAGAAAAGAAAATCATGGGCTTGGAGAACAGACGTGGTTGCCAAGAGGGTGGGAGAGGGAGTGGATGGTATGGGAATCTGGGGTTAACAGTTGTAGACTATTGCCTTTGGAATGGAAAAGCAAGGAGATCCAGCTGGATAGCACCAGAAACTATGTCTAATCACTTGTGATGAATCCATATCTATATATCTATATATCTATATATGTGTGTATATATATATATATATATATATATGAGTGTGTGTGTGTGTGTGTGTGTGTGTGTGTGTGTGTAACCAGGTCAGCATGCTGTGCAGTTGGAAAATTGACAGAAATCTGTAAACCAGCTATAATGGAAAAAGAATGTTAAACCTAGACAGGCTGCCTAAAGTCATACTGAGTTCATAGGCATTTCTAAACACAACCCTTGAAAGACCTTCCCCATGAAAAGGACAACCCCAGCTCCACGAACCAGGGGGCAGACATCAGAAACAAGAGGAAACCTGCAACCTGGAGAAAAGAGACCACAAACATAGAAAGTTAAACAAAATGGTATGACACAGAAATATATTTCAGACAAAGGATCAGGATAAAAAACACACAAAAACAACTAAATGAAGAAGTGAGAGTCAATCTATTGGAAAAATAATTTAGAGTGATGACAGTAAAGATGATCCAAGATCTCAGAAAAAGAATGGAGGCACAAATTGAGAAGATAAAGAAATGTTTAACAATGAGCTAGAAGATTTAAAGAACAAGGATGAATAACACAATATTCAAATTGAAAAATAAAGTAGAAGGAATCAATAGTAAGATATCTGAGGCAGAAGAGTGACTAAGTCAGGTGGCAGAGTGGTGGAAATCATTGCCACAGAAAGGAATAAGGAAAAAAGAATGAAATGAATTGAGGACCATCTGCGAGACCTCAGGGACAACATTAAATTCATCAACATTTGCATTATAGGGGCCCCAGAAGAAGAGAGACAGAAAGAGCCAGAGAAAATATTCGAAGAAATTGTATCCAAAAACTATACTATGGGAAAACTACTATAGGAAAAGAAACACTTGTTTGAGTTGAAGAAGCACAGAGAATCTCATATAGAATAAACCAAAAAAGAAGGAACATGCTAAGACACATACTAATCAAACTGACAATAATTAAATACAAAGAAAAAGTATTAAAAGCAACAAGGGAGAAGCAATCAGTAACATACAAGGGAACACCTGTAAGGATATCAGCTGATTTTTCAGCAGAAACTCTGCCACCCAGAGGGCAGAGGCAAGCTACATTTAAGGTGATGAAGGTGAGGAACCTAGAACCAAGAATACTTTACCTAGCAAGGCTCTCATCCACATATGATGAGGAAATCAGAAGCTTTACAGACAAGCAAAAGCTAAAAGAATTCAGCACCACAAAATGAACAAATGCTATAGGAGTTTCTCTAGGTTGGAAAAAAAAAAGGCTACAACTAAAAACAAGAAAATTTAAATGGGAAAGCTCACCAGTAAAGGCAAACATAGATATCATATACATGCAAATATGATATCAAAGCCAGCAACTGTAAGAAGAGGAAAATACGAATACAGAATATTCAAAATGTACTTTAAATTAAGAGGCCAGCAACTTAAAACAACTTTGCATATATACAGAATACGATATCAAAACCTCTTAAACACCACAAGTCAAAAAAGTACAACTGACATGCATGTTAAAAAAAGAAAGAACAATCCAAACACAACACTAAAGACAGGCACCAAATGACAAGAAACAAAAATAAAAGAGGAAGGGAAGGAAAAGGTCCAACAATAACAAATCCAAAACAGTTAAGAAAATAGCAGTAAATACATACATTATCAATAATTACCTTTAATGTAAATGAAGTACATTTTTCAACTGAAAGACAGAGACTGGAAGAATGGATACAAAAATAAGACCCAAATATGTGCTCTTTTCAAGAGAACCACTTCAAATCTAGGGACACATGCAGACTGAAAGTGAGGGGATGGAAGAAGATATTCCATGCAAGTGGAAATCAAAAGAAAGCTGGAGAAGCTATACACATATCAGACAAAACAGACTTAAAAATAAAGAACATTACAAGAAACAAAGAAGGACACTATCTAAAGATCAAGGGATCAATCCCAGAAGAGATTTAACAATTGTAAATATAAATATACCCAACATAGGAGCACCACATTATATAAGTCAAATGCTAACAGCCATAAAAGGAGAAATTGACAGAAACACAATAATAGTGGAGGAATTTACATCATTGGATAGATCATCCAAACAAAAAAAAAATCAATAAAGGAACACAGGACTGAAATGACACATTAGACCAGATAGATTTAGCTGACATATATAGAACATTCCATCTAAAGGTAGCAGAATACACCTTCTTCTCAAGTGCACATGGAACATTATCAAGGATGGATCACATTTGGGGCCATAAATCAAACCTCAGTAAATTTAAATTTTTTCAGACCATGATGCTATGGGACTAGAAATCAGTTACAAGGAAAAAGTGCAAAAAACACAAACACATGGAGGCTAAACAATAACCAACGAAACAACAAATGGATCACTGAAGAAATCAAAGAGAAAATTTAAAAAAGAGACAAATGAAAATGAAAATACAGAAATTCAAAACCTATGGGACATAGCAAAAACAGGGTCTAAGAAGAGTTTCTAGAAATATAATCTCATCTCAGGAAACAAGAAAAATACCCAAAAAACAACATAACTTTACACCTAGAGCAACTAGAGAAAGAACAAACAAAACCCAAAGTTAGAAAGAAGTCATAAAGATCAGAGCAGAAATAAATGTGAAACAAAGAAAACAACAGAAAAGATTAATAAAACTTAAAACTATTCCTTTGAAAACATCAACAACATTGTTAAAGCTTTAGCCAGACTCATCAAGGAAAAAAAAAGGGAGAGGGCTCAGATCAATAAAATTAGAAATGAAAAAGCAGAAATTACAACTGACACCAAAGAAATACAAAAGATCATAAGAAACTACTATAAGCAACTAAATGCCAGTAAAATAGACAACCTAGAGGAGAAAATGGACAGATCTTCCGAAAGGTACAATCTTCCAAGACTGGATCAGGAAGAAATAGAAAATATGAATAGACGAATCACAGGTGTGGAAATTTAAAATGTGGTTAAAAAAATTCCAACAAATAAAAGTCCAGGACCTGATGGCTTCATAGTTGAATTCTATCAAACATGTAAAGAAGAGGTGAAACCTGTCCTTCTGAAACTTCCAAAAACTTGCAGAGGAAAGCACACTCCTATGCTCATTCTATGAGGCCACCATCACCCTGATACCAAAATCAGACAGAGAACTACAGAAAGAAAATTACAGACCAATATCACTGATGACCATAGATGCAAAATCTTCAAAAAAAAATTACAAAACTCAATCCAACTATAAAAAGGATCATACACCATGATCAGGTAGGATTTATCCCAGGGATGCAAGGATTCTTCAATATCCGCAAATCAATCAGTGTGATATACCACATCAACAAAT
The DNA here is from genome assembly GCA_004024745.2 of Catagonus wagneri. Lineage (NCBI taxonomy): Eukaryota > Metazoa > Chordata > Mammalia > Artiodactyla > Tayassuidae > Catagonus > Catagonus wagneri. The sequence goes on from PVHT020004020.1 coordinate 28,915,663, forward strand.
TGAAGAGATGAAAACTATTGCCTTTGGAATGGATAAGCAATGAGATCCTGCTGTATAGTACTGGGAACTCTATCTAGTCACTTACTATGGAGCGTGATGGAGGATAATGTAAGAAAAAGAATATATATGCATGTGTGACTGGGTCATCTTGCTATACAGTAGAAAATTGACAGAACACTGTAAACCACCTACAATGGAAAAAATAAAACTCATTAAGAAAAAAGACACAGAAACCACTGATTATAAAAGGAAAAACTATTAATTTGGATATCAACAAAATTTTTAAATTTTTGTTCATCAAGATCAATCATTAAGAAAATATACAAGTAAGGAATTCCCACTGTGGGTCAGTGGGTTAGGAACCCAGAAAGCATCCATGAGGATGTGGATTCAATCCCTGGCCTTGCTCAGTGGGTTAAGGATCTGGCATTGCCATGAGCTGTGGTGTAGGTCATAGACAGGGCTCAGATCTGGCATTGCGGTGACTGTGGTGTAGGCTAGCAGGTGCAGCTCCAATTTGACCCCAGCCTGGGAACATGAATTTGACAAATGAATTTGAGTGTATGTATTTGACAAAACGAATTGAACTTTACACCTACAATCTCTGAATTTGACTGTATATAATTACACCTCAATAAAAAATTACTTAAGAAAAAAGAAAAAAAACAAATTGAAGAAAAAAACATATCATCATCTCAATAGATGCAGAAAAAGCTTTTGACAAAATTCAACCATTTATGATAAAAACTCTCCAGAAAGTGGCCATAGAGGGAAACTACCTCAACATAATAAAGGCCATTTGACAAACCCACAGCTAACATCATTCTCAATCATTAAAAGCTGAAAGGATTTCTGCTAAGATCAGGGACAAGACAAGTATGTCCACTCTCACTAATTTTATTCAACATAGATTTGGAAGTCTTAGCTATGGCAATCAGAGAAGAAAAAGAAATAAAAAGAATCTAAATTGGAAAAGAAGTAAAACTGTCATTGTTTGCAGATGACATGATTTATACATTGAAAACCCTATAGATGCTACCAGGAAACCACCAGAGATCATTAATGAATTAAGCAAAGTTTCAGGATACAAAATTAATACACAGAATTCTCTTGAATTTCTATATACTAACAATGAAAGATCAGAAAGAGATCCCATTTACCACTGCCTCAAAGAAAACAAAATACCTAGGAATAAATCTACCCAAATAAGCAAATCACCTGTACTCTGAAAACTATAAGACAATGATGATAGAAATCAAGATGACACAAACAGATGGAAAGGTACACCATGTTCTTGGATGGGAAGAACCAATCTTGTCAAAATGACTATACTAGCACAAGCAATGCACAGATTCAGTAAACTCCCTATTAAATTACCAATGATATTTTTCATACAACTAGAAAAATTTTTTTTTAAATTTGTATGGAAACACAAAAGACCAGGAATAGCTAAAGAAATTTTGAGAAAGAAAAACAGAGCAGAAGGAATCAGGTTCCCTGGCTTCAGACTATACTACAAAGCTACAGTCATCAAAACATTATGGTTTGACATCAAAACAGAAATATAGATCATTGGAACAGCATAGAAACCCTAGAAATAAATCCACGCACCACTGGTCAATTAATCTATGAAAAGGAGGCAAGAATATACAATGGAGAAAAAAAAAGTCTCAACAAGTGGTAATGGGAAAACTGGACAACTACAGGTAAAAGAATTAAATTAGAACATTCTCTAACATCATACACAAAAATAAACCCAAAATGGATTAAAGATGTAAACATAAGACTGGATACTATAAAACTCTTAGAGATATGCAGAACAATCTTTGATGCAAATCACAGCAATATCTTTTTGGATTCACCTCCTAGAGTAATGAAAATAAAAACAAAAATAAACAAATGGGACTTAATAAAACTTAAAAGATTTTGCATAGCAAAGGAAACCATAAAAAAAATGAAAAGATAACCCACAGAATGGGAGAAAAATCTTTGCAAACTTAGCAACTAAAAAGAGATTAATCTCTAAATTATACAAACAACTGACAGAACTTCTTACTACAAAACCAAACAACCTAATTAAAAAATGCTCTGACGATATAAACAGACATTTCTCCAAAGAAGACAGACAGTTGGCCAAAAGCTCATAAAAAGATGCTAAACATCACTAATTATAAAATAAATGCAAATTAAAACTAAAATGAGTTATCACCACACACCAATCAGAATGGCCATTATCAAAAAGCCTAAAAACAGGAGTTCCTGCTGTGGTGCACTGGGATTGGCAACATCTCTGCAGTGCCAGGATGCAGGTTCAATCCCCTGCCTAGAGCAGTAGGTTAAGGGATCTGGTGTTGTCACTCCTGAAGCCTGGAAACTCCATATGCTGCAGGGTGGCCAAAAAAAATCTACTAACAATAAATGATGGGTGGAGTTCCCATTGTGGAAGTGAGTTAACGGAGAAGTGAGTTAAGAATCCAACTGCAGTGACTCGGTGGCTGAGGAGGCATGGGTTCATTCCCTAGCCCAATAACTTCCATATGCTGTGAGTGCAGCCATAAAGACATACATACATACTGGAAAGGGTGTTCAGAAAAGGGAACCCTCCTACACTATTGGTGGGAGTGTAAGCTGGTGCAACCACTATGGAGAACAGTATGGAGGTTTCTTCAAAAACTAAATTTAGAAATTTTATATGATTCAGCAATCCCTCTCCTGGGCACATATCTCAAGAAAACCACAATTTGAAAAGATACATGCACCCCAATGTTCATTGCAGAACTATTTATAATAGGCAAGATGTGGAAGCAACTTAAATGTCCATTAACCTAAATGTCCAAGATGTGGATAAAGAAAATGTCATACATATATGTGATGGACTAATACTCAGTCATAGCAGAAGAATGAAATAACGCCATTGGCTGCAACATGGATAGACCTAGAAATTATCATACAAAGTGAAGTCAGTTAAAACAGATATTATATGACATCACTAATATGTGGAATCTAATAAAAATGACACAAAAGAACATAACACAGAAACAGACTCAATTTGAAAACAAACTTGGGTTTACCAAAGGGGAAACATTGAGGGGGAGGGAAAAATTATTGGGTTGTGATTAATATGTACACACTACTATATATAAAATGTATAGGTAAAAAGTATCCACTGTATAGCACAGCAAAATCTATTCAATATTGTGTAACAATCTGTATGGGAAAAGAATCTGAAAAGGAATGGATATATGTATATGTATAACTGATTTACTTTGTGGTACACCTGAAACTAATACAACTGGGTAAGTAAACTATACTCCAACAATATTTTTTAAAAAAAGAACACAAAATTTTTGAAAAGAAGATGTGGTATATACACACAATGGAATATTACTCAGCAATTAAAAAGTAAAAATAACACAATTTGTAGCAACATGGATGGACCTAGAAATTATCATATAAGTCAGAGAAAGATAAATATCCTATGAAATCTCTAATATGTGGAATCTAATAAAAATGATACAAAAGAACTTATTTATAAAACAAAAACAAACTCACAAGTTTTGAAATCAAATATAATTACTGAAGAGGCAAATGGAATGAGGGATAATTTAGGAGTTTGGGATTAACATACACACATCTATATACAATATAGATTACTAACAAGGACCTACTACATAGCACAGGTATTTTGTACTATTTTGTAATAACCTATAAGGAAAATAATCTGAATATATATACATATATGTATATTCTATTTCTGTTATATATATAACTGAATCATTGCTGTATACCTGAAACTAACACGACATTGTAAATAAATTGTACTTCAATTTACAAAATCATATTTAAAAATTAAAGATACTCCTTAACAAAATGAAAAGACAAGTGAAATACCGAGTGAAAATAAATATTTGAACAAACATTTTACCAAAGTTATTTTACCAAAAATAATTACCAGTAAACACATTAAAAGATGTTCAGTGTTGTCATCAAGTAAATAAAGATTAAGACTATAAAGACTGACATTAACACCACTGGCAAGAATAACAACTGTAAATCTCATATAATCCTGACAGGGATGCAAAACGTTCCAGAAAAAATTTTGGCTTTTTCTTATAAATTTAAACATATACCTATCATATGACCTAGAAAATCCACTTCTAGATGTTTATCCACTAGAAACGAAAGCAAAAGACCACCAAAAAACCTGGCTGCAAAATCTTTATGCTAAGTGAAAAAAATAAAGCACAACAGAAAAGATTTAATAGTGAAGGAATGATATCACCAAAATGGTAACAGAAGTTGTTCCTGACTTTTCTCCCAGCTCCTCTACCAAAAACCACTAACAACTGTTCATGGACCAAACATCGAGAGAATCCTAGAACACAGGGGTGAGTCTGAAACACCCTCTGCACCAAGACAGTGCATTTTGAAAACGGCATTTCTCCTCCCCCAGGCCAGAGCAGCACCAGGCTGAGAGGTCTCCCCTGAGCCTATGAGTTCCACAGTGAGAAAAGAGAGACTTCCAAGGACATCTACCTCTCAGAGCACTGTGGGTCACTTCTAGGGAGCCCCCATTCCAGTCTTGCCCCATGGAAATTGCAGAGGCATCTGCAAAGCTTGACCACTGAGAAGCTGATTTCAAAGGAGAAGCGGGGACGAGCTTACAACAACCAGCACTGTAATTGTAAAAGACCAAGTTCCTACCTGCAGTGTTCAAGTAGTACTCCCAACCAGCGGCTTTGCTCATCTGCAGAGTCAAGGTGGTGGCAGTTTGACCAGCAAACTCAGTGGAGTACACGTCTGCCTGATTCAGGTCCTTAGGTGAAGAGCCTTTCTGGCCCTGAAGCCTGTTCTTCCTCCATTAAGGCAGAAGGGCTGAGTGATTGCCCAGCTATTTATTGCTCTCTGCCTTGCCTGGCTACAACACCTGGAAGCTGTGTATTCTGGCAACACTTAGGCACAGAGTATGGCAGGCAGAGCTGATCTTCTGCAGAGTAAAACCAGTGTCTCTGTTTGGTCAGGAAACTTGGAAAATAGGTCAGTTCGAGTCAAGACCACAAAGAGCTTTACTGGAGAGCCTTACTAGAGAGATTTGCTAGAGAGTTCCCAGCTTCACACAGGCCGGTGGGCTAATTTATAGCCTCGCCCACTACCGAGTGTAGCCGCTGGCCCCTCCTGACCAGAAAGTCTGATTGGGAATACCTGGAAAACTTCTCAGAACAGGTCTTCCTCATCTTCCCTAGCAAGAGATCTAATTTATGGCTTGGCCCACTGCTGAATGTAGTTCCTGGCTCCTCCCAGCCAGAATGCCTGATTGGGAACACCTGGAAGGGGCATAGCTCAGCAACACTCAGGCACAGAGTATGGCAGACAGATCTGGTCATCCACAGAGCAAAACCAGTGGCACCGTTCAGCCAGGGAACTTGGGCATGGGTCAAGTTGAGTCAAGACTTGCCAGCCCTAGAGCTGGTTCTCTCACTGAACCTTGGCAGGAAAACTAATTCATAGCTTTGCCCATTGCTAAACACAGCCTTCAGTCCACCAGTTGAGGGAATCCAACCAGAGCACACAGGAAGCTGCATAGCCCATCCAACAGCCTGCTATACAGTGGCACTTGAACAGAGTATAGCCCATGACTTTGTGCTTCTTGAGACAAAACCAGTGGCTTCATCTGTGCAGGGAATTCATTGCACCATCTTGCCTGTTAGGGCCCTGGAGCCTACCCTCCTGTCCAGGAAGGGCAGGAAAGCTTTCATAGCCTCACCTACTGCTGAATATAGTACCCAGTCTCAGGCATCTGATAAGCTTGACCAGAGAACTCAGGCACTGCGGAGTACATGCTACAGCCTTGCTTGGGCAGGTGAACCAGGCCAGTAGTCCTATCCAACCATTCTCAGCTGGCAGCACCTCACCCCACCCCACTCAACATAGGAACTCAGGCAATGGCCTCTCCCCAAAATAGACCCTGATAGCAAGCCCCACCTTCCCAAGGTCATTATCAGAAGACAGGTATGGAAAACCACAGTGAGATGGTTGGTGAAGAGCTGTTTTGCCAGAGTGAACTTGGAAATCTAGAAGAAACTGCTTATTCAAATGTGCAGTTCAATGTAAGGAATTAAGAATCACAAAAATTTATGTATACATGATACCACCAAATGAAACTAATAAATCTCCAAAAACTGAAGCTAAAGAAACAGAGATCTCTGAACTGTTAGGCAAAGTATTCAAAATGATTCTCTTAGAAGAATTTATTGAACTATAAGAACACACATATAGGCAACTAGACAAAATTGTGAAAACAAATTAACAAAACAAGTTCAACATAAAAATAGAAAGCATAAAAAACTTCAGATATCCTAGAGCTCAAAAATACAATGACAGAACTAAAAAACCAAGGGGAAAAATGATCAACACTTTTATAAGTGAAATGGGAGACATTACAATTAATACCATAGAAATACAAAGGAATGTAAGAGGCTACTATGAACAACTATATGTCAACAATTTGGACAATCTAGAAGAAATGGAAAAATTCTTAGAAACATATAACCTAGCAAGATTGAATCAAGAAGAAAGAAAAAAATTGAACAGACCAATTACCACTAAGGAGATTGAATTGATAAAAAAATCTCTCAATGGAGAAAAGCCCAGGACTAGATGGCTTCCCTGGTGAATTTTACCAAACACTTGAAGAATTAATGTCAACCCTTTTACAAACTCTTCCAAAAAATTAAAATGACAGAATACTCCCAAACTTATAAGATCAGCATTACCTTGAAACCAAAGCAAGAAAAGGACACTACCAGAAAAGAAACCCATAGATCAATATCCCTCATGAATACAGATGCAACAATTTTCAAAAAAATACTAGCAAACTGAATTCAGCAGCATATTAAAAGTACCATTCACTGTGATCAGATGGAATTTATCTAAAAAATGCAAGGACAGTTCAAAATACACAAATTAATGAATGTGACACATCACATTAATAGAATGAAAGAAAAAATCATATGATCGTATCAAAAGATGCTGAAAAATTCATCTGACCAAATTCAGCATTGATTTATGTATGATAAAATCTTAGCAAATTAGGTACAGAAGGAACATACATTAACATGATAAAGGCTATATATGACAAGCCTACAGTTAACATCATACTCAACGGTGAAAGGCTAAAAACTTTTCCTCTAAGATGAGGAAAAAGACAAGGGTGCCCACTTTTACCACTCCTATCCAACATAGTAGTAGAAGTCCTAGCCAGAACAACCAGACAAGAAAGAAAGGTATCAGAATTGGAAAGAAGCAAAATTGTCTCCATTTGCAGATGACACAATTTTATTTATAGACTACCCCAAAGACGCCAACAAAAACTGTTTTATCTAATCAATAAATTCAGTCAAGTTACAGAATACAAAGTTAACATACAAAAATCAGTAATGTTTCTATACACCAATAATGAATTATCTGAAAATGGATAGGAATCAATTTAACCAAAGAGGTGAAAGGCTGAAAATCCTAGGGCATTAAAAAAAAATTGAAAATGACACAAATAAATGGAAAGTTATCCTATGTTCATGGAATTAATGTTAAAATGTCCACAATATCCAATGCCATTTCTAGATTCAATTTTGATGCAATCGCTATCAAAATTCCAATGGCATTTGGAAGTAGAAAAAATCTTAAAATGTATATGAGGTCACTTTGCTATACAGCAGAAATTGACAGAACAATGTAAATCAACTATAATAGAAAAAATAAAAACCTAATTAAAACATATATGGAAACACAAAAGACCCCAAATAGCCAAAACAAAACTGAAAAAGAACAAACTGGAGGCATCATATTTTCTGATTTCAAACTATATTATAAAGCTATATTAATCAAAACAGTATGGTACTGGCATAATAACAGACACACAGACCAACAGGACAGAATTGAAAGCCCAGAAACAAGTCAGTGTATGTATGGTCAACTAATATGTGCCAATGGGGCAAGATTGCTCAATACAGAAAAGAAAGTCTCTTCAATAAATGACACTGGGAAATTAAATATTCACCTGTAAAATAATGAAACTAGACCGCTATATTTCACCTCACAAAAATTAACTTGAAATTGATTAAAGACTTAAATGTAAGATCGGAAACCATGAAAATCCTAGAAGAACACATGGGAACAAGCTCCTTGACCTAGGTCTTGGGAATGATTTTTTTGGACATGAGATATGACTGCTAAATCACAGGCAAGAAAATAAAAAATGAACAAGTTAGTCTACATCAAACTAAAAAGTTTCTGTACAACAAAAGATAAAAATATTAAAAGACAACCTATGGAATGCAAAAAAGTAATTGCAAACTACATATCTGATAAGGGGGTTAATACCTAATTTATATAAAGAATGCATAAAACTCAATAGAAAATCCACATTCTGAATAATCCAGTTTAAAAGTGGAGAAAGGACCAAACTTGGTAAAAAAAAAAAAAGATATCAGACTTGTGGTTATCGTGGTTATCACAGGTGGGAATTGGAGGGAAGAGATATTTGAAGAAAGTGATCAAAAGTACAAACGTGCAGTTATAAGTACTAGGAACAAAATATACAACAGGATGACTGGAGTTAACACTGCTATGCATTATATATGAACATTTTTAAGAGACTAAATCCTAAGCATTCTCATCACAAGAAAAAAAACTTTTTGTATCTATATGAGATGATGGATGTTAATATATTACAGAAATTACTTCATTATATACACGAGTCAAGTCATTATGTTGTATAACAAACTTATACAGTCCTGCATGTCAATTACATCTGAGTAAAACAGGAAACTTTCTATTGTGTGCCCTAAATACACACTCACGCACATTCATCTATACTCACACCCCCACACAGTAACACACACACTCACACAGGCGTGTGCACAAATAACCCATCTCCAGTGTCCCTGTGGAGTCCACCAGCCTCACCTCCCACACACCCCAGTTCCTTCCCGCCCCCCACTAGCCTCCTCTCCTCAAGGCAAAGTTTTTCAATCAGGGGCACAGGATGGCAATGGTGGGGAGGATAAAAATCCAAGAAACAGCCACCCAAACCACCTCATCCAGCTTCTCATCAAGGATCTTCCCTAAGAGGTGCTGCTGTGAAATGCTTTGCTTGGATATGTGACTGAGCTGAAGTGACAACATGACCCTGGGGAAGGGAATCACCAGCTCATAACCAGTCTTTCTAAGGCTGAGTAACCTAAAATCGACATGCTGTTCAGCTGAGTCCTGCCACGAATTTTCCCTCCCTCCCCTTCAAAAGCATGCACCTAGTCCAGCAGCTGCCTCCGAACTGCCAGAGAAGACAGAACACCCACCATCAGGACACTGAACTCAGGGCAACCAACACCTCTGTGCAGGTGGCCTTACACGCAGGACCCCTGGTCTCCCAGATGCCCACAGAAAATCAGTGAACCAGAGGGGTAAAGAATTTATGAGAAGACAATTTGGAGCGATGAGAGAGAAAGCATTTTTCTCAGGTAGATGGAAGGCTTGTTAAGGCTGATTACTCTTGGGAAAGACCAGGGAAGGGCAAATACGTTGACCTCACAGCTAAAAATTAGAGCTATGAGCAGCAGCCAAGAAAACCCAACTGATTACACTGCCTCTAAAGAAGAACCATCAAAGGAGAGATTAAATTAGAGCAGCGAATTTTAAATCATGGATGGGCTGTCTGTCTTTATCAGCTCACATCGCTAATGAAATCCGAATCTCCGTGGAAAGCGGGGAGGATAATACAGAAATAGAAAGAACGTCAAGAGGAGACTGAATGAGAAATGAGTGTCCAGGGAGAGCTGAAATGCTTAAAATTAATCAGTGAGCCTGGGGGAACTACCCCTGCTACTCTTCCTCCCCTTCCTGAGCTGAGCCTGGCTGGCTCTGGGAGAGCCTGAGCCCTGAGGGGTAAATCTGGGGAAGAGAAATCACTGGAAGGAAAGAAAGGAATTAAAGAATGCAAAGAAAAATAACAGGGGCTGCTCTGGAGAGCATTTTACACATAAGGGGGGGTGGCCTCAGGCACACTGGACAAGCCACTTAGTACAGTGCCCAGGCTGCACACTGGGGGCCCCCACACCCCACGGGGCCCTGACATTTAGGTCCTCTGGCTGTCAGACTGGGGTACCCTGTGGAGGGTACACAGTCCTGACCTGGGTGGGGCTGGCTAGGCCCTGACTCTCAAGCAGGCTGGGCCAGATCTCAGTGGGCTTCTCCTCCCTGCACATCAGGGAGTCAGAAGTGATTCCATTTGTACCGCAATAGAAGACATGTCTATCCTTGCCTCTGCCAGGAAAACGGTGCTGGGTGGGGCTCAGCAAAGTTATAGCCCCAGAGAGTAGTTATTTATCCAGTTCCTGGGCATAAGCATAGCTATAGTCTCTCTCTTCAAGTGGCTCCAAGGGCCTTCTTGACATAACTGGAAAAATCACACAAAGGAACAGAAGAGACCAGAAGAACCCTACCTGCCTTGCTTGGCTAAGCCATCTTTTCCACCTCCCAAGTAGGCCAACTCTGGGTAAAACTGCTATGGGGAGGGGAGTGGGGTGGAGTGACAGGGTGCCCAGCCTTTCACTCTCTTAAGCATTTCCCCTGCGCTCTAGGAAGCTGGCGCTCTAGGAAGCTGATTCTTTTTCCATCTAGGCAATATCTTCTATTAGGGGAAGTTCTGCTATCATTTATTTTCATGTCAACATAAAAGGGGGCTTAGGCCATTCTCTGCCTCTCATTTCATCTTAAATCCTACTCTGTGACCAGTACAGCCAGGTCGGTATCTGTGAGATACCGGCCTTTATGGAAGGCTGAGAATTATCTTTCAACACATGTTATGGGCTGAATTCTGTCCCTTCAAAATTCTCCTGTTGAAGTCCAAACCCCCAGACCTTCCAAATGTGACTGTATGTGGATAAAGTGTTTTTAAGAGACAATTACATTAAAATGAGATTATTAGGTTATACCCTAATCCAAGAAGACTGGTATCCTTATAGGAAGAGGAAATTTGAACAGAGATATGCATGAAGGGAGAATGCCATGTGGCCATGAAGAGGACTCAGAAGAAATCAACCTTGCCAACACTTCAGATCTCAGACTTCTAGCTTCCAGAACTCTGAGAAAATCAATCTCCGTAGTTCAAACCACTCAGTCTGTGGTATTTTGTCATGCCTTAGCCCTAGCAGACTAATGCAATATCGACTTTCCCCTTCTTCATTTTAGAAAGAGTTCCTTCAGTTTCAGCTGAACACGTGCCCAGAGAGAGACTACATTTCCCAACCTTCTCTGCCACAAGGCGGAGCCATGTGACTAAGTTTGAGCCATGGGATGTGAGAAGAAGTGATGTGGCAACTTAGAGTGAGGGCTGCTTGCACCCCACTACCAACTGCCTGCTTCCTACTGGCAGGGAGATGGCTATAAACAGAGCAACTTCCTTGGTCAAAGAGATGGAAGGCACAGCTAACTCTCCTCCAATACACCAACCACTCTCACCTATATCCAGGATTTGAGAGAGGAATACACTGCTACCTTATCTACCCCGCTAGGGTATTTGGGGCCTTTTCGTCTTGGCAGCTTAGCCTGCCTTTGGGCTTATATGGCTATTCTCTCTCCAACACCCAGATCCTGCAGCTCCCAGGTGCCGTAGAAACACCTGGCTGTGAGAAGAACAGAGGCCACTAGTGCTGTGCTCAAAGTAGAGACTCTCAGAGATCAGCTGGATGGAGGCCCAGAGTCCCAGGATCTCAGAGGAACTGCAGTTGCTCTAATTCTCTTCCCACCTAAGGCAGGCACAGAAATCTCCTCATCTGTGTGGCCAGCAAGTTCGGATCCAGCCTCTGTTAGAATGAATTCCTCAGCAAGGACCGCACACCCTTGGAGGCCACCTTTAACATAGGTGTGGTCTGAGTAGATGTGGGGCCACACCAGTAGATGGACAGTCCATCCTTGGTCTGAAATTAGCCTCCTATAATTGTGCCCTCTGCTCTTAGTCCTGGTCTCGAGGTGAAATGGAATTAGCCTTTCAAGTACTAGAAGACTGGAGTGCCGAACGCAGGGGTATTCAAATATCTCAATTCTCAGTGTCCTCAGTGTCACAGTAACTTGATTTATAGCACCAGTGCCAAAAGAAATAGTAGGAATCTCCATTTAATAAGTAGTTACTCCCTACCAATTTATTAAGTATATCCTGACAACTTAGTAGCTTGAAATGATATATATAAATTGAAAGAAAAATATTTTGATTTTGTTCTTAAATAACCACAACCACAACTACTTACTAATGGAATGTGTACATGTTGGCCTCTACACAGCTTCTCAGACCTTGGGATCATATCAGACCTAGCCACCCCTCATTTCCTGTTACACACAAATTTTTATTTAGTATTTGCTTTTTATTGTAGCAACCACTGAAAATCCAGCTTCATAAAGATATATCATCAAATAGATTGTAATATGATCTAATGTTGAAAATATAAGCTACATGGAGCTAGTAATTCACATTATAGTTAACAAATGCTTTGCTCAAATTTTTAAAATATCCTATGGGATGCCTGTGAATTTCTACTTTATGGTACCTTGGGGTGCCTCAGTGCATAATTTGGGAACCAAAGGACTAGTCACAAGTATTTAGTTATTGGAAGTCTACCTGGATTCAAATCTTATCAGTTTCAACATCTATAAAATTTGTAAAATTACAGTGCCCTCTCCTTATGAGTCATGTGAAAATTAAACGAGATTATACATTATTCAATGTCTGGCACAGGATCTAACAAAGAGAAGGTTTTTGTATTAGGTTTCTGTTGCTACATAACAAATTACCAAACTTAGAGACTTTAAACAATACACATTTATCATCTCACAATTTCCATCAGGAGACATGGCTTAGCTGGGTCCTTCGTACCAGGGGCTTACCAGGCTGCAATACAGGTGTTGGCTAGGGCCACAGTGTCATCAGAGATTCAAATGGGGAAATAATCACTTCTAAGTTCCCTCAGGTTGGTGGCAGAATTCATGTTCTTGAAACTGAAGTCCCTGAATTATTAATTTTTAATTTTTTGTCTTTTTAGGGCCAAATCCACGGCACATGGAGGTTCCCAGGCTAGGGATCGAATTGAAGCTGTAGCCACTGGCCTACACTACAGTCACAGCAATGCCAGTTCCTAGAGGTGTCTGAGACCTACACCACAGCTCACAGCAATGCCAGATCCTTAATCCACTGAGTGAGGCCAGGGATCGAACCTGCGGCCTCATGGAGACTAGTCAGATTTTTTTCCACTGAGCCACAACAGGAACTCCTGAAGTACCTGTTTTATTACCGGTTATTGGCCAGAGGCTTGCTTTCAGCTTTCCATGATTATCCATAGCTTCCTGTCATGTGCCCCCTTCACAGGCAGTTTCTGTGACAGCAGCTTGCTTCTTCAAGGCCAGTGGAAGAATTTATCTCTCCAGTCTTCAAAGATGGAGTGTCATAATGAAACATAATCATGGGAGTGGCATTTGCCATGTGAAATAATCTCATCAAGAGAGTGACACACCATAATTTTCGCATCAGAAGTTCTGCTCTACAGAAGAAAGCTATAGGTTCCACTCACAATCCCAGAATGTTACTATAAAAGGGCATGACTCACCGAGGGCCACTTTATTTTATTTTATTTTATTTTTTTTTATCTTTTTGCCTTATCTAGGGCCACACCTACAGCATATGGAGGTTGCCAGGCTAGGGGTCTAACAGGAGCTGTAGCTGCCGGCCTTCGCCACAGCCACATGGGATCCGAGCCACATCTGCAACCTTCACCACAGCTGACGGCAACGCCAGATCCTTAACCCACTGAGCAAGGCCAGGGATCGAACCTGCAACCTAATGGTTCCTAGTCGGATTCGTTAACCACTGAGCCACGACGGGAACTCCACGGAGGGTCACTTTAGGTTAGGTCTGCCACAGCTTTGAAAATAATGTCATGCCCTTTTCTCTTCTCCAGGCTAAATATTCCCAGGTGCATCAGCTGTAGCCTGTGTGGCTCTATCTTCTATAGTGACATCAAAAGATATTTGGAGTTCCTGTCGTGGCTCAGCGGAAACAAATCCGATTAGGAACCATGAGGTTGCGGGTTCAACCCCTGGCCTTGCTCAGTGGGTTAAGGATCTGGCGTTGCCGTGAGCTGTAGTGTAGGTCGCAGATGTGGCTCGGATTTGGCATTGTTGTGGCTGTGGCGTAGGCTGGCAGCTGTAGCTCCGATTAGACCCCTAGTCTGGGAACCTCCACATGCCGCGGGTGCGGCCCTAAAAAATGACAAAAGGAAAAAAAAAAAAAAGATATTTGCCTTAGGAGGAAAAGTGGGGGGTGAGGGGAGGGGGCCCAATGCTGCTTTGTTGTATAGGGGAACTGTGTCCCATGAAGACTGGAGACACTTTCCATTTCCACTTAAATTACCCACCCTTCCACTCAATTGCTCAGCCATTTTTTATTGCATCATTTCTATGACTCAGACCGTGGTCTGGTCCTGAAGGCAGACAAGGATTAAGGAAAATCCTCCTGGTCCATGCACACAGGGTTCCATCTACCCACACTGGACACAGACCCCGCCGTTTGAATTCATTCAAATGGTAGCTTTAGCACATTTCCCAGCCTGTGACTCCTTTGAAGTCAGGGAATTGCCATACAAAGAGCTGTGGTCATCCTTTTAATACATATGTGGTCAAGAGCCATTGGCCCTGGGGAAAAGAAGAGAAGTGACAGAGGTGGGGAACACAGAGGAAAGAGAACATGACTAGATCATGTAACTTGAGTGTCAGGCCTCCCTCTATGCGTGTTCCTGGAGTTCTCCAGAGCTGTTTCTTCATCTTAAGAGTGTAGGGGAAGTCTGAGCCAGTGACTACTAAACTTTCCACCACAAAAAAAAATTTTTATTATCCTGCCAACACATATTTTGAAAAATGATGTCTATCCAAATCAGCTGTGCATATTAAAAAATAGTTGGTTGAGGTGTTCCCGTTGTGGCACAGCAGAAATTAATCCATGAGAATATGGGTTCAATCCCTGGCCTTCCTCAGTGGTTGAGGATCCGCGTTGCCATGAGTTGTGGTTTAGGTCACAGACGTGACTCAGATCCTGTGTTGCTGTGGCTGTGGCAGCTGTAACTCTGATTTGACCCCTTTCCTGGGAATTTCCATATGTTGCAGGTGTGGCCCTAAAAGACAAAAAAAAAAAAAAAAAAAAAAGCTCAGCAGTGAGAAAATATCTATTTATAAACTAAATGAAAAAAAAAATTAGACAGACTAATCGAATCCAGGTGGCACATGGCTACAGTAACACTGAGGACCACATGCAAATGACAGGCATTTGGGAAATCTTGGCTTCCCTCACCTCCAAAGACTCCTCATTCCACATTCTATTATGCTGAATGAATGCATTTCCTTTCTCAGTCCAGCCCCCATATACCCTTCCAGTTCCTCTTGGCTTCTACAAAACAAGGGGTTCTTAGACACACTAGGAAAATAGTTCTCAGAATAACCAAACTAACCAGCTCTTTGATTTCTATATTTTGAATTGCAGATCAGCTGTTTTATGAGAGCCCTAGATTTTTCATCCCTATAATTTACTGTCAAATATCAGACTGCAAGGCAAAACATGACAATGGTCAGAGATGTTTCGTCTTGAGATTTTAAAAAATAATGATATTGTTCTCAGTAAAGATCAGACGCAGAAGCACATCAAGCACTGTGCTGCCTTGACGCTTCCCCTGATCCTCCTCGAGTGACACATTAGGATGCCTGCTTTAAATTTTTTTTGTTTTTACTTCCTAGCATTTTTCCTGGCAAAAAGTCAACAGTGAAAAACTGCAAACTAAGCTTAAAGCCTTGACACTGGAGATTACCAGAAGACTAAATGAGACCTCTGTCTGTCTGTCTTGGGCACAGCCACAGAACCCCTTACCAGCTCAGCACTCTGGGTAGAGCCATGGCACCCTCCCTTGACTTATTTGTGCTCACTGCATTCCTTGGAAGCACATTTTTCTAGGGGAGAAACTGGTATTTTTTGTATCCGTTATGGATGGGATACTTTCTACCTATCTATAATAGTTTGGAAATGCTTTTAAGAAACCCAGATGGTGAGGTATGGAATAAATCATCCTTCTGGCGTTGGCGCTCCCAGAGAGAGGAAGAATGAAAGAAGGCCTCACAGCAAGACCAGCAGAGCAACAAAACATCTCATGAGTCTAGAACGCTAGTGCCACTCCACTGTCCTGTCTACCCCTCCATGAGGCGGGAGAAGGGAAGAGGGGCTGCCTAAGTCCTGCCATCCCAGACTTAGTCTCAGTGCGGAGAGTAAGGGCAGAAGGGAGATTCGCCTTGGACAAAGGCGAATGCACTGAGAAGGGCTTATAGGATAGTCACAATGGACATCTGCTTATTACAAAGAAAATATGTTCCTAGCTTGAGGAAAATAGAATGGGCGGCAGGAGAGCCATCTGGCTTAGTTCTCTGAAAGATTTTGAAAAACTTATGGCTACAAAAGAACAGGTTGGGGGCGGTGGACTGGGAGTTTGGAACTGGCATGTGATCACTGAGGTATATGGCATGACTGGCCCACGGGGACCTGCTATATAGCATAGAGAACCCTCCCCACTATTCTGTGATAATCTATGTGGGAAAAGAATCTGAAAGAGAATGGATGTGTGTGTGTGTATAACTGAATCACTTAGTTATACAGCAGAAATTATCACAACCTTGGAAATTGACTATACTTCAGTAAAACTTTAAAAACTGGGGGGAAAAAAATCCCTTAGTCTTAGAATTGGTGACTATACCTCTCAGCTTGCTTCACATGGTCCTGTGTTCCTGGCTTAGTTATGAAGAACATTCCCTTTCACTGTCAAAAAAATTCCATAAACTTTTATGATTCCCTCCCTTTTACCCTTCCAACCCTCCTTGGTCATCTGTGGGCCAGTGATCTGAAAGCATTTCTCCACTTCGTGGTCATGAAGGTAGGGTGATTCTCTTGGGATTTGTGTTAGTCAGCACCATTGCCTTGTGGGTACTCAAACAAGTCAGGTTTCTGAGAGTGTCCTGAGCTAGAATTGCTTTGGGGATGAATGAGGCAATAGACAGGATAGGTCCTTGAAATTTAACTCAAGCTGTACATTTGTGAGATAACCCAGTGGCTCTTATTGTTTTAACTGGCATAAAAGAGCTTTAAATATATTCATAAGGTGAGTATATTCCCCTAAGTTCCAACAGTGTCACAAATTAACAGGATCCCAAGAAGAAAATGTGTTATCAACCATTTTCCTTCCATCTCCTCTATTTTCCTTACTCCTGGCCCTTACAGAATATTTTCACTAGGAGCTGTGGTGCTCTCATAAGTTTTTCAAAGTCTGTGAGTATGTTTGTCTTCTGCAAATGAGTTTGAGTTCACTTGTATACTTTTTTAGATTCCACATATGAGTGATATAAGATGTTTGTCTTTCACTAACTTCACTTAGTATGATAGTTTCTGGGTCCCTTCATGTTGCTGCAAATGGCATTATTTCTTTCTTTTTGTGGCTAAGTAATATTCCATTATATATATGTACCACATCTTCTCTATCCATTCCCCTCTCCATGGACATTTAGATTCCTTCCATGTCTTAGCTATTGTAAACAGTGCTGCAATGAACTGCATGTGTCTTTTCAAATTATGTTTTCTCCAGATAAATGCCCAGGAGTGGGATTGCTGGATCATATGGTAGTTCTGCTTTTAGTTTTTTGAGGGACCTCCATACTCTTTTCCATGGTGGTTGTACCAGTTTACATTCTCACCAATAGTATAAGAGGGTTCTCTTTTCTCTTAATCCTCTCCAGCATTTACTGTTTGTAGACCTTTTTGCTGACAGTCATTCTGGCTGGAGTAAGGTGGTACCTCATAGCAGTTTTGACTTGCATTTCTCTAGTAATTTTTGATGCTGAGCATCTTTTCATTTGTTTTTTGGCCATCTGTTTATCTTCTTTGGAGAAATGTCTATTTATATCTTCTGTCCATTTTTTAATTAGGTTGTTTGTTTTTTGATATTTAACTGCAGGAGGTATTTGTATATTTTGGAGATTAATCCCTTGTCATTTGCAAGTATTTTTTCCCATTCTGTGGGCTGTCTTTTCAAACACTAAGGGATTTTTCTCAATATTGCCTCCATAGCTATCACATTCAGAGTCCCTTTTTCACAACATATTAACTTTATGATGTTGAACTTGCTCAAATCGAGATTTATTTAGGATGCATGCAATGCACTTGGGATGAAGAGGGGTAGACTTACAGAAAGTACATCTTAAATGCAATACATGGAAAAGAAAAAAAGGAGCTACTGTTCATTGGAATTGAACTATACAGAAAGGTTTTTGGCAATGCAATTCACAGGCAGAAATGCAGCTCTACTCAAATACTGAAATGTTTCAATACAAAGTGCTTTCCTTTCTATGTCATCAGTCCAAATTCAGTCATCTTGGGCTACTTTTTCCAGGTGATTATAAAAGCAATGGAGTACTCATAGGACTCAGTGAAGCTGGCTGATGGGGACTGTAGGAGAGTGAAGCTGGTAAAGAGACTGGGCTGGAACATGAGAAAAAATAATTTTCCCAGCTGTGGGTCCATGAGTAAACAAGGACATTCCTCTAAATTTTAGTTACCTAATCTGTTTGTGGCAGGGGGCACAGCTCAAACCTAAAACACATTCCCTGCAGGATTCAGGCATCAGCTCCAGCTGAAATTGTATCTCTGGAGGATTCAGGCCTATCTGGGAATAATTAGAAAATTGGTGAGGCAACTTTCTAGGGGCTGTAGTTAGATAAATGATTCAGGAGTCATTGTCAGTATGGGAGGATGGAGAGATTTCAGGCACACAGAGTCTGTCAATCAAATGATTCCCTAACTAATACAGTCCATCCAGAGGGGCCAATTTACAAGCCTTTGTCTCTTTGTAAGAATACCAACCCCAAGGCCAGCATTATCAACCCCAAATACCAAACTAGGACACCACAAGAAAGAAAATGACAGCCCAATACCACTGATGAATATAGATCCAAAAATCCTCAGCAAAATATTGGCAAACAAATTCAGCAATACTTTAAAAGAATTACTCATCATGATCAAATGGGATTTATTCCAAGGGATATAAGGATGGTTAGAAGCCACAGATTTACCAATGAGATTCACTACGTTAACAAAATGAAAGATAAAAAGTATATGATGATCTCAAGAGATTCAGAAAAAGCATTTGACCAAAATGAATGCCCATTTATGATAAAGACTCTCAACAGAGTGGGTATAGAGGAAATGTACCTTAACATAATAAAAGACATATACAACAAACCCATAGATAACTACATGCTTGAAGATCAGAAGCTGAAAGCTTTTCCTTGAAGATCAAGAACAAGACAAGGATGCCTACTCTTACCACTTTTATTCAGTGAAGTACTAGAATTCCTGGCCAGAAAAATTAAACAAAGAAAAAGAAAAAAAGTCATTGAAATCATAAAGGAAGAAGTAAAACATCAGTATTTGTAGATAATAAGATGTTATATATAGAAAACCCTAAAGACTCCACCAAAAAAACTGTCAGAACTAATTGAAGAATTCAGGGAAGGTGAAGTATATAAAATAACTATATATAAAAAAATCTGTTGCATTTTTACACACTAATAACAAACTATCCAAAGGAGAAAATAATCCCATTTATAAACACATCAGAAAGAATAAAACACCTGGAAATAAATTTAACCAAGGAGATGAAATACCTGTACACTAAAAACTATAACACATTGATAAAAAAAATCAGAGAAGACCCAAATAAATGGAAAGATTACCATGCTCATGGATTATAAAAATTAGTATATGAAAATGTTTATATTACCCAAAGAAATCTAGAGATTCAATGCAATCCTTATCAAAATTCTAGGCATTTTTCACAGAAACACAACAAACAAATCTAAAATTTATATGGAACCACAAAAGACTCTGAGTATCCAAAGCATCTTGAGAAAGAAGAACAAAGCTGAAGGTATCATGCTCCCAGATTTCAAGCTACACTACAAAACTATAGTAATCAAAATGGTATGGTATTGGGAAGTATAAGTTGCCATACCAGAAGAAGGAGGAATGAGCCCCAGGCTAACAAGATAGTGTCCATTCCAGAAGGCTCAGGGATTTCTGCTTTTTAGAGAAGATACAATAAGACTTCCTGGAGGTGAGGCAAGGTGAGGGCACAAACCACGGCAGCCATTGCCATGTCTTCCTGTCAGTGGCTGCAGTGGTGCAGGAGGAGGGTTAAGGACAAGATGGATGAGTAAAAGGATCTTGACCTCACCTCTTCTCACGAGCACAGCAAAATCACCACTAAATGCTGAACAACTATTGATTTAAAAAGATGGAAACCACAAAAAAAAAAGAGTATTCTACATCCAAAAACAAAGAAGAAACCATGAGATGGTAAGTGGGGTGCACTCATAATATAACCAAATCCCATATCACCCAAGTGGGAAACGCACAAACTGGAGAATAAGTATACTGCAGAGGTCTCCCCACAGGAGTGACAGCTCTGAGTCCCACATCAGGATCCCCAGCCTAGAGGATCCAGCATCAGAAGGAGAAGCCTCAGAGCATTTGGCATTGAAGGCCAGTGGGATTTAATTGTAGGTGCTCCAGAGGACTGAGAGAAATAGAGTCTCCACTTAGAGAGCACACAAAATGTCTCATATGCATTGGAACTCAGGGTAAAAGCAGTGACTCCATAGGAACCTGGGCCAGACCTACCTGCCAGTTCTGGAGGGTCTTCTGGGAAGGTGGGGGGTTAGGGTGGCGGCTATAGCTCTCTCTGTTCTCATAAAACTTAGTGGCAGACAGTGCGGACTTAGGTGAACTCTGGCTGGAGGCAGACATTTTGGGTCTTTTACACTGAGATGTGGCCCCATGAAACAGCCTGTAAACTACAGTGCTGGGATGTCTCAGGCCAAACAACAAAAAGGGCAGGAACACAGCTCCATTCATCAGCAGACAGGCTGCCTAAAGCCTTCCTGAGCCCGGAGTCACCTCTAAACATATCCCTTGACACAGCCCTGCCCACCAGAGGGCCAAGGCCAGCTCCACCCACCAATGGGCAGGCATTGGCTCCTCCCACCATGAAGCCTGCACAAGCCTTTAGACAAGCCTCACTCACCAGGGGACAGACACCAGAAGTAAGAAAACTATCATCCTGCAATCTGTAGTACAGCCTGCAAACACAAGTCAGAACCTACACTGGGTAAATTTAAGAAAATCAACTTCTCAGTAAATTTAATAAAATTGAAATCATATCAAGCATCATTTTTTTTTTGTCTTTTTGCCTTTATGTAGAGCCGCACCAGTGGCATATGGAGGTTCCCAGGCTAGGGGTCTAACAGGAGCTGTAGCCGCCGGCCTTCACCACAGCCACAGCAACGTGGGATCCGAGCCACGTCTGCAACCTACACCACAGCTCACGGCAACGCCGGATCCTTAACCCACTGAGCAAGGCCAGGGATCAAACCCGCAACCTCATGGTTCTTAGTCGGATTCGTTAACCACTGAGCCACGAAGGGAACGCCCCAAGCATCATTTCTGACCACAACATTATGAGATTAGAAATCAACTACAAGAAAAAAACTGCAAAAAAACACAAACACATGGAGACTAAACAATATGGATCACTGAAGAACCAATGGATCACTGAAGAAATCAAAGAGGAAATAAAATAATACCTAGAGACAAATGGTGATGAAAACACAATGATCCAAAACCTGTGGGATGCAGCAAAAGCAGTTCTAAGAGGGAAGTTTATAGCAATACAGTCTAACCTCAGGAAGCAAGAAAAATCCCATATAAACAACTTAACTTTATACTTAGAGCAGCTAGAGAAAGAAGAACAAACAGAATCCAAAGTTAGTAGAAGTAAAGAAATTGTAAAAATCAAAGCAGAAATAAATGAAAAGAGATGAAGAAAATAATAGAAAAGATCAATAAAACTAAAAGCTGTTCTTTGAAAAGATCAACAAAATTGATAAACCGTTACTCAGATTCACTGAGAAAAAAGAGGACCCAAATCAACAAAATTATAGATGAAAAATAAATTACAGTTGATACCACAGACATGCAAATGATCATAAGACATTATATGCCAATAAAATAGACAACCTAGAAGAAATGAACAAATTCTTAGGAGGTACAATCTTCTAAGACGGAACCGAAAAGAGATAGAAAATATGAACAGAGTAATTACAAGTACAGAAATTGAAACTGTGATTTAAAAACTCCCAATAAACAAAAGTCCAGGAGCAGATGGCTTGACAGATGAATTTTATCAAATGTTTAGAGAAGAGTTAACACCTATCCTTCTGAAACTCTTCCATAGACTTGAAGAGGAAGGATCACTTCCAAAATATCACTCTATGGGGCCACCATCACTCTGATACCAAAGAAGGACAAGAATACCACAAGAAAGGAAATTACAGTCAATATCAATAATGAACACAGATACAAAAATCCTCAACAAAATATTAGTGAACTGACTCCAGCAATGTATTAAAAGGATCATACACTATGATCAAGTGGGACTTATCCCAAGGATGCAAGGATTTTTCAATAATCAATCAGTGTGATACAACACATTGACAAATTGAAAAATAAAAACTATATGATCATCTCAATAGAGGCAGAAAAAGCTTTTGATAAAATTTAACACCTACTTTATGATAAAAATTTTCCAGAAAGTAGGCATGGAAGGAGTATACTTCAACATAATAAACAACCAATGGATATGGTCATATATGACATACTCACAGCTAACATCATTCTCAATGGTGAAAAGATGAAAGCATTTTAGATAAGATCAGGAACAAGACAAGAATGTTCACTCTCACCCCCTTTACTCAATATAGTCTTGAAAGTCCTAGCTACAGCAGTCAGAGAATGAAAAGAAATAAAAGCAATCCAAATTGGAAAAGAAGTAAAACTGTCACTGTTTGCAGGTAACACAGTATATGTAGAACATTCTAAAGATGCTACCAGAAACCCACTAGAGCTCATCAATGAATTCAGGAAAACTGCAGGATACAAAATTAATACACAGAAATATGGTTTTTAGAGTACATAAATCTTCATTTCTATACACTGACAACAAAAGAACAGAAAGAGAAATTAAGGAAACGGTCCCATTTACCATCACATCGAAGATAATAAAATACTTAGGAATAAACCCACCTAAAGAGGCAAAAGACCTGTACTCTGAAAACTATAAGATGTTGATGACATAAATTGAAGATAACACAGATGGAAAGATGCAATGTTCTTGGATTGGAAGAATCAATATTGTCAAAATGCCTATACTATACAAGGCGATCCACAGATTCAATGCAATTTCTGTTAAATTACCAATGACATTTTTCTTAGAACTAGAACAAAATTTTTTTTAATTTGAATGGAAACACAAAAGATAAATGCTAGGGAGCATATGGAGAAAAAGGAACCCTCCTATGCTGTTGGTGCAAATGTAAATTGACAAGCCACTATGGAAAAGAGTATGGAGATTCCTTAAGAAACTAAAACGAGAACTACCATATAACTCAGCAATCCTACTCCTGAGCATCTATCTGGAGAAAAACATAATTTGAAAAGACACATGGACCCCAATGTTCATTGCAGTACTATTTACAATAGCCAGGACATGGAAGCAACCTAAATGACCGTTGGCAGAAGAATAAAGAACATGTGGTCCATATACACAATGTAATATTACTTAGCCATAAAAAAGAATGAAGTAATGCCATTGGAAGCAACATGGATGGACCTAGAGATTATCATACTAAGCGAGGTAAGTCAAGCAGAGAAAGATAAATATCATGTTATCATTTATATGTGGAATCTACAAAAAAGATACAAATAAACTTATTTCCAAAGCAGCAACAGACTTGCAAACATAGAAAACAAACTTACGTTTACCAAAGGAGAAAGTGGGATAGGAATAAATTAGGAGTTTGGGCTTAACATATACACACTATTACATAAAATTGACAAACAACAAAGACTTACTGCATAGCACAGGGAAACTATAAGGGAAGAGAATATGAAAAAGAATGTACATACATATACACATATATATAACCGAATTGTGCTTTACATCTGATTTATAGGTGATATTGAAAATGAACTATACTTCAATAAAAATTAAATTTAAAAAACTCAAAAAAACAGTATGATATTCTCATAAAAACAGACACATAGATCAATGGGACATAATAGAGAGCCTAGAAATAAACCTATACATACATGGCCAATTAATTTATGACAATGGAGCAAAGAATATATAATGAAGAAAGAATGGTCTCTTCAATAAGTGCTTTTTTTTTTTGTCTTTTTGCCTTTTCTAGGGCCTCACTCGCGGCATATGGAGGTTCCCAGGCTAGAGGTCTAATCAGAGCTGTAGCTGCTGGCCTACATCACAGCTCACGGCAACACCAGACCCTTAACCCACTGAGCGAGGCCAGGGATTGAACCCGCAACCTCATAGTTCCTAGTTGGATTCGTTAACCACTGCACCACGACGGGAACTCCTTCAATGATTGTTAACAGGGGAGTTCCCACTATGATGCAGTGGGCTAAGAATCTGACTACAGCAGCTTGGGTCCCTGTGGATGCCTGAGATCAATTCCCAGCCCAGTGCAGTGGGTTAAATGATCTGATGTTGCTGCGGATGTGACATAGGAAGCAGCTACAGCTTGAATTCAGTCCCTGGCCTGGGAACTTCCATATGCCATGGGTATTGCCATAAAAAATAAAATGTGAATAGAAGTACTGGACATCCACATGCAAAAGAATAAAATTGGGATGCTATATTATACCAATCACAAAAATTAACTCAAAAGTAGATTAATGACTTGTATGAAGACCTGAAGCTATAAAACTCCTAGAAGAAAACATAGATGATAACTTCCCTGATATCAGTCTCGGTGATGGTTTTTTAGCAAAGCAAAAGTAACAAAAGCAAAAATAAACAAGTAGAGATATATAAAACTAAAAAGCTTCTGTAAAGCAAAGGAAAACCATCAACAAAATAAAAAGGCAACCTACTGAGTAGGATAAAATATTTGCAAATCAGATTCCTGATAAGGGGTTAATATCCAAAATACATAAATAATTCACGCAACTGAAGAGTAAAAATAAAATAATAATTCAAATTAACATGGGCAGACCATCTGAATAGGCATTTCTCCAAAGACAACATAGAGAGGGCCAACAGGTACATGGAAAAGGGCTCAACACTAATCATCAATGAAATGCAAATAGAAACCACAGTGAGATATTACCTTACATCTGTCATATTGGCCACTAGTGAAAAGATAAGAAATAACCAATGTTGGCTTTGATATGGAGAAAGGAAATCCTTGTGCACTATTGCTAGGAATGTTGATTGCTATAGCCACTATGGAGACAGCATGGAGATCTCTCAAAAAATTAAAAATAGAACTTGTAGCCATTCCATTTTGGGGGCATTTATCCAAGGAATACAAAAACACTAACTCAAAAAGATGTATGCACCCCCATGTTCACTGTAGTATTGCAACAGCCAAGAGATGGAAATAACCTAAGTGTCCAAACAATAGATCAATGAATAAAGAAAATGTGGTATTTATAAATAATGGAGTGCTTGTCAGCCATAAAAAAGAAAGAAATATTGTTTTTTGTGAGAATGTGGATGGAACCTGAGGGCATTATTCTAAGTGAAATATAGAGAAAGACAAATACCTGTGTAATCTTACCTACATGTGGAAAGAAAGGGAAAGAGAGACAAGGAAGGAAGGAGAAAGAAAAAAAGAAAGAGAAATAAAGAAAAAAAGGACACACCAAAAAAATGAGCTCATAGAGAACAGAAAGAAAAAAAGAACCAAAAAAAAAATGAGCTCAAAAAGAAAAGATTGGTGGTTGTCAGAGGTGGGGATGAGGGGTGGGGTCTTGGTGAAACAGGTGAAGGAGATCAAAAGATACAAACTTCCTGTTATAAAATTGAAAAGTCATGGGGATGTAACGTATAGCATAGGACAATGGTTAGTAATAATTATGACATATTTGAAAGTTGCTGAGAGTAAATCTTAAAGGCTCTCATCCCAATAAAAAAAAAACAGGGAGTTCCTGTTGTTGCTTTTTGGGTTAAGAACTCAACACTCTCAGTGAGAATGTGAGTTTGATCCCTGGCCACACTCAGAGGGATAAGTTTCCAGCATTGCTGCAAGCTGCAGTGTATGTCACAGATGCAGCTTGGATCCCGCGTTGCTGTGGCTCTGGTGTAGGCCAGCAGCTGCAGACTCGATTTGACCCCTAGCCTGGGAAACTCCACATGCCACTGGAGTGGTCCTAATAAAAATAATAATAATAAAAAATTGTAGCTATGTATGGTGTCTGTCACATGTTAACTAGACTTGTGGTGAACATTTTGCAATATATACTGATATCAAATCATGTTGTTCACCTGAAACTAATAAAAGTTATACATCAATTGTATCTCAATAAAAAACAGAAACCTGTTTATTACTCGCAGCAATAGTAGTAGGCAGAGTAACATCGTGCACCTTTTCTCCAAACCCTGATTTCTACAGAGTGACATGACTAGGTTAAGTGTTGCCTGTACATGCAGTGGCGTGCATTATAGGAATGGAGCCCTGAAATTAGCAAGCTTCATTCTTACGTAAATGTTCCTGCAAAACCTGCCCACCCTCTTTTCCAGAGAGAGATTACCCTGGGATGTAAGCAAATCTGCTCTGAGGAAGGGAGGTGGATGCCTCCATCTTTATTAATCTACAATATGAGATATTGCTACATTTCCAAGGCTGCTTCCTTATACAAATATTCTTGAAAACAGTCTAAATCAAACTGGCTGTTCAGCCTAGACATCTAGAAACTTGGGAGATTCATGGATAATCATCTCCTGATTGGTAAGCCAACGCTGTAAACTTATGATGGGTAGAGGAGGTAACCAAGGAAATTATTATCTGAAGGTCTACATTTTTCTCTTTGCAAGATTATTGGCCAGGAAGAAAGAGTGCTGCAGTTGAGGAGGAGGTTTTCAAAAGGCAATTGAGATTGGAAAAGCACCTGAAGAAAGTGGAGAGGTAGCTGGCTTAGACCCAGAAAACCCTTTTCCAGTATCAAGAGGCCCGCTAACAGCCTCTTCAATAAGTGGTGCTGGGAAAACTGGACAGCTACGTAAAAGAATGATATTAAAACACTCTCTAAAACCATACACAAAAACAAACTCAAAACGGATTAAAGACCTAAACATAAGCCTGAATACTATAAAACTCTTAGAGGAAAACAGGCAGAATATCCTTTGACAGAAATCGTAGCAATATGTTTTTTTGATCCACCTTATAGAGTAATGAAAATAAAAACAAAACCAAATGGGACCTAATTAAACTTAAAAGCTTTTGTACAGCAAAGGAAACCATTAACAAAACAAAAAGACAACTCAAAAGAATGAGAAAAAGTCTTTGCAAGTGAAGCAACTGACAAGGGATTAATCTCCAAACTATACAAATATCTCATATTGTTTTATATCCAAAAAAGCAAACACACCAATTAAAAAATGGTCAGGAAGTCCCCGTTGTGGAGCAGTAGGTTAAGAATCCAACTGCAGCAGCTTGGGTTACTGTGGAGGCTTGGATTCGATCCTCAGCCCAGCTCAGTGGGTCAAAGGATCAGGCATTGCCACAGCTGTGGCATGGGTTGTAGCTGCAGCTTGGACTGAATCCCTGGCCCAGGAATTTTCCTATGCAGTGGGTGTGGCCACAAAAAAATAAAATGGTCAGAAGATCTAAACAGGCATTTTTCCAAAGAAGATAAGGAGATGGCCAAAAAGCCCATGAAAAGATGTTCAACATCACTAATTATTAGAAAAAATGAAAATCAAAACTGCAATGAAGTATCACCTCACACCAGTCAGAATGGACATTGTCAAAAACTCTACAAACAATAAGGACTGGAGAGTGTGTGGAGAAAAAGGAACCCTCCTATACCCTTGGTGGGTATGTAAGCTGGTGAAACTGCTATGGAGTTTTCTTAAAACTAGGTATAGAACTTCTATATGATTCAGCAATCCCTCTCCTGGGCATATACCTGGAGAAAACCATACATGCATCCCAATGTTCATTGCAGCACTAATTATAATAGCCAAGACATGGAAGCAACCTAAATTCCATAACAGAGGAATGACTAAAGAAAATGCGGTGCAGCAGACAATTAGACAGCAACACCCAATGCTACCACTTGCATGTGGAAACTAAAAAGACATAATGAACCTCTTTGCAGAACAGACAACGACTCACAGACTTTGGAAAACCTTTGTTTTTCAAATAAGACAATCTGGGGGGTGGGGGATGCACTGTGGGTTTGGGATACAAAATCTGTAAAATTGACTTGTGATGATTTATGTACACCTATAATTGAAATAAAATCCATTAAGAAAAAAAAAAAAGAAAATGCGGTGCATATATACAATGGAGTATTACTGAGCCATAATCAAGAGTGAAATAATGCCATTTGCAGCAACATGGATGGACCTAGAAATTATACTAAGTGAAGTAAGTCGTATAGAGAAAAACAACTATCATATGAAATCATAATCATGTGGAATCTAATAAAAATTATACAATAGAACTTAGAAAACAGAAACAGACTCAAAGATCTTGAAACCAAACTTACGGTTACCAAAGGGGAAATGGGGAGAGATAAATTAGGAATTAGGAGATTAGGATTGACATATATACACTTCTAGATATAAAATAAATAGGTAACAAGGACCTACTATATATAACAAGGAAATCTACTCAATACTTTGTACTAACTTACATGGGAAAAGAATCTGAAAAGGAATGGGTATATGTATACGCATAACTGATTTACTTTGCCTGAAATTAACAAAACTTTCTAAGTCAACTATATTCCAGTAATTTTTTTTTCTTTTTATGGCCACACCTGTAGCATATGGAAGTTCCCAGGCCAAGTCAGAGCTGCAGATGCCAGCTGAAGCCACAGACATAGCAACACTGGATCTGAGCTGCATCTGTGACCTACACTGAAACTTGCAGCAACACCAGATCCTCAACCCATTGAGCCAGGGCAGGGATTGAACTCACATCTTCATGGATACAGTGTCAGATTCTTAACCAGCTGAACCACAATGGGAAGGGATTGAACCCATATCTTCATGGACACAGTGTCAGATTCTCAACCAGCTGAACCACAATGGGAATTCCTAAATTTTTTTTAAAGAATAAAAAAAATAAAAAGCAAAAAAACAAAAACAAAAAAACCCCCCAAAACCTGGGAGTTCCCATCATAGCTCAGTGGTAACAAACCTGGCTAGGATCCATGAAGACACAGGTTCGATCCCTGGGTTTGCTCTGTGGTATAAGTCGCAGACGCGGCTCAGATCTGGTGTTGCTGTGGCTGTGGTGTAGGCTGGCAGCTACAGAGCTAATTAGACCCCTAGCCTGGGAACTTACATATGCCACAGGTGTGGCCCTAAAAAGCAAAAAAAAAAAAAAAAAAGTAAATAAATAAATGAATTAAAATAATAATAAAAAAAAAAGAGCCCAGCTAAGGCTGGTGATTACGAATGTGATGCAGTGAACAGTGCTCAGTGTGGGGCAGGAGCAGAGGCCTCAACCTGGAAGATGTAAAGCCTGGCAGATGTAAAGCTGTGCTTGCAGGGGAAGCACGATGGAAGCCAAGAGAGTCTGCAGCAAAGGCTAGAGGGATTGATGTGAAGGACTGTGAGATCTAGACAATATTTCCTAACTCTTTGCATCTATGGCACATGAGGGTAAACAGAAACTGCCTGCACTTGGGTGCAGCTGACTGGGGGCTCCGTCCCCGGGAGATTGAGGAGGCTGGCGTTACTACACACCTGTTGCCCCTTCAGGACATGCTGGAAGGAAGCTCAGCACTAGACAAGGAACCAAAGTCAGAGGGAGTTAATACACAGGGGAGACAGCGGAGGTTAACAGAAGGCTGAAGAGTCTGTATTAGAGGTGAGTGAGGGAGACAGCTGGAAGGACTCAAGGCTACAGTCAGAGAATCAGTACCTTAATAGCACTGAGTCTTCTGGGCCATATACAGAATCTCTCTCCATTCACATAGCATTCTGCACTGGGATACACACACAGTGATCCTCACTCTGCCTGAAAAGATGCCTGCTGACCTGGTGATGCTCTGAACTATGCTTCTGTGTCCCTCTCAGTCTGCTCTCCCATACATCCTGGCTGGTCTGCTCAGCCACGCAAGGCCACGAATGCTGCTCTGCGGGAAAGGGGCCCTGAGTTCCCAAATGCCTCTGAGTGATGTAGGTTCCCGCCCTGGCTGGTCTTGGAGAGGAGTGGGGACACTGAGGGCCTCCCACCTGCTCCCACGAGCAACTACCCACTAATCACTCTCCTTTTTGGCTCCCATGCTCCATATAAGCTCGGAGCTGGGAAGCAATGTCCTTGCATTTCACACATTTAAAAAAAATTTTTGATTACTTGCAGGGCCAAGGTTCTTGAAAGGTAAAATTTCTTTTTCTGCGTTTCTGCAGTAGTAACTCTTCTTTAAGAAAAACATTCCCCAGTGGTCCAGCTTACTAGCTGAATGCGGGTGAGGAAAAAGGGAAGGCGGAGAAGCATCCAGCAATATCGCATTTTCTTATGTTATTTTAATACCCTTACAATATCCAGCCCATGTGGCTCAGAGCCTGGCACCTAGCAGCCTGGGAACTATAAGGCCCTTCTCCCAGCTTCCGCCCATGTGAATTTCTTTCCAGATCTAACATTATCTGTTTCTCCACAACTATGTCGCCCACCCCAGGGATCCCTTTCAGCCAGTCATCTTCCCTCCTGCCTCCTTTCCCTTCTTATTCTGCCTGGGAGGTCCCTGGGGTCTCAGCAAAGGGGCTTACAAATACAGAGCAGCTAGGAAATGCTTCCCCCACCTCCAGCTCCACTGCTGCCACCAGCACTTCTGACTTGACCGTCCATCTTGTGTAATTACCACTAAATTCTGGGCTCAGGTCCTCATGTGGGTTCCCTGAATAAATCCGAACAAAGCCCTGAGGAAAAATACTGAACTCAAGATGGATCAAATATGACTGCTTTTGCTGAGTGTATCCGCTTATTAATGTCATTTGGCTTCTTTCGGAATGAACGACCCCAGTCACAATTCAATTGGTGGCTGGAGAACAACTGGTGTTCAGTCCCCAAGTCTTACCCCATGGGAATCTGTGGGCTGCTCTATCTAGAGGACCATTTCTCAAAGACTTGGTTTGTGAATCCTGTATTTCCTCCTTTAGAATTCCCCATCAGTTCTGAAATGCTGACACTTGAGTTTTGCATATAGCACAGGTTTGAAATTCGAGTCAAAATTAATTTATCTGAAGATTATTATACAAAGATTGCCCTATATTCAGCAAATCGTCCAACCTGGCCTTTAAGCCCAGAATGCTTTCCTAGCTGATAAAATAACCAGGTGCCCAAGAAGCAGCATTTAGCCAAGAAGTGGATTAAGAAGAAAGCCAAAGTGGAATAAGAGGGTAGCCATTTACCTCCAGATAAGAAAGCATATGATGCCACCGTAAGACGCTGATGTGATAAAATAGAAAGAAGAGAGTCACAGGTTTACAGATTATAAAGGGCTTTACAGTTTATAAAGGGCTTTCTCACATGGCATACATTTGTTTTGTGGGATCACTCTGACACTAGCTCAGAGTTTTGATGTTCTAGAAAGAGTGCTGAGCTGGGGGTCGGAGCCTGGGTTCTGCTCTTAGCTATGCCATTGATTAGTTACTAACAAGAGCAGAGAGTGGGGTCCTGATCCTGACCCCACCCATGGCAATGAACCGTCCCTCTGCTGGCGGGCTGCATGAGGGAGAGGTGCGTGGGAGTTGGGTCATGACCACCAGTGGCCTTGGAATCTTTTGAGAAGATGGACTTCAGGCCTCTTTAGTCTGCAGATGAGACCAGCTGGCCACAGCCTGGGCCTTTTCCAAGGCCCAAGTGTCAGGACCAGGAGCCTGATGAGTGAGCTCCCCTACCTGCCTGCCCTTGGGGGACCATGTGATGGTGGAGTTTCCTGTCACCCACCACACTGCTTGCCCTGGCCACACACTGTGGTGAGAAGTGGAGGGACATGGGAAGGAAGCAGGATTCTCCCCAACAGCCGCAGGAAGAGTTCACCCAGCATGAGTGCATTCAGATCTCACCCTCATGCTTCAGCTTTGGAACTCACCCATCCTGCCAGTCAACCCTCATGTTCCAGGAACACAAGGGGTGCACTCAAAGGCTCTGAGGCCACAGAGAGACACACTGCCTGTCAGGCTGGGGAGCTGTCATCACGACCTGCTCTTGTAAGGGGGAGCAGAGCGTGCCCCAGTGTCCAGCAGTGTCACGGGAATCTCTATGGGGCCACCTTCTTCAGGGCAGGTTTCAGGAATGCTGGCTAGAACCCTAGGCCCCAAAACAATGGTGCGCATGGATGCCCTCTGGCGGGGGCCTCACCCACACCGCTCAACAAATGCAGATTTGAGAAGACAACACCACGGTCCCAGCAGCTCAGGGGGACACCTGGATGCATGACCAGGCAGCCCCATTCCTTCAGGCCTTGCACAGTCCCCAGAACCCCCGAAATGTCAGCACTCAGGAGGCACACTGTTGTCCAGTGTCAGCCAGAAAGGAAAGAGGAGTCTGTTCAACCCAGAGCGAAGAAACCGCTCAGCTCAGTCTGGCCACTGTCTTTCTTATTTTTAAAAACCTTTCACCTACCTCTCAGAAGTCTCTAGGGATGCAGAAAAGCAAGTGTTGACTCTAGCTGTTCTTACTTCCCCCTTCTCAGTTTATTGGCTTCTAGTTTGATGCTTCTGCCTCCTCTTAGACACATTTTAAAAGACTGTTGGATTTCTCTTTGTTGATTAAATGTCTCTAAGGTGCTTTACCTGCCTGAAAAGAATATATTCATACATGGCTTTCTGGATTAGATTGTCCTCTAACAACATGGGGCCAGGATTTGGAGTGCCTCGCCTTACTCTGCCTTCAAGGGTTTTCTTGCCCTCAGTGATGGTCTGGGCTGGACAGCTGCTGTAGAGGCCTCCTTCGGAATTGCTGAGCTGCTTTAACTGTGTCTTCTTGCCCAAGGCGATCATGACAACATTCATGGAAGTTGGTTCTCCTCCTGACACTTTGGGAAAGGTAATATAATCTCAGCCAGAAAGGCATCAGGAGACTGGTGTAGCTATGAATTGCCACCTCGCCCAAGAAGCCAGCAGTTTGTAACTTTTCTTTTCCAAAGTCAAGTTGCTCTGCCGGGAAAGGGAGACTCACCTGCGTACCTTGACAGGGGTGTGAAGTTATGAGAACACCAGGGAGGGGTTGGTGGGCTGAGCTAGAAACAAACCTTACATTTAAGGGGGAGATGGAGGCTAAGTTGCCCCGAGACTCTGGGAGTCCTGCTGAGACCCTGTCTCCAAAGTCCACAGGGATGGACATTGAAGATCTGCTCCCCAGCCCCCAGGGTACCTGGTCTGAGATGGTGAACTCACCATCAGCCTGGAAGAAACAAGCAGCCAGTGATGGGAGAGGGTTTTCACTTCTCAAGAGCCAAATGGGGTTCAGGAAATGCACAAGTCATCCAAGGCTCTCACCTGAACCAATGATTTCCAGTGCTTCTACCTTGGGTTTTATAAACATTGCAGAAGAGGGAAGGACAGACACCATGAAGAGTGAGAGCACCGAGGATACCAGGTCTCTGTAATTCATTTAGGGGAGATTAAGACTCAGGGAACTTGTTCTCAAAATGCTTGCAAAAGTTTCCGACCACTTGAGCAATGAGATTGTGTATGAATCTTCAGAGAGTGAAGGAGATAAAACTTGGGGCCTACAAAACAGCCTGCCTTCTTTGAACACCTGCCAGCACTGAACCTCAGGGGACTGCACTGATTTAATTCTGGCCCCAAGTCTCCTCCAACAGCCTGATAGAAGGAGATTCTCCCGCAGGCCTGCTGCGAGGTTTCTATGAGTGAGCACTCCTTGGAAAACATGGCAGCCAGCCAGGCCCCCAGTGTTTTGCGGGGGTTAATGGTCCCACTCTTGGTTTAATTTCCCTTTGTGCCTCCTTTTCCTCCTCTCTCCACCTCCCTTTCCATTGCAGTGTTGCTGCTGATGGCTAATACTCAGTGGGCAGGGTGTGTTTGCAAACAGCCTTCAGCAAGTTCATTTCTACACACAGACCCCAAGTGCTGTCTCAGTCGCTCTGGAAAGGCCGCACAGACACCAAGCAAGTGTCAGGTGGAGGTAACCCTTTGTGCATTCCCAAACTCAAATAAAAATTAAAATTACTAACATAGCCGAACATAACCTTAATAAATAATGCCTCTCACCTAATAAGCGCTACCATCTTGCCTCAGACGTCCTGGGTTCCTTTTACTTGCTAGATTCACCTAGAAGCCTGCAGAAGGGCACAGAACATTCTTTACAGCCTTTTTTCTTCCCTAGCAGCTTTTTTCCTTTTATCAGCTTTGAAGACCCAGTCACATTAGTCCACACTGACTTTTCAGGGAAAATAAGGGGCCTCAGGGCATAGTACTGCTTAATTTTACTCAATGCATTGTCCTTAGGTTTCCATAAAGCATTTGCATATGAAATAAATTGAATTACCCTTTTCCAGGCACCACTAGAATTTGTTCTCTTTCAATTGCTCATCATCCCCTCATCCAGACTTGGGTCAGGCTAACTCTTTGGAGGATTCAAGAAACAAAAGTCCAACTTGGTGCTTTTTATCTGATGACTGGATATTATAGCCCTTACAAGTTCTAGCACTATTTTTTCCCTTAGGACTGAAAAGGTCTGATCACCTTGATTTAGTAGGATAATTTATGGAGCCTTTATAATCAATAGCATTATTTGTAAAGGTGGCATTTTCTAAGGAAAGTTGTTTGCATAATTTTGACTCATTCTGAGCACCTGCAGTAGACCGACAGGAGACCCTGAGAATTCATGGAGAGTAGAAATGCACTGATGGAGATAGCTTGGACTCAGATTTGGGATCAAGAGTTATAGGAATGAAGTGTTTTTGCATCAGGTTCCAAGTGCAAAATGCATGCTGACCTCTGTACACTCTCTGCACTCTTCAGAGCCCTGCCAGAGATGGAAGCCAGGCCTGACATCCCAGAGCCCAGGGCCATTTCTTTTCTCTATAGTCCTAAGAGTCTATGTGGTTTTTGTTGTTGGTGGTGGTGGGGTTTTGTTTTCATTTTTTAATGCAATGTCCTGATTGTGTCATGTAAAAGAGGTACCTGATAAGGGGGCAGATCATGATCACAACTCATTACTCTCAAACAACCTCACATCACCACCTTCCTTGTACTTTTAAGATGTGGTTTCAAAAGCCCCAAGTGCAGCAGCTTAAACAAGACAGAAGTTCATTTTTCTCCTACAATTATGTCCAGACTTAGGTGGACAAGAACTTGCATGAGGCCTTTAGTGGGAAAGTGGGGGGCCTGCTTATCCGCATGGAGCTCCTTTTCCCCAGACCACCTCATGGCTAAGGTGGCTGCCCCAGCTCCAGCTGTCACTTGCACATTCTAGTCAGTGAGCAGGAAGGAAAGTGGGGATAAAGGCATGCTCTCTTCCTGTAAAGATGCTTTTCAGAAGTGGCAAATATCATTTCCACTTCCATCTTGTGGACTAGAACTTTGTCATATTTCCAGCACCCTGGAAGCTTCAAGAGATGGAAAATATAGTCTTTTTTTTTTTTTTCCAGGAAATCCCATGCCTGGGTACAAAATGGAGTTTCTATTATTACAGAAGAAGGAGGAATGGATGCTTTAGAAAACAACCAGCAGTGTCTGCCACATAGCCCCTGTTCCATTTCTGCCAAGGCACATATTTTTACGTCACCGCATTAAATGATCTTTAATCTTATTCCGTACTCAAATCCATCTTAGAGGTTGCCAACAGACTCCAAAACTTCAGACTAATTTGGGTCAAAATCATTTGAAATACTCCAGTAGCTCATTTCCTTCTGAAAACCCACTGGCCTTTCTTAATCATGCAGTTGCACTAGCATCCTAGTCCTTAACTCCTTGATTGCCATACCAGAAACACACACACACACACACACACACGGGATCCCAAATTCTTATTTTTAAATTCATCCAGAAAGAAATGAAATTTTAACCACAAATGTTATTGATAGTACCCCTGTGGCTTTCTTTTGCCGTCAGAAGGTGGTAATTTTCCAATATCTGGTTTAAGAACAGACAGAGGGTCCTCCTTAAAAGAGGAATCACCAGAGCTGTGTGCCTTGGTGTTGTCTGGCTATCTAAAAAAAACACCTTCATACTTTTTAAGGGAAATCTCTGCTTAATCATAAAGGAAACCTTATAGATAGAACATGGTGAAATGGGTGAAAGAAAAAATATGAATTATGTGTCATATATAACTTCATTAGTTTCACAGAGGCACCACTGTCACTGGGGCAATTTCCTTCCAGCCTTTTATCAAATGGGCACGATTTTATAAAATATATACAAAAATCTTTTTTTGGTCTTTTTTTTTTTTTTAGGAACACATCTGCATCATATGTAAGTTCCCAGGGTAGGGGTCGAATCGGAGCTGCAGCTGGCACCCTACACCACAGTCACAGCAACGCTAGATTTGAGCTGCATCTGCCACTTATACATACCATAGCTCATGGCAATGTCGGACTCTTAACCCACTGAGTGAGGCCAGGGATTGAACCCACATCCTCATGGATTTGTTACCACTGAGGCACAACAGGAGCTCCCTATATACATCTTTATTTGATATTATTTCCTAACATTTTTCAGATCTCTGCCTTAGTTTTCGATATGCCCATTACTTTAATAACTACGCAGTGGAGTAGATATGGCATAACTTACATAACTGTTCCCTATCGTGAGCATGAGGGCTGCACCCAGCTCTTCCTTTCTCTGAGATAACAAACAAGAAGAACTCTTATAAGGATTCATTTCATAGTCAGAATCACAAGCGTTCAGAATTTTATTTTTTAAATAGATATTTTTTAACTAGTGTGTTTTTAGCACACAAATAATACATTTGCATGTTTTTCAAAAAAGCTGATATTAAACGATCCCTCCCTGTGCCTGGCACTCGCCCATCCCGCAGTGCTATGTTTCTGTCGTTATTATTTTGGTGACCTTCCAACATAATTTTAAACAGTATTTATGTGGCTTTAAATATTTACATCTAGGAGCTGGGAACTCTTGAATTTATATTGTTCTCTTGAGTGAGGATTCTACGTGCATCAAGGCCTAATGGATTCATTTTTATTTACTTTCTCCAGCTTTTTTCACATCCTCTGGCTCATACTCAACTCTCTGTCTCATTTCTGATGCCATTTCTGATGTCTAAGCCACCACAGCTCACAGCAACACCAGATCCTAAGCCATTCTGTGTCCCTTACTTGTGTTTTTCAGAATACTGCCTCAAACAATTTTTTTCAAATGAATGTACTTTACAAGTGCTTTCAGGTTAAAAATGCACTCCCAACCCCATGTGTGTGTGCACATACCACACACACACACACACGTGCATGCATGCATGTGATTGTTAGTTCAGCTGGACATAGATCTCTAAGACTAAATTCCATTTTTTTTTTTTTTTTTGGCTTTCTTAGGGCCACATCCTTGGCATATGGAGGTTCCCAGGCTAGGGGTCAAACTGGAGCTGTAGCTGCCAGCCTACACCACTACACCACAGCCATAGCAATGCAGGATCTGAGCCGTGCCTACGACCTATACCACAGCTCACAGCAACGCCAGATCCTAAGCCACTGAGTTAGGCCAGGGATTGAACCGACAACTTCATGGTTCCTAGTTGGATTCGTTTCTGCTGAGCCACTATGGGAACTCCAACTCCTTTAAAATTTCCTTTTCCTCAGGACTCTGAAGGCAGACTTTTAAGGATAGATATCCCATTGGTTCTGAAGAGTGTAACATGGCAACAGTGTGATTCTTTTTCCTTGAGATCCTGGGCCCTCCCTTTATAGCAGGGTTTCTCAGGCTCAGCACTACTAACGTGTTGGGTCTAGTAATTCCTAGTTGTGGGGTCTGTCCTGCACAGTGTGAGTGTTTAACAGCATCCCTGCCTTCAACCCACTAGTTGCAGTTATGGTCTAACAACTGTGATAAGAGAAGTAGTTACAGTAGCGTTAGAGCACAGATGAGGGTTTAATCCGTGGTGACCACGGGGAGGCAGGAGCTGTCGGGTGATATTCCAGCTGGGTCTGAAAGGAGAAGAGGGAGCGAGCCAAGCAGAGGCAGGGGAGACCATGTTCCTGGCAGTGTGAAGAGCAGCACAAATGCACACGGGCCTGAAATTAAACATCAGACCCAGGAGACCTGAACTGGAGTTGTGTGATGGGGGCCCAATGGTGAGGAGACAATGACATGAGGAGGAGAAGGCAGAGAGGGCAACGTCTCACGAAGGTGTTACATTCTAGGATAAGGAAATGTTCATTGGGACCCCTGATTGCAGATGACAGCAAAACCATCACTCTCTCTTCTCTTTCTCCCTTCCACCCCACCCTATTTTCTTCCCTCTCTCCATCACTTGGCTTAGATTTCCTTGAACTTGTCGGTCCTCCAGTGATAGACCATTGGGGAGTCATGATTTTAGAATGAAAAGGATGCTATTTTCCTCATAGCTGCAGCAAAAGTCTCAGGGAAGGGGGCAGAGGCAGGGTCTGGATGAGCCCTGCTGGGGTTGGCAAGGCATCTGTGACCCAGTCAGCAGGGACAAGTAACCTGGGGCAGACCTGAGTCACGTGCCTGCCCCATGAGCTCGGAAGGGGGTAGGAAATGCTGACAGGCAAAAAAGCATATTTCCTCTAGAGGAAACTCCTGAAGGGACTTTAGAGTGCTGGTTGCTTGCAGCAGTGTGGAAAGTGGCTGGAAGGGAGGGAACAGGAGCTAGAAAGATGGGTTGGAAAGTCTTGCCAAGTCCAGGAACCAGCAGATGAGGGCCGTGGGCTAGCAGAGAAATGTCACACTGAAGAGGTGTTTAAGAAGAAGAGCAAGCACAAGGTAAGGGCTGCCTGAGTGTGGGTGTGAAGAGGGGAGCCTCAAGGCTGACAGGCTGATTTCTTTTTTCTTTTCTTTTCTTTTTTTTTTTTTTGTCTATTTTGTGACATATGGAAGTTCCCAGGCTAGGTGTCAAATCAGAGCTACAGTTGCTGGCCTACACCACAGCCACAGCAATGTGGGATCTGAGCCTCATCTGCGGCCTACACCACAGCTCACGGCAAAGCCAGATCCTTAACCCACTGAGCAAGACCAGGGATTGAACCCGCGCCCTCAGGGATACTGGTTGGATACGTTTCTGCTATGCCACAAGTGGAACTCTGACAGGCCGATTTCTGATTTGGGAGAGCATATCCCTTTGCAAAGTCCCAGCAGACAGACCTTTCATTGTGTCCTGGGGCATTTTAGAACTGAAAATCTTCAGGGGCTGAGAGAAAACACATCTGATAAAACAAAGAGAAAAGGGTCTCAAAAGTGCTGGAGTATTTTCATCCCCCTTATCACATTCCCTGCTTTTCTAATATAAATGTAAATTTTTTTTTAGCAAGAGAAAGAGGGAGGGGGTGGGGGAGGAAGGGCTCTGACTAATGGAACCAGTGTGTATTAACTATGCATTAGTGAAGATTATTCCACAATTCATTGCAGTCCTCACAATCAGTCTCCAAGCAGAAGGCAAGTGTAGAATATAATTTTTCATGATCATAATAATCTCTATTGAAGAAGAAGGGTCCTTGGCACCACTCTTGCTAGAAATCTCATCAGGAGTAAAGTACTTAACAAACTCTCTGCTGGGGGTTGACAAACAGGCAGCCTCTGTGGTCAAACAGCACAGCCGTGCAGAGGCTGCCTCCGGGCTGGGCTAAGGGAAGTCCCTCAGTGCTCTAGGGACTAAATATCGCAAATTGGATGGGTCACGCAACACAATGTACTTTCTCACTGTTTTGGAGGCTAGAGATGGAAGATTAAGGCCATTTGGTTTCCGGTGAGAGCCATCCTCCCAACTTGTAGATGGCCACCTCCTTGCTGTGTCCTCACGGGGCCTTTCTGTGGTGAGCCTGTGGGGAGGGACAGCTCTGGTGTCCCTTCCTCTTATAGACACCAGTTCTATTGGTTTGAAACCGCCCCCCTCACTATGACCTGATTTCACCTGTATTATCTCCTTGCATTTCCAAGTATAGTCGTGTTGGGAGTTAGGGCTCCAACATATGAATTTTGCTGGGGACACAATTCAGTCTGTAACAGGAAGCCTCACATGGTATAAGAAATTTTCACCAGAATCTACCTCATTTCAAGAGTTTCTGAAATCACTTGAGCTGAAAAGAAGGGGATAGCTAGAGTGGCTATAACTAATATGGTACCCAGTGCTTTTCCATCCTGTTTCAAGGTTCCCTTGCTATTCCTTGTCCAGCCTCGGGGACTCAGAGAACAGAAGTGGACAGCATTTCCTCTAAGGCCCCCTGACACTCCCAAAACCCAGGTCCAGAGACTTGCACATTTATAATATAGTGAAGTGGAAACAGGGCCAGAGTGGGCTAGACAACAACTTCATGGCGGCAAAGGCCTGGAATTGAGAACCGGAGGTTTTTCTAGGAACACATTCTTCAATCTCTCTGCAGCTCAGGTTTCTCATCTATAAAATGAAGCTCATGATGCCAGTTTCACAGGGTGGTCAATACATTAGGTAAGACGGGGGATGTAAACAGCTTGCATTTGAGAAGTCATGCTTTGCATTTTCTATGTTGGCATAATGGGAACTATTCCAAGGGACTCTACCCTCCTTGCCTAAAAAAATAAACCTTGCTTCACAGGGCAGAGAGCCAAAATGGAGATTCTGACAGTAGCTAATTTCACCTTTTTTAAGTACACTCTCATAGACACCCACTGAGTTCTCAAGTATCTGGGAAGTAGGATGGAGCCATGAGACACACTATGTGGCGGACACGGAGCATACAGGAACTTGTACCAAAACACCATTTCCAGCTGATCTCATACTCTAACTGGTAAACCACACTAGCATTTTAAGAGCCAAGACCAACGACTCCCTAAATGGCTGGACATTTTCCTCCTCCAGTGCAGCTATTCTGGTAAATGTCTGCAGGCCCCTGAGAGAAGGCTAAGAGGAAGATAGATGATATTTTTGTGATTTTACCATCGGGTCCTTCCTCAAGATTACATCACACCCCTCTACTCATGGAGCATCAGATCTGCAAACCATCTCAGGCTCGGTTATTAGCTGAGGGGCCTTGACCCTCTGGGATAATTCAAGCTCACTTCTCTTCTGATATATAGAGGTTTTTCCAGCTACACAGTTTCAGGCGTGTCTTAGTGAGCTGCCCATCCAACTGAGTTCTAGGGACTCTGTGACCAGTCAGTCACCAACAGAGGTCCTTGAGGGTCAAACCATTCTGATAGAACATCTGACTATTTGCCCATAACAGAAACCAGGCCAGCCTTGCTTCTGGCAAGTAACTATCGCTCCATGGCCTCCCCGGCCCCGGAATCTAAATATCCTGGAACCAAGGAGGCTATTTCAACGGCAGCATCTCCCACCTTCATGCCAGCCCTCTGAGGATAGCCACCTCTGTATTTTTCGGTATGAGGTGTCATAGCTCAGGCTGTCTAGAAGTAGAACTTGGCCAGAGTTTACTTGTGAAAATAATTTAGTGGTTAGTGTTCTCAGGAAAAGGGAAGTGAAAGAAGCAGTATAGAGCAGAGGAAGAAAGCTAAGCACGGAGGTCTTGGCTGGGCACTAATTTTAGCCTGGTTCCTAGTACTAAAGCCTTGCACAGAGCTAGCTGCACCTTGAAACAAAGGGACCTGCCTTAGAGTCCTTGTGTCAGCCTGTCTCTGGCCTCTGGCTCTTTAGGAGAGAAATGGGAGTGGTGTAATCCCTCAGGTGTATGGCTTCTGTTTGGTGGGAAGGAATTCTGTGGAGAAGGCAGCAGCCAGGGCTCAGAGCAGCTGGATGATAGATGTTTCAGTCTCACGAAGTGGATTTGGCACCAGCAGTATCCACCATGCCTACCTTCCCTTACCCATGTAGGGCTCAACACCATGGTGAAGGATACCTCTGTATCTTTAGAGCACACAGGAGAAAATGAGTCAGTAGCACATGATAAAGTTACTCCAATATTTCTTCCTTTCAAAGAGATCTTTAAAATCCTTCTACGTTATCCCATGGAATTTCTGACATCTCACTTTTGCTTACTGTAGACGTAGGCCATTACACTAAATGAAAGGAAGAGGAGGGAGTATTCCAAACAGCAGAAACGAGGACTGTACAAAGACTCAGGCTCAGTGCAGAATATGGCAAGTTCAAGGACATGGAAGTTCAGTATGACGGGTTTCAAAAGAGTGAGGGTAGAATGACCACAGACAAGCTAAGAACATAAATGGAGGCCATGTGATATGGCAGCTGGAGGCACAGTAAAGGAGCTGGTTTTTATACGGCAGAAACAGGGGCGCATTCAAGGGTTCTGACTGTGGAAACAGCACGATCACACTTGAGAAAGTTTTACTCTGGCTATGTATCAAGACTAGGAGGGGACTGAAGGAAAGAGCCAGAAGATCAAGGAGCAGACACTTTGGAGGCCACTGCAGTCATCCACATGGCAGATGATGCGATATGGGACTTAGGAGATGGCGGTGGTGATGGGGAGAGGGATTAGCTCCAAGGGATAATTAGGATGGTGTTTTTCAAACTATGGGTCTTGACATAAATATACTTAGTGAGTTGTGACTAGAATTGTTTAAGTGAAATAGAGCTAAATTAAAAACTACCAGAGGAGGGAGTTCCCAATGTGGCTCCACGGGTTATAAACCCAATTAGTATCCTTGAGGCCACAGGTTCGATCCCTTACCTTGCTCAGTGGGTTAAGGATCTGACTTTCCCGCGAGCTGTGGTGAAGGTCTCAGGTGCAGCTCAGATCCTGTGTGGCTGTGGTGTAGGCCGGCAGCTATAGCTCTGATTTGACCTCTTGCCTGGAAACTTCCATATGCTGTGGTACAGCCCTAAAAAAACAAAAACAACAACAACCCTACCAAAGGAGACTCTTACTCAGTTTTCCTGGGTATCTCCCATGTGCACAGGAGGTATAAAGGTTATATAATCTGTTTGTTTTCCCATGTAAAAATAAAAAAAATAAACAAACTACCAGAGGACTTTGCATCTAGGAAGAGTAAGCACTGCTTCACAAAACTGTTGTTTCAGGTATATGCGTATGAAATTGTGTTGCATGGTATGCCGACCTGCCATAGAAAATAGAAAATCTATTTCTTTTTGCGGGTCATGTAGGAGCAAGACCTACTGAATTTGAGTCACCCCCTAGCCCCCAAACAAGGGTAGAAATCACCGCAGTAGGGATGGATGCTATTGGTGGAAGAGATGTCACTTTAGGTGGACCCACAGAGGTTACAAACCCTGTGGGAGGCAGGCTTGTTGGGAAGCACAGTGCTCCTGAAAGAGGACTCTCAGTCGGAGAGAGCAGGCTTCTTTGCAGCATTTCCCGCCCTTTGGAAAGGACGTCAGCAGCCGCTGGCTTTGACCGAGCTCTCGAACCCGGGCCCGGACCCTGGTTCCTGCCCGGGAGCACCCCCTACTGGGACGCAGACCCGCCCACATGCTCATCTCCGACACTGCAAGAGAGGCTGTCGGTGGCGTCGATGCCTGGACTCCGGCCTCATGACTCACAGCCTGCTCCTAGGGTGACAGATGGCCTCTGAGCAGCTGGCCGTTGATCCAGGTCCCCGCAGAAGAGTAAAACAACGCTGGCCGCAACATTTACATCGCGCGCGGACGCGTGTCTGCCACGCTGCGCCGAGGCCCAAGGGACAGTGCCGGGCGACATCTGCGAGGCAGCACACGGCTCAATTCCTCCTTCTCTCGCCCCTTTG
This sequence comes from Catagonus wagneri, assembly GCA_004024745.2. Lineage (NCBI taxonomy): Eukaryota > Metazoa > Chordata > Mammalia > Artiodactyla > Tayassuidae > Catagonus > Catagonus wagneri. Next base: position 28,959,699 of record PVHT020004020.1, read on the forward strand.
TAAATTGCCTTTGTCAGCTTCTCCTAGCAGAAGCTCCTCTCTTCATCAATCAGAACCAATGGCCTGTTGGAATGAAAAATTCTCCCTCCTGGCCCGCCGAAGAAAAGCATTTCAGGCTGGGCACTCCTCTGGGCTCTCAGGCAGCCAAGAATGTGCTGTCACACCCATGCTGGGCTGTCTGGCTGTCCTCCCTCCCCACACACACACCCTGCCTGCAGCCAGCCAGGCATTCATCTCCCACCTGATGGTTTTGATGCCTGAGCAAAATTCAGATTCGGTCCCTTAATTGTAGGAGTCAGAACTGCCCAACTTCTAGTCATAATAAAGACAGTATCTGCTGATATGTGTTTAGAATACCAGGTATCTATTAAGTCTTTTCATTACATCTTCCTTTATGAAACACATGCTCAATACCTGTGCTATGGAGGCAAGAGATTTCCAAGAGAGTTTCTCTTGGAAATGGTACAGCATGAGGTTAGGAGAGGAGGTCCTCAGGCCGGGCTGTCCAGGATTTAGTTCTCCTTGGTTGATGCTACTCGTTAGCTGCATGGTGCTAGGCAAGCAAATCACTGTTATTTCTGTAAAAGGGGGATTATATGGGCACCTTCCTCATAGGAGTGCTTTGAGAACTCAAAGAACTAAAAGACATCTTACAACACTGCCTGGAACATGGTAAGTTCTATGTAAGGGACATCTAATACTTATTGCCATTACCATCACAACCACCACCATCATCATGAGATTCACCAATATTTAAATAACTCTGTGAGAGAAGAAGATTAAGCATTATTATGCCCAATGTTTAGACAGAGAAACTGAGCCTCAAAAACAAAAAGATGTTAAGTGACTAACTCACAGCCCTGCTATCAGCAAGTTGGTCCCAGCTCCAAGCCTAATCTTTCCATCTCAGTTACATAGGTCTGTAGAGTTAAGAAGCTCTTTTACTGGTTTTATGACAAATACTAAGAAAGCGTCCGGAGCTGACCACTCCTCAAATGAGTTGACCAGCCTCTCTGTGCACCATCTCCTCCTTGCGGCTGGGATAAAGCACCCACCACCCAAATGAGAACTCCCTAGGGGGTGTCGCCAAGGACATTGCTTCCAAAGACTGCTGCCATCACTCACAGGGGAATGCTGGGGGTGGGAGCGCGGTGTGGAGAGGCAGGGTCACCATCCTAAGGGCCACCTCCATCATTCCTGGGCCACCTGGGAATAAGTGTGCCCCGGAAAAAAACTTACATCCAGTAAACTGTAAATCATTTCTCAGGGTTGTTGGTGATTCACAAAGCTATAGGCATTAACATCAGCCCTTGCCTTTCAGTGGCTGGCCAGCTGCCAGCACCGCCTGAGCGTACAGCTCCAAATCAGCACATGCCACTCCACAGCTAGGGAGAGAAGTGGCCTGGATTCTGCCTTTTGTTCTTCTGGAAGTGGGAGCGCCGTGTGGAACCAGGCAGGTCACTGGTAGGGGGACTATTGACCAAGGTCCACGGTGACACGAGGCTTCAGGCCTCCTCCTTCGCATGAGGGATTTGCTCCCAGCCCCTGAAGGTCACCGTGTCTGGACAGACAGCGCAGTCTCCCCAAAGCACTCTCACCGAGGCCCCTCTTTCCACTTTCCTGCCTCTGACATAGTTCCATGTCTCCAACGGCCAGACCCAGCCTCCCAAGGGCTCTTTTGGGTCAGCACTTTTGGTTCTGGTGCTGACTTGTTGCCACCCCTCCCGACCCCAGCCCTGGGCCCAGTGTTCTTCCCAACCCCTCTAGGAAGTAGGAGTCTTTCTTCCAGGGCTGGTCCTGCCTCAGTGCATTGAACACTGATGGCCCACAGAGCTGGTTTCTGCCTGTGGCTTCCTCCCTCTGCTGCTATTAGCCATCCATTTCCTTTCATGCCTATCTCCTAAGTGACACAGCTAATCCATCTCCACTAGCCCGTATCAGAGACATTAGTGCAGTTGATGGCCTACCGACGACGGCTGGAGGAAATACACGAGCCTCTTGTTAAGAGGTGGGGGATGTTTATGTAAACAGAGAAACTCAAAATTTTAACCTAGCAGAGGAATGGATGCCAGTATTGGGAGTTGGAATGAAAAGCCTTATCGGTACTGACAACGTGCATCTTTCTGCCTTTTATACATTTTCTTCCTGAGAAATTCTGGGACGCCTCATACTGCTAGAACCCTGAAAGTGCCAAAAGCAAAAGAGCAGCAACCCCAATAAGAAAATGGCATTTGGTGCAGCTTACACTCACTGCTGGGACATACTCATTAAGTCTGCTTGTTACGCTGTGTGTGAAGGCTAAACCCAGAGAGGGCAGAGCACCCTTCACGAAACACTAACAACACTGAGACAAGGCTCAGGAGCTCATGTCCAGGCTCTTCAAGGTTAATGGAGGTGCTCCAAGATCGTCTGCTTGCTGTTGCAGACAAGGAGGCTGGGGTGTGTTGGCAAGACAGCCCTGTTTGTGATGTGAGCACTTAGCGCTGCTGTGTCTGCCCTCCTCTCTGCAGCTTTGGAGATGGATTTGGTGGTGGCCGCAGTGAGCAGAGGCAGGGGCATGGCTGCTGTCACCTGTGCACACAGAGAAATGTGTCCATGAGCACGGCTGTGCAGCCATACACTCTGGAGAAGCTGCAAATGTGGCAGAAGCCCGGGGACGTCGCCCGCAGTGCTGCAAATCACATCGTGCCTGGGGTCAGGGAAGACGGGATAAGCAGTGGCCCTTGGACTTCTGCGGACTCCAAACTCTTGGGTCCAGGAATCTGAGAGCCTTTCTCCCAGCTGCACTCAAATAACAGGTGTTCTGTGGAGCCAAAGGTTATCCTTGCAGTATGTTTTGTTGTGGTTGGCAGTAAACCCACAAAGGAATAACTCAGTTAAATTCTCCCAGGTTTACCTGTTTATCTTTGCCCTCTGCACCTCAACTCTCCTATGAGAAGAAAATATTCTCGCTTTAGATGTTATCACCCTTGGAGCTGCCTTTGGTCTCTGGACCAAACCGTGCTGATTCCAGTTTTCTTACAATGAGAAAGCCACAGGGACATGGCGAGAAAGATACTGTCAGTGTGTTTCCATGCCCTTCATTCCCTGTCGGAGGCCCTGCGATGTTCAGAGAGTATCCACACTGCCCCCAGCTTCCCACTTACAGCGGGATTCTTCACCTCTCTGATGAGGGCCCCCAGGAGTGGTGCTGCTTCTCCTGCTGTGGGTGGAAGGGAGAGACCCCAGGGGTTGCCCACACCTTCAGCTGGCTCACTGCAGGTCTGAGGCCGCTCTGTTCTAAGGCAGGAGGTGGAAGGAAGCACCTCTGCTTGGCATCCTCAGGTCTCAGTTGTGGACCCAGGTCCATACGCAGTTTCAGCTCTCTGAGCTCTGGGACAACTAAAGGCGGGGTTTCCCTTGTTCTTTAAGGGCAGCATAAAAAGTAAGTACTTGTGATTTCATCCCAGAGGCACAGGGCAGGATTTATAGATGTTACACGCTGTCTAGCCATGCTGTGCTGAGCTCCCTCTCCTCGGGGAAGAAGGTGCACATGACTATGGGAAGAATTCCCAGAATATCAAATCCCAGCTGCTTCCCAGAGGAGGTGTCTTGGGTGTCAGGTCCCTAGTTTCCCAGGTTTTGGGGACTGTCCTGAGAGCCCTGTGGAATGTGACATCGTTGAGGGAGAGGTTTCTTGATACAACGAAGGCTTCTCGGGAGTTCCCAGTGCCGTGCAGCGGAAACAAATCCAATTACTATCCATGAGGATGCAGGTTCGATCCCTGGCCTCGCTCAATGCGTTAAGGATCTGGCGTTGCCATCAGCTGTGGTGTAGGTGACAGACGTGTAGGTGACAGACGCAGCTCGGATCCTGCGTTGCCGTGGCTGTGCTGTAGGCCAGAAGCTGCAGCTCCGATTTGACCCCTGGCCTGGGAACCTCCATCTGCCATGGGTGCGTCCCTAAAAAAGAAGAAAAAAAAATGCCTTCTCTTTCTTGACGCATTTACCTCTAGCAGAAAGCATTTCAGAGCTGAACATGGAGCCACAAATCCGACACTGTAGGTTCAGTATAAAACTGTGCTGAATTCTACTATACGATGCTCAAGGGGGTAGAGACACTTTTTGCTTGAAACAGAAATTCTGCCCCTTTCTCATCACCAGGTTTCTCCAAACAACAGCCTAAGCTCCTGATTTATAAACACTTTCACTTTCCCCATAGCCCTTCCCTGAGCTATTTTTGGCCACTTGCTGAGGAACAGGAGCAAAATTACATTTTCAAACCAACCATTAGTTTATTGACGCTGAGAAGATTTGTTAATCAAGCCAGACTTTTTCCCTTCTTGATCAATACAGATCTGGCTTGTCCTGCTAATAGACAGTTACCCAATTAGCTGCTCTCTAATTGCAGCCTCCACATCCTTTAAAAATCCGGCTTGTTGCATTGATCAGGTAACAGCTAAATTGGCACCCAGTCTCTTGCAGAACAGATTTAATCTGGCCTGCATTTGATTAAAACCCTTCACCCAAACCAGTGCCAGATGTAATTTTATCACTTTTCACAGCACACTTAGGAGTGATCACGGTACAACATGTAACAAGGGCCTCGCAGGGGGAAATTGAAGTTATTTGTCCACTCACCAGTCCTTGGAGACGCCCAAATGTCAGATGGGACAGATGTGTTCTAGAAAAGACCACATTCCCCTGGTCCTTGCCTCCTTTAGAAAAGTTTCTAGAAGGGGAATTCTCAAGTCAAAAGGGCAGTTCCTTAACACATTTGATGATTTGTGGGTTGCAGAATAAAACAACAACAGGAAAAAGTTAGAATCTGAATATCACAATATAACTATGGGAAAACACAGTGTTCCCTTTGTACACTGATTTAATAATTGGTAAATTTCACGAGAACTGGTGTGATACAGTGATAATTTTATAGAAAACTTTAAGACAATTCCTACTTCCTCAAGCATTTATGTTGCTAAAATTTACTTAACAAATCTTTCATATTGTGAAAAAATTTTAATTAAAATGAAACTATAGACTGTAGTTCATTCATTCAAAGTAATCACTTACCCTGTGCTTGGGGATTAAATAATGAAGCTAAGCTTTTTAATTACCAAGGTGGGGGGGGATCTGCTATCTGTGTCATTAGTTTTTACTTCAGCCTTGCAAAAGGAGAAAATGCAATTCATTCATTTGCAATAAGAATCCTGAAACTGTAAGTAGAAAACCAAAATATATCCAATATTTTATAATGTGTAAGTGATGTGTGATAGAAATTATTTACAAATGGATTACATTTTTTGCAACAGAGGAACAATGAATTCCTTGTCCAGTGTAATGCAAATAAGAAACCAGGTAACTCAGTGTCAGATGCCTTAGAAGTCCTGGGGGGAAGATAGTGTCAGGATTCCTGCCTTAACTCCACATGAACTTCCTAGGTAGCTATTATACAAATGGAGCTCAAATTCGAAATGCAAAATATATGCTCAAATTTGTTGAAATATAAAATATTTTTTAAAGTATACATTTTTTTTAAATCTCCTTTCTCACCTGAGAGGAGGGAATAAACTGTTAAACAATGCTTTCTAGTCTTGTTAAATGATATAAACAGAGTTGGATTCACAAAAAATTCCTTCACTTCCTTATCTGAAACCAGAAATAATAATAGCAATGCACCATTAATGAAGTGTTATTTATCTAAAAAATCTTGTAACAATTTCCTTTCTATAAAGTCAGTACTATACAACATAGTGGAGGCAAATATAAAGGCAACAAATAAAAAGAATACCCACAAACAATAAATCGTGATCTTTCTAGATCTTCACCTTTCTAAATCAGTCATACCGCTCTGAGAAAAACTACCTTAAAACAATGGACATTGGTACCTGGAGCTTCACAGAACAGGAACCAAACTGGAAAATGTTCAGATTGTCGGGGGTCACCATTTTCTGGCTATTTCCCAAATATCAGAAACCTACCCTGTCTTGCTGGGTTAAGCAAGATCCAGCTTGTCATTTCCTAGGACACAGTGTAAAATACATTCTTGGGTAGAACTGTCTTTAATGGAACGCTCTAGGAGTTCCCAATAGACTCCGCTTGTCCTTCCTTTCCAGGCCTTTCACTATTGCCTTAACCCTAGATCCATCTTTCTTGTGACAAGGGGACATGACTGAAGGTTGAGATCACTATAGCCAAACTCCTCAGCTTTTCTCAAAAGACACATGGGCAGGTGGACTTTTTAGCTACTGCTTTCTGAGAGAGAACAGAAAGGATCAGAATCCTTTTTTCTGAGGAAACATCAGAAACCCCATCTCCATTTTGCATACTAGGTGGTGCCATCTTTTGAGGTTGAGAGCACCTTCAAGCTGGGAGGAAGTTCTTGCCTAAACTGTTCCCAGGTGCCCAGCCTGGCATATAACCTGGCAGCCCTCAAATGGAAATGACACTTTTTGTGCAGATGACACTGAGAAAGAGTAATGGTTATTATTGAAGTATTTCCTGCTAGTGAAAAATTGGAACCAGCTTTCCCTGGGTTTGTCACAGCATGGAGTACATGTAGTAGGTGCTCAGGTCTAGCACATAGTAGGTATTCAAAGAGTGTTACGTGAATAAGTCTACCATGCAGGAGAACTGGGTTTGCATTGCTGCTTCTGAAAAGTGTCCCTCAGTGTCAGACCAGGGTACCTAGGAGCCAGGGAGGGTTATGGGCCCAGGTTAGTCCACTCAACAACATCTGAAAGAAACTATTCACTGCAAGGTTCCAGTGTCCAGCGGGACTTAGGAATCTTGCTGTTCACATTCTTCCTCCTATGCCGGTACCTCTTCTTTTTTTTCTATCTGGGCTTCGCTCCAGTTTGCTTCCCTTCCCAATCTTGGCTTGCTTACTCTCCTTTTCCTTTAATGTAGCCAAAAATCATAGATGTCAAGAGAAGAAAGATTCATGGTTTTCGTTTTACCTATGCTTTTACCCATGCAGAAATCAAGGATCAGATAAATTACATGATTTGCTTGAAGCCACAGAGCTGGTAAGTAATATTTATGAACACTTGAGTATTTAGAAAATGCCAGGCACTGATTTATAGCTACCACTTTGGCTTCACAACAACCTGTGATGTAGGTACTTGTGGTGTGTCAACCTGACTAGGCTACAATCAACCATTATACAGTCGAATGCTAAGCTATGTTGCTATGAAGGTAGTCATAGATTTAATTAAAGTCTATAATCAATTGGCTTTAGGTAGATTGTCCTGGTTAATCTGGGTGGGTTTAAAAGCAAAGGCTTTCATGATTGTGTGGGGGTTGGGGCTGTTGGGGGAGGGGAAGAAATTTCACTGCTTTGGCTTGTGTCCTATGATTTCTGCAATTGCTTAGCCAGCCCCCACAATTGTGTAAGGCCAGTTCCATGTGGTAAATATATAGCTTACTGATTCTGTGTCTCTGGTTGAACCCTAACTGATACACTGTTGTTATAATGTCCCTTTTAAAGATGGGGAAATTGAGGAAGGAGAGAGATTACTTAATTTGCCCAAGGTCACACAGCTAAATAGTAGAGGCAGGATTCAAAGCTAAGCATCTTGATTCCAAATCCTGAATCTTATTCACTGCTTCCTTTCCAGGGTACCAAGTAACACAAATATATTTTCTTGCCCCTAACCCAGCAGTCTTTCTCCATGAAAAGTAAATTGCTGATGGTTTTGAGCTGTTTTGTTAACTTTCCCCCAATATAAACATAAGTCACTTTGTCTTCACCCACTGACTAGTTAATATTTGTGATTTCTAACAGACCATAAACAATTACTCACTAACAGAAAGATCACTGGGTTGTCTTACATTCAATTTATTTTGAAACAAGAATAATTCAGCTAGTCATAAAATTTATGATTATTACAAATTTGGTAGTTTCACCAAACATGCATAAAAATTCTAAAAATCAAACATAGAACATAGACCTATTATCCATACCTGGAAAGAAAATTCACAAAATTGTGAATTAGGGTTTCTTTCCACCTTTCTTTCCTTTCCTTTCTTTCCTTTCTTTCCTTCCTTCCTTCCTTCTTTCCTCCCTTCTTCCTTCCTTCCTTTCTTGCCAATGTCAATCATTTGTTAAAATGAGATAATATATAAACATAAATAATAAATAGCTTTAGCTTTCTAGATAGATTATTTAAATTTTACAATTTTAGGTGAAAATAAGGACCCAAGACCAGCCAACACTTTCAAGGAATCAGGTCTAAAATACAAAAAGAAAAATTAAGCTGTATTACAAACATAGAAATGATATGAATTTCGCTGGCTGTCATTTCCCTGAGGTATGCTCACTGTTTTTTCCTTGTGGATATTTCAAGATTTTTTTCAAAGCATAGAGACAGTAAGAGTTTAGATGATCATATAAACATGACCTGGTCAGTGGGTGAAAGCCTTCACTCCCTTTGATGCTATACAGGGGTGAGGATTGAAGCATCTTGCGGGAGGCTAGATCTGAGGGAAGCTTCTGAGCCCCAGCTCAGCCCCAGAAGCCAGGGATGGTGGCTGCTTCCTCCTTCCTGTTCTACCAAAGGCAAAGGTGCTGGGCTTTCATCAGAGAAGGTAATACTTTGCCCTTGCAGTTTGAGGGGTGGAGAATCAAAGAGCACTGGCATCTGACTCCAGCTATTAAATTTAAAGGGCAGAACACAGCTCCTCTGCTAGTGGAAGGAGGGGTGAGGGGCAGCTAGAGAGGAAAAGCCTAACCCCAACCCCGCAGCAGCTATCAGGGCTGAGGGGCCACGCTCCCCAGGGACCAGCTGTGACACAGGCAACTTCTGCCCTGTTCAAGAGGGTCACCCCGAGGCACAGAGTTCCCTTGGGATAAAGAAGCTGCAGGTGAACCACTGAAGTTTAAGATCCTTAGAGTAAATTGCACATGTCAAGGGGACTGCAAGGGACAATGCCAGGCAATGGGGTGGACAAGGGGGGGTCTCTAGCCCCCGTGAGAGAGGCGGCAATAATACACGCAAGACTCCATGTGAGAGGGCGACACTCATAACAGTGCTGCGCAGGTAAGACCTTTCCCTTCCTGAGAGGCGGGGGGACAGAAGAGCCCTTCGAGGGAACAGAGAAGCCAGGCATGCCCCGATTTTGCACTCTACTTGGAGCTGCCGGCTCAAGCCTGGTGTGGAGAAATGCCTCAATTTTAAATCAAATTCATACTTTTGATTATTATAGGGACTGGGCTTACAATTTCTACATAAAGACTGTGCTGAAATTTAGACTACCTGGAGGACCCGAATGACACGAGTGTGAACAGGTAACTCATGTGACGCCTAGGTCCAGGGAGGGGGTTGGCCCTGCCATATCAACTGAAATGGAAACCAAAATTTTAAAACTTTTAATGCAATGAGACATTTCTCTGAGATGAGTCTGTTGTAGGTACCATTTACATGAGTTGTGATATTTTCCAAAAGTTTGGCACCCTCAGTGCCCTAGAATTGGATGCCTCCTCCAGAGAACATATCACTGTTTTATCTTCTTTGAGGGTTCTTTGCAGTCTTAGGTGTTGGAGCTGATGACCTGTTTCTTTCTTTGAAGTTACTCATTATCTTCGGAGGGACTCTGTTGACTGTCAACGTGAAAAGAAAAAATGCAAGCAAACAACTTACTCTCGTCTATCCTTCGACTTCTGACAAATCCTAGGCTTCCCAAATTCCTCAGCTGTCATACTTCTCAACCACTGCTACATGTTAAGCCTCTTAATTTCAAATATTAGTTTTGGTCCCCAATTCTGAAATCAGAGCTTCTCTGCTCTGCAGGAACTGGTACCACAGCAGATCTCAATGTATATATTTTTTTACTCTGTTCCATGAGGGGGTGAGAGTGTAGGAGAGTTTTTTCTTTTTTATTAACACACATGTATCGACACATAGAGAGGAGGGACATTTTTATGGATTGGTACTCAAGCGTAGAAGACGATAAAGGAAGAATGCTACTCCCTAAAGCTGTAACTCTAAATAAAATTTACTGTGGAAGTACCTCAGATGCTTGGGTCTCATCTCCTTCAAAACGTGTTCTTCCATTTTCTTCCTTTTCTCTCACCTTCCCTTTTTCCTCTCCCTCTAAAGCAAACCTCTGTCACAACGTGAGAGTTACGCGTGTTTCCCTTTCCTCTGTGGCAGGAACACTTCTGCCCATCTCTTGAGATGATGCACTTATTTCACTAAGAAACTTCCACAGGATCACTGGCTGAGAAGGATGTGCTTCCTCTTTGTAACTCACGAAGGGAGATAATTGTCAAACGTGCGAACACAGGGCAACCTGCAGAGCTGCTGCTAGACCGGCGATGCTGGATCTTCAGTGGTACCGTTTGAAACACGTTGAAGAAAAGATAAAGCAAAACAAACCCCCAATTCTAGAGAGAGCAAAGGAGTATTCTATTAACTCAAGCAGCAAAAGAAAGCCATTGTTTAGAGTTACATATTTGGGAAAGTCTCTTTGTATTTCAGTACTGCGCCTTCTACAAAAATAACCAGCAGGATTGAATTTAGGTTAAATGGATAAGATGCAGCATCTAACAGAAGGGCTACAGTACATGAAAAACGTGGATTCATTAGATTACAGTTCTATTCTCTGCTTGTTTCCAGGAGATAACACAAAGGTGCAGATAAGAAATCCAATGCCCCAAGCCATATACAGGCTTATACCCAACCATCCTTTTGGAATTCCACTAAATTCTCCCAAATTGCTTTCTTTCTAAGAAAAATCGAGTCGCTGTTTACACGAGCTCCTTTCTCCTCTTGACATTTCCCTGTTGGCAATCACAGTCACAAAATACCGCGTCTTCCTCCTCCAATTCCAGTCCAGGTCAGAGGGAGGATGGAAATCGGTGACGCACTGGCTGGGATTCTCAAAGGCATTCTCCTCTCACAATTGTCTCTTTTTAGACAATTTCTCACTGTACCAGAGATGGGCCGAGGGTGCCAACTGCTCATGAGCTTCTTGATACCGTGGTATGTCCGACTGAGTTTCGTGGCCGACAGCAGCCTGGCAATATCTGCGACCCTAAAAAGTGACTGTCGACTCCTGATCAGAGACCCTCATTTCCATTCATTTTGAGTTTTCCCAGGTTTTTCAGTCTTTTTTTTCTTTTTTTTTTTGGCTTTTTTCCTCTTTTATCTAGAGCCTCACCCGCGGCATATGGAGGTTCCCAGGCTAGGGGTCTAATAGGAACTGTAGCCGCCGGCCTACGCCACAGCCACAGCAACGCGGGATCTGAGCCGCGTCTGCAACCTACACCAAGCTCACGGCAACGCTGGATCCTTAACCCACTGAGCAAGGCCAGGGATCGAACCCGCAACCTCATGGTTCCTAGTCGGATTCGTTAACCACTGAGCCACGAAGGGAACTCTGGTTTTTCAGTCTTTGACATGGATGACAGTGAGTAGGTGGAAAACACTGTAAAGAACCCCAAACAAGCTGATTCTCATGTTGTCCACAGCCAGTCTGGAATCACCTTGAAAGCTGACATCTAGTATAAGAATTGAGCTTGTTACTGTGAGGACACAGGCTCCACAAGCAAAGGGACTAAAGGAACTGGCAATGTCATGGGCGGGGCTAGAGCTGGAAGCCAGGTCATCAGAGCTGCCCACCCCTCTCTGGTCCGGCTTAGGGTGCCGGCTGGAGGTTTTGTGGACATACCACGGTATCAAGAACCTCATGAGCAGTTGGCACCCTCGTCCCATCTCTGGTACGGTGGGAAATTGTCTAAAAAGAGACAATTGTGAGAGGAGAATGGCTTTGAGGATCCCAGCCAGTGTGCCACAAACATGCTAAAAGGGGTGGAGGGGGTCTTCCTTTATCTTCCCTTAGGCTCCCCTGATGTGGGAATCAGCCCAGCAACTCTCCTGCCAAGGTCTGGCTGCCCATTTAAGGTAAGTTTATTGTGGTAGAATTGCCCAAGGAAAAATCACTTCCATTCCCAGCCTGGCTGATTCTGATCTGTCCTCTGTTCCTTTAATTTTTGCCATTTTCAGAACATCATTTTGTACCTGACTTCTTTCACTTAACAGAATGCTTCTAAGATTCATTCACGCTGTTGCATGGATCAATATTTCATTCCTTCTTATTGCTGAGTGGTGTTTCATTGAATGACTGTTTCGTGATTTGTTTATCTATTTACAACTGATTAATACTTTGGTTCTTTCCAGTGTGGGGAGATGATGACAAAAGCTGCCCTGCAGGTCTTTTTTCTTTTTCTTTTTTTTGCTTTTTAGGGCTACGGAGGTTCCCACACTAGAGGTTGAATCGAAGCTGTAGCTGCTGGCCTACACCACAGCAACTTGGGATCTGAGCTGCATCTGCGACCTACACCAAAGCTCATGACAAAACCAGATCCCCGAACCACTGAGTGACACCAGGGATCAAACCCACACCCTCACAGATAATAGTTGGATTCGTTTCCACTGCGCCACAACGGGAATTCACCATGCAGATCTTTTTGTGGACATGCAACTTTAGTTCTTTCTCTTGGGTAACATCTTAGGGATGGAGTTGCTGAGTCATATGGTAAGTATATGTTAATTTTATCAGAACTTGCTAATAGGCTTCCGAAGTAGCTGTACTGCTTTCATTCCCATCAGTAATGCAAGAGAGTTCTGGTTATTTCACAACCAGAAACATGTTTTGCCAGAACGTGATGTTGTCCATTTAAGAATTTTTAGACATATTGGTGGGTAGATAGTGGTATCTCATCATTATGTGTATTTCCTTCTTGCTGATGATGTTGAGCACCTTTTCATGTATTTGCCATCTATCCATATATCTCCTTTTGTGAAGTATCTGTTTAAATCTGTTGTGCTCTGTTTTAGTAGGTTATTAATTTTGCTGCTGAAGTGTCACAATTTTTTTTTTGAATTACTTGGAGATTCAGCTCCTGACAGAGGCTGCAAGAAAGATCGTGTGAGGCAGGAGGCAGAGTGTGAAACAGCTGGTTTCTGAGAGCAGTAAGCTTGGAGTTCACAAGGCTTCCGACACTTCATGGCTTTGGGGACCCTGGCCCTGGGGCTATACTTCCCCCTGGAGCCTCAGTCCTCAGAACAGGGTTTCTGGTACCTGTGGCCAGACATGCCCGATGGTGATCCTCTGGCCACTGGATCCTGGTGCTAAGGGGCCTGGGCAGCTTTTAGATGGCCTTTACTGTTCTACCAGACATGAGTTAGTGAGCTTCCCTTGGGGTTTTAGCTTTTATTTGTGAAAGCCTATCTTGGTTGCCCACCCTTATGTATCATCCTGTCATCACAGGGAGCCAGCACTTGTGTTCTGAACATCATGCATGTCAACAAGACCAAAGGAAGTGCCTAACACTGAAAGTTGTCTGGAAGCCAAGACTCCACTATTTCACTGGTTTCACTGCATGTCTCTTTCAGTGTTTAATCCTCTAAAAAGTCAACATGGTTTTTATATCTTTCTACAGTACTCATCCCCCAATGACACCCCTACCTCTCTTCTAAGGTAGAAGAATAACAAATGACCTCCCTCCATCACCCAACCCATCCCAAAGACCCTTGCTGGCTCCCTCTCTCTCCTGATCATATGCAATCTTTAGAAAGTGCCAATTATTTCTTAACATGCACCACTAACGCCAGTAGTTAGAGAACTTATGATATCTTTTACCTCTTGGGCACCTTGAGAAGTATGTTATTTTTTTTTTTTATGTTTTGTCTCACCTGTTTAAGAGCAAACTACTTAAACAAAGGAGGAAGATGATACCTTATTCAATATTATAACCACCACACAGTGCCTTTCCTATAATAAGCACTCAATAATTGCTTGTGTTTATGTTTTTTTTTTTTTTGGTCTAATCAAATTCTATGTTTAAAGGTTCTTTTCCCTTTTTGTGTGGTGGGGCAAGGAGAATTCACCAGCAGGTGTGTGTGTGAGTGTGTGTGTGTGTGTGAGTGTGTGTGTGT
>PVHT020004020.1:28974620-28997704 GCA_004024745.2 Catagonus wagneri
TTTTTTTTTTTTTTTTTTTGCTTTATAGGGCCGCACCTGAGACATACGGAGGTTCAAAGGTTAAGGGTCAAATCAGAGCTACAGCTGCTGCCTACGCCACAGCCACAGCAACTCGGGATCTGAGCCTTGTCTGTGATCTACAACACAACTCACAGCAACACTGGATCCTTAAGCCACTGAGCAAGGCCAGGGATTGAACCCGCAACCTCATGGTTCCTAGTCTGACTCGTTTCCGCTGTGCCACAATGGGAACTCCCCATCTCTGTAACTTTTTCCAGTTGAGGCAGTTTCCCTGGGGTTGGTTCACTATTGTGCCCTCCCACAATTCATACGTTGAAATCTTAATGCCCTCCCCGATGATATTAGGAGGTGGTACTGAGAGGCAGAGTCCTCATGAGTGGGATGCATGCTCTTATAAGAGACCTCACAGAGCTCCCCAGCCCCTCCCACCCTGTGAAGACACAGCAAGAAGTCCTCAGTCTGCAACCTTGACTACAGAACCCCAGCCCCCTCACCATGCTAGTGCCATGATCCTGGACTCCCAGTTATAAGCCACCCAGTTTGTAGTCATTTTGTTACATCAGCCTGAACAGACTGAAATAGGGACTTGGACTCTGCACTCAGTGACCTGGTTCTCACTCTCTGGTGGCCATGATGCAGATGTAGTCTTTGTCCATGGCACCCAGCATCACCTTGGCACACCAAGGCTGCTTGACTGCCAGCACCTGCCACTCTCAGCCTGAGCACTTTCTTTTCCTTTTGCTGCAGGTGCCTGTGCACCAGGAAGCAGCCCTCAACCAATGAAAGAAGGGGAGTTGATGGATCAACATCCAGCTTCCTTGCTGCCTTTGTCCCAGGGTTCAATGACTGACGTGTTCTACACTGTCCCCCAGGCAAGGTATCCCCACAGTGGCAATAAGCCCAATGCTCATGCTTTAGCAGCATCTTTTCCCTCCCTGTCACACTTTCCTACTTCCTACCTAGGCGCCTAGTGTCAGCCATCAAATAACCCACTTTCATTTAAATTTATCTCAGGGTCAGCTTTTGGAAAAGCCCATATCAAGACAATTTGCTCTGCATTCTTTTGGACATCTTTCCCCATAAAAGACAAACAACATCCTATTTAGAGAAAGCCCTGACTGATGCCAAGGGAGCAGAAGGATGGATTCTGGCAGCCTGGTACCAGGCTCTTCTGAGTGGTCCACTCAGAGCCCTCTGGCTGCCTCTCACCCAACAAGCTTCCAATAGATCCCAGGTCTGGTTGTTTCTAAAATTCAGAGCTGAATAGAGTTGCACTTAGAATTCACTGGTCTAGCAAGACATGCTTCACACCAAGTCTGGAAGCTTCTGATTCTCCAACATGAGTGGCTGTGAACAGACTACATCTAAATCATCAATGACCTTTACCAAAGTGCAAACCACAGCAACAGTTTGCATACACAAAATTCACCCAAATACTTTCCTAAACCAAAGAGTCAGGAATATTTTATCTAATAGGATGCTTTAAGAAAATTAGAAAGAGTCTTGCAGTAAGAGTCAGTCTAGGATCAGATCAGAGCTATTCTGAAGTATCTACTTTACGAGCTCAGGCCACTTTTGATACAATGAAACTGACTCCTTTACTGGCCTATATCATGTTTGGATTCATAAAGCAACACAACCCAGCTTTGACATTATTTGTAGGTATAAAAACATGGTGTTCTAAAAAGAATTATAAATGCTTCACTGAGCTTTAGGAGGAAAGTCTTCTCTTGAAAAATGGAAATCAATGTTTAGTGTAACATGTAGCACTTCGAAATAAGCAGATTCTATAAAAGTGACAGAAGCTTGCTCGAAACAACAAGCTTGAGTGCACTCACTCCTGCCATTGCTGTTATTCCTGACAATAGCTGACACAGACTCTTAACAGGAGGGGTGAGAATGCTGGATCCACAGCACTGAGAACCACTGCATGTCAGCGTCAACAACTACACCCATCATTTGGCAGGGTCACCTGTCAATGTCAAAAGTGCTGTCACTAAGGAATTATTGAGACTCTCTAGCCTATTGCGGCCAAGAACTTGCACCTCTCCTGGCCTGGTCTGGTCGAGTCTGGGAGTCTCTTAAAGTTGTCAAGTTTTACTAGTGTTCATCTCTGTGCCACGGATGGTCTTGTTATCTTCTTTATTACTGGACTCTTCCCTAATTTTCAAAAAATTCTTAGCTCCTGAATATGGCATTGTTCAGTGCTCACTTGGGTACAGAATCTTTTCCCTGATTTCTGAGTATATTCTACTTTCCATCACTGTGCTTGGCAACGCTGGCCACCAGTGACTCACAACCTGGATGGGCATCTCTCCACTGCACTGGGGGCAGGGCTCAGAGTCTGAGTGTCCCCCTGTCGCCATTGTGGGAGGGTCATTGATTATGCATGCTTATATATAAGTGCAGGTAAGGAGCATCAGAGCTCAGAAGATTTAAACAGTGTACCGGAGTATGAATTCCAGGACTAATTATAGTCCTGATTTGGATGGTTCAGAGAGATCCTTTGCCCCCTGCATTTTCTGTGGGATTCTCTTTTAAAATGAAACTGTTAACATTGATATAAACAGCATATCTCATCAGCTCAGGGCTTTTTTGTCAGAGCTGAGTTCTCTTGAAATGACACAGAGCTCTGCATTTGGGTTAAACTATTTTATGTCTCTGCTAATGTTTTGCTTGGTGATGACGTTTGTTTTTAAAACAATTAAAGGCAGAGCAGAGACAATAGATATTGAGAAGAAGAAAAAAAAGTTCCCAGGATAATGAAAATCAATTCAATAATGTTAATGTGGAAATGGCTTTCAGAAATGGTTAGAGTGGTTCATCATAACATTAGTCACAGACCTCCAAGGACATTAAGAAACTGTTACACACATATTAGAGCACAGGGAGTCTTTGGTTGATCTTGTAACTTTGCAGATGACCTGTCATTTCTCTGAGATTTGTTTAATGGCGCCAGTGCTCAAGATCCTGCTTAACGGTGATGCTTAAGATTTTTGAACGTGAGGGGCAGACAGAAACCTTTCCCTGCACTTGTTTGCTAGATTTCAGCAACGGGCCAAAGACCAGGCCAGAACTGTTTATCATCTTGTATTAAAATCCCAGCCCAGTTCAGGGCCTCCTGCTATTGATCGCCTCCTTCCTCTCCTGTATCATCCATCCACCTGTTCCTTGCAACTGCCCTTTCCATTAACATTTAAGAGGTAAACACCCGCCATGTGCTCCTTTCTTAAAATTTAAACTCCACCTTTCACATCCCCCCCCTTTTTTTTTCACATTTGGATTTCTTACCCTTACTGCCTTCAGTTCCTCTTTACCTCTTGTTCATCATTCAACCCAGATATAGCTGGACATGAGCTCCATCGCCCAGATCACAAATGGCCTTCTCGTTCTTGAATCCAATGAGCACTTTTCAGTCTAAATCTCCCTTGAACTCTGTCACCTTTTCATGCTGTCAGCCTCCTGGGGATATCACTAGGCTGGGGCCGAAGCGACGAGCTAGGAGGCAGCTCCCTGTGGTGCTGAGTGGGACTCTAAGAGGTGGGTGTTAAGGAAGTGAGACCTAGGAGAGCATAAGGATACAGAGTCACAAGACACACATCACCCTCTTCACAATTCTGCCCACACTGATGCTAGAAATACAATCCAGCACCCTGTGCTATTTGTTACAGGAAGGAAGAGCCAAGGCTGGTTTTGCTGCACTTTTTTTTTGCTCCTCAAAATTCACTCATTCGAGTCAGGATGTCAGTTTCCAAGCAACATGCAAAAATAAGGGCATCATCCTCCTCTGGCAATTTCTGGTTAGTTTATCAAGCATGATATGCTAAATGATAAGCAAACATTGTTTGTTTTGATTTTTAACTGTCTTCTGTGCGTTCCCCGCCTCTTATCGTCAGTCACATGTCCTTCCTCTATATCACCCCACCGCCACTCCATGAATTTCTATAAACAGCCATAGCTGCTTGATTTACAAACAATGCCTTCACCCTTGGCAATGTGTTTGTCTCCACCATGGTTTTGTAGCCGGGACTTCTATCCAAGCAGTTTTCTGTAGTGCCTGGAGTGACAGTCCTGCATTTGTTTTCTTTACAGTTTGCTTTTTTTATTTCCTAGACTGAGCTCTGGCACATAGATACACGAGGCCATAAACACTGGTCTTCACGACCCCCTTTTCTCCTTCCCGCCTAAGCTCACCACTTTGTGATTATGCCTTTTTCTTTTTCTATTTTTTAGGGCTGCACCTGCGGCATATGGAGGTTCCCAGACTAGGAGTCGAATTGGAGCTACAGCTACCAGCCTACACCACAGCCCCAGCAACGCCAGATCCTTAACCCACTGAGCGAGGCCAGGGATCAAACACAAAACCTCATGTTTCCTAGCCGGATTGGTTTCTGCTGTGCCACATCGGGAATATGCCTTTTTCTATGCAAAGCCTCTGGCTGAACAGCTCTCTCTGCTCAAAGGCCCTTTCTGCACACTGCGGTGCTTAATAAATGTTTTGGTAGCATTGCAAAGCTCTCTCCACCTCCAGTAACCTTCATGCTTCTTTCTTCGGTCTGTCATCCGAGGTTCTCTGAGATCACCTGTGCGCTGGCTGGAGCACGGCATGTGGTGGACTGATGGTCCTGCACAGTGAGCGAAGACCCATGTCCTGTCTTCAGTTAGAGCAGGCACCTCAAGGCACTGCCTGCTTTCTTTCATGGCAAAGGAAAATGGTTTTTACTCTGAGAAGAATAAAACATTCCAACGTCTTTATGATGGTGCGCGAAGCCGCGCTTCCGTCATCATCCTGCAAACCCCCTACTCTTCTTGCCACTCTCTGTGGGCCAGCCATGGTTCCTGCTGTTTCTCAGTCACTCCAGGTACATCGTCATAGTCACCAAATCTGCTCAAACACGACCCGAGGCTTCACGACCTGCACACTTTGTCGCCGAGTTCCCAGTGCCCTGAATTCTTGCTCCATTCTTCGGTCACAGGAGATGATGTGATTTATTTATTTATTAAATTCACTGCTTACTGTCTGTCTCCCTCTCCCTCACCACAAAGGCAGCGGTGTCTGCCTCTTCGTGTCTCTTCACCATATATCCCAAGTACTGAGAAAATGCCAGGCACCTGGTAGGTGCTCAAATCATTCATTATTGTTGGAATAAACTAATGAAACAGAAATTATAAAAAATTAAAAATGTACTAATTATAAGCAAGTTTCGTATGGTTGTCTTTTTCTAATAAAATGTCACCAGCCCTATCTACTATCTTCATGCTTTTTCACAGCTCAGTGGAAAGCTGGCCCTTAGAAAAGGGATTAAAGAGGTTCAGTTGCCAGAAACCATGATCTTGAGAAAGATCACGCGGTGGGATGGCTTTGGAAAGGAGGAGCTGGTGGTGCCCCAGATGAAAAATGGAGTCAGAGGGTACAGATTCAGGCGATGGTGATGAAGGAGGAAAGTATTGGCCTTACACCAGAGCTACTGAACGGCTAGAGAGTGGGGAGTGACCAGTTCGAAATAATCTCTTGGTTTCTCACTAGAAAGGATCCCAACATAGAAGCTTGCTGTTGCCACTGCATTTCATTTGCACTGTGTTACTTTAATCATGCTTGTACAGCCAGAGCAAGAAGCCAGGAGGTCTTGTAAACTGCCTCAGTCTTGAGAACCGACAACCTCCGGGAAGATGAGCTTTTCTTAAGAAAATCACAAATCAGTGGTTTGTGGGTGTATCAAGGGTGTGTGGCTGGTGACACTGTGACGTCTCCTGGAGGTGAGCCTGTATTACGGTATTGACGCACACGCGTCCTAGGGTTTTTCTCATGCCTTAAGCGCTCTCTGGGATAGAACTCCTTGCACTTAACTTCCCATAACCAGGAATGAGAACTTCATTGAGCCAATAGAACTGAAGAAGCTTGGGTGCGCCAGGCTGTGCTGGGTTGTGAGAGACATGAGAGGACAACAGACATAGCAATGTCCTCAAGATGCTTCTCAATGAGGGAGAAGACAGGTGTGCAACAGATAACCAATACAATTGTGATGAAAGACTTTTTTTTTGTCTTTTGTCATTTTAGGGCCACACCCATGGCATATGAGGGTTACCAGGCTAGGAGTCTAATTGGAGCTGTGGCCGCTGGCCTACACCACAGCCACAGCAATGCAGGACCTGAGCTGTATCTGCACCCTTCACCACAGCTCAGGGCAACACCAGATCCTTAACCCACTGAGCAAGGCTAGGGATTGAACCTGCAACCTCATGGTTCCTAATCAGATACATTACCCGCTGTGCCATGATGGGAACTCGTGATAAAAGACATTAATGAAAGGTCTTTAATATCACTTATATGTGACCTAATAAAAATGATACAAAAGAACTTATTTATAAAACAGAAATAAACTCACAGATTTCAAAACCCTTTTTTTTTTTTTTTGCTCTTTACGGCCACGCCTAAGGGTTGAATCAGACTTACAGCTGCCACAGCCATAGCAACACGAGATCTGAGCCACATGTGCAACCTACACCACAGCTCACGGCAACGCCAGATCCTTAACCCACTGAGCAAGGCCAGGGATCGAACTCTCATCCTCATAGATACTCTTAACAATTACCATAGAAACAGAAACCAGTGGGGGGGAGGAAGAAGTGGGAGGGTGGGAATAACATATACACACCACTGTATAAAACAGATAATTAAGAAGAACCTACTGTATAGCACAGGAAATCTACTCAATGGTTTGTAATAACCTATACGGGAAAAAAATGCACATATTATATGTATGGTTGATTCACTTTGCTGTACTCCTGAAACTTATACAACATTGTAAGTCAACTATATTCAATAAAATTAAATAAAAAAAATTTTAAATGACCTGTAGAGAGAGAGTTAAGAGATTGTTTCTATTTGGAAGAATCAGGGAAGCTTTTATAGAGGAGATGGAGGCTAGGCCGAAACGGAAGAACAGACAGGATTTCAGTGGGGCACCCAGAGTCCATTCCTGGTCAAGGAGTCTGTATAGTAAGAGACATGGAGAAACTGGGAAGGGAAACTATGGCAGGTTTTCCATTCAGCAGAATACAGGGCACCCTTCAGGAGCAGTACAGGGAAATAAGGACAGAAAGGAAAGTCATATTCAAACTGGGGAGGACACTGACATCCAGACTCAGGGATGAGCTTTATTGTGGCAGCAGTGACAAGTCACCAGATGTTTCTGAGCAGGTGTTTGAATGGAGCAGAGGTAGCTTTCCCTTAGATGTGGAGAAGGGAAGACTAAAAGGAACCCACTGGGAAGGAGGCTTCACAGTTCTGAACTATTCTTGGGTCCAGCTACCATGACAGACATCAGTGATCAGAAGGCAAGAAGGAATATTACAGAAGCCCAGGGGGCTGCTCCTCTGTTCCAGGCTCTGGGTCATGAGGTCCGGGCTTCTCTCTGGACTTCCCTAAGGCAGTCCCTAAGGCAGGCGGCCAGAGAGATGAAGAAAGCCTGTCCAGGCCCTGGAGACATCGCAGTCACGTATCAGAAATATATGTTCCTTTAATAGATTCTCTACCTCAAATTGTTTCTGCCAGCTTGCCAATTTCCTTTTCTTTTAAAAAATACAACTTTAAAAGGAAACTCTAATAGACATACCGAGTGAAAAATAAGCAGGTGGGAGCTATAAATCCTATTTCTAAAAGTAGTAAGATGGAATAATCACATCCATTTGAAAATCGTGGTCACAAAGGCATCATCTAATGTCTGATTAGATAGTCCTCTTCAAGCAATAAATATAGATGATGACCATTTTGTTGCTCTCTGTGTATGTCATCATAGGCCTGACTTCTTCAGAGGTTGCAGGGCATGAACAGAAAAATTGCTCTAAAAATAATCCTCTGTCATTTTTCAATTTCCAAATAAAATTGGTCACTTGGCTCAGAAAGTACTGCACAAGAGATAAATCACTTTTAAGAAACACTGAACTGCTACTAAATTTTTTCTTCATGTAGTAGACATTCTCACTTTAAAGATAAATATATACTTTACAAATTAAAGTATAGCAGGAGCATTTGTTCTGCCCAAGTTGACAAGAAAGCATGTTTAAAGGAGCATGCCATCTGTTTCCCTGCCTTATGTTGATATGCCCCATTCCTTTGTATGTACCTACACGCCTTGAAATGCATCACGTATTAATAACAGACAGTGTGACAGATGCTCCCATTTCTGCTGCTTTTGAAAAAATTTAACAGATTGTATTTAGCTATTCTGTGGTTATATTGTCTCATGTTGAACAACCAGCATAGACTTATGCTGTTCTGTAAGTAGCCGAGGCTAAGCACCAGCCGTGTCTTTTTACATCCCCCCAGGGCACTGGCTATGGAGCTGTGGTTTAAAACCAGGAAGGTTGTCTTAGTCAGCATGGGCTGCTCTAGCAGAATGCCACAGACTAGGGCTTACAAACAAGGGAAATTCACCTCTCACAGTTCTGGAGGCTGGAAAGTCTGAGATCAGGGCGCTGGCAGATTCAGTGTCTGGTGAGAGCCAGTTTCCTGGTCATAAACAGCCTCTTCCCGCTGTGTCCTCACAGGGTGGAAGGGGGAAGAGAGCTCCGTGGGGTCCCTTTTATGAGGGCACTCATCCAGTCCTGAGAGCTCCAACCTCACGACCTCAGCACTTCCCAAAGGCCTCACCTCCACACACCATCACAGTGGGATTTGGCTTCAACACACAAATTTGGGGGAGATACAGTCATTCAGTCCATAGGAAAGGGATAGCAGCTTCATCTCTTCAACTTCTTTGTTCTCTCTTCTTCATCAGGCAGGCTTGCCTTAAAAAGCATCTGTATTTTTAAAACTCCTGTATACTTGATTAGCTAATATGTGCACAGAAGTACTTCATTCCTTTTTTTTCTTCTTTTGTCCTTTTTAGGACTGCACCCACGGCATTATGGAGGTTCCCAGGCCTGGGGGTCCAGTCGGAGCTGTAGCTGCCAGCCTGTACCACCGCCACAGCAACTCGAGATCCGAACCGCATCTGTGACCTACACCACAGCTCATGGCAACGCCAGATCCTTAATCCACTGAGCGAGGCCAAGGATCAAACCTGCGTCCTCATGGATACTAGTCGGGTTGGTTAACCACTGAGCCACAACGGGAGCTCCTGGAAGTACTTCATTCTTAATTAAAAATAAAGCATTGGGAGTTCCTGTCATGGCTCAGTGGTTAAGGAACCTGACTAAGAACCATGAGGTTGCAGTTTCCATCCCTGGCCTTGCTCAGCGGGTTAACGATCTGGCGTTGCCGTGAGCTGTGGTGTAGGTCACAGATGCGGCTCAGATTTGGCGTTGCTGTGGCTCTGGCGTAGGCTGGTGGCTACAGCTCCGATTCGACCCCTAGCCTGGGAACCTCCATATGCCACAGGTGCGGCCATAAAAGGACAAAAGGCAAAAAAATAAATAAAGTATTATGTACATATGTGCATGTGTGCATACTCACACAAACACAGACACACATGCCAGGATGCTGAGATTACAATTTCCCTTAAAAATGTTTAGCTAAAGTTCACAGAACCATCCCAGTACTTGAGGTAAAATCCAGTCTGAATGTGCCTTTAAGCTGTCTCCACCGTTGTCTCAGTAGCTCCATTCAATTCCACTCACAGACACCTTTGTCTTTTCATAGTACATCTTTCAAGGGTTTTCAATTTTTTGAAAAGCAATGCTAAAGAGCTTTATTGTTTTAATACAATTACCAGGTAGAAGCACAGAATGTGTCTGTTGATGAAAATTTATAGACCTGGTTTGACAACTCTGCCTCTCTACAATGTGTGGGAGGTATTTTACAGTGTGTTCCTGGATTCAGGCTTATCATGCAGCATTAACGCATTTATTAGCTTACATCAAGGGTTCTGTTTACATGCAATCATAGCTTTATTTTCCTTTTAGTATAAACACCTCTGATGAACATAATGTATCCTGCAGTTAAGTGTGACATTTCCCTGCTTCTCTTGCACCTTGTCCGACCTTTTACATAATCGCCAAATACCCTTCTGCTGTAGGACTTGAACAGCCCTTCTCGTGGCATAATGAATCTAATCAAAGGTGTCCTGGAGAAGGTGGAAATATTGATGTTTAAGGAGAGGAAACGAAGGAACAAAGAAGCACAGGCCATTCTGAGGTGTGGGTGTTACTACGAATATTACCCAAGAAACAGTCCCAACCTAACAAACCAGGCCTCCAGAGGACAGTACAACAAATGCTATTTACCGTTCTAGGCAGTGTCAGCAAGAGTCCAGAAACTCTGGCATATGAAGGAAAAAGAAGCTGCTGAGGAACCTTCCCTCCCTCCATCCAGCAGCAAAAAGAAATGGCTAAGGGAAAAGGAGGGAGAATACTGGACCTGCCCTCTGTTGTTCCTGAGAACAGAGATAGAATCAGAGTGGGGAAGTCTGAAGAGCAAGAGATTGATTTTAACCTTGTGATGTTAGGATGTAATCGGTACATAAGTTTGTCCTCTGGTGAAATGAGCAGTCTTGGGAACTCTGTGGCACTGATTTTCCGTGGGGAACCACAGATGCTCCTCTCTACTAGAGGATGAAGTTTGCCCAGCTCAGTGGTTCTTGGAGCTGACTGTACTTGAGAAACATTTGCAGAACTTTTTTTAAACTGAAGATTCCTGACCCTGCCCAGACATACTAATCAGAATATCCAAGGAGAGGTCCTAAGTACATATCTACTATAAACTTCCCAGATGTTCAGATGTGCAACCAGCATTGGGACCTACTTGTAATAAAGAACTTGAAGATGCCATTCCAAATCAAACACCTACTCAAATATCCACAACAATACGATAGCGGTAACAATAATAAAACCTGTGTAATCAGATATCTGCTTTGCTTTCCTTGGTCCTGGATCAGCCAGGATCTCTCCAAGGGTGCTGAACTGACAACTTGCACATGTTCCCTTTCAAATAACACTTATTTACCAAAATCTTCTATTTTTCATAATATGAACAGAAGTGTGCAATGAAGCAGGAAGGAATTTTTAAGGAATTATGTGCTGTTAATCTATAGCTATATGAAAGTTTATTTTCTTAAAGAAGGTGAACAGCTGGTCTCAATTCCTCCTGAGAATAGTGCAAGACAAAATGAGTTTGGTTTAGACACAACGAGAAGCACCTTTTCACGGAAAGTCATCACACTTGGAATATGTTGCTGAGGGTACATGCATTCCTTCCACAAATCTCTGGAAACTACGTGGGTTCCTATGGGCCCAAGAGGACTGAGTTCTGTCTGCAGCCCTAAAATCTGTATTAACTTTTGACCCCCAAATGCATCTGCAATTTCCACTGCTTTCTCAGGGGTGGCTTCACTGTCTCTCTGGAGGAAGGTGTGTCTGCCTCTGGGGTCAGGACTTGCCTTTAATTTTTACAAGAAACTTTATTTTCATTGTGTCTTTCTGAATCCATGGCACAGGAAAGGTGATAGGAGTTTTGTATTATTTTGCTTATTCCTTTATTATCTAATTCCCCTTTCCATCATAAGAGAATTAAATTTGATTGGCTCAAGGATGTATCCCCAGTGCCGAGAACTTCTGCTGAATGAATAAATCAGAAAAATAATTTGACTGAAAGCTGAAAAATCAGTGGCCAACTTATGGGTGCCTTTTATTTTCTTTGCACAGATTTTGCATGCCCTTGGTCCACCTGACCAAACACAAGGTCCCTTCCCCTCTGGGGAGTGATACCCTGGCCCGAGGGAGTTTGCAGTCTGTAAGCTATACACATAGGGGGCGGTCACTTGATGGAGGTCTTTAGCCTCAACAAACTAAGTCACAGACCACAGAATATATCCTGCAGGAAGCTGGGGAGGTGGTAGGGAAGCGTGCGTGGTGTCAAAATGTGGAAGGGCTGTTCACTACACAGAATATCTGGGTGTTCCATGGGAGTGTCAAAGAGTCTCTGTGTGGTGAAATCAGAGAACCGAAGACAGATGTTTACTGAGCTGGTGACAATGCCAAGCAATTTCCCAGGTCAACCAATCAGAAGTCTTTTTATCTCCTTTTGTTTTCTCATTTATCTCTGTCAGTAACATTCTCTTCTTGGACACATCAATGTTGCAAGTGAAAAAATATTTTACTGCTTTTTCCAATAGAAATTCCAATGCATTGAGACTACCTTGGCCATTTCTAAGATTAGATTTGATCGAATATACCCTGTCTTTGAGAGAATCAGTGCAAGAATGATTAAGGTGGTAGCCTGAGAACCAGGAAGGGGGATGGTTTGGAGCTGCCATTTCACAGGTAACCTGTTCTCCCTGGGAGCTGCCAGCTGGCCTTGACTGTGCTAGCTCATATTATTTTTGGATCCAACATTCTACAATTCACACTTGAACAAGAGACAATGGAGTGAATGTCTTGTGTGTGTGTGTTTTTTTTTTTTTTTTTAACCTAGCATTTCTTTTGCCACCCACCGTCTGAACATGACAGACCAAATCTTCTGAAGAGTTTTCAACACCCACAGCCTGGCAACTCAGAATAGGGAAAAAAGCTCATGCACAATATACACTTTAAAAGTATTTTTAGTTTCTTCCACGAAGTGACATTTTATCTTACTCTTCTGAAAAACATTTAACTGTCAGCAATGGCTAATGCCTGCTTAGTTCTGCAATTTCCGTGAATACCTTGCTTAGTTCTTTAAGACAATGGACAGCTTCATCATAACTTGTTTGTCCAAGTCATAGCAGGCTCAGAGCAACTTGCTGTGGTTGTGAAACAATGGAAGTTTACCAAGAGAAGTGGTAGAATCTGTTCTCCCAGAACAAAAGAGTCCAAGTCCCAACCTGCAATAGGATACATTTATTATATCTGCCTGACATGATATATATCACATATGTCAGTGATCTTGGGGAAAAAAATGGCAGTTCTGTCTGGGAGGATTTTTTTAAATGGACAGCTTGCAATGGTGTGGGCAGGGTATTGGAACTGGTAAGGAAAAATTCCCAGGTCTAGCAACAGCAGGGACTGATCACCCCCAGGCCTTAGATGGATGGAGCAGTAACTGGACCCTAGAAAGAGTACTGTATAAAAAGACCTTCCTAGTCCAGACCTTACTCTGCCCATCTTCTAGTGTCAGAAGTGAGATGACAAAGGAGCTTATTGATTTAGCCTCCTGGGGTGCAGAATAGAATGGAGAAGGGTGGACAATGGACTCCAGAGCAGATGGAAGATATGCAGGAAGTGGGGATTTAGAGAGACAGAGGTGGCCAACCAAATGCTCTAATTCATCTCTTTATTTGTTCTTTCATTCATCAAACACATATTTGTTAAGCACCTTCTACTGGCTGCTAATCACCTTCGAAAACACAAGTGAAGAATGATAAATAGTTCCTTTTCTCAAGGAGCTCTTACTTGAACAGGGGAAAAAAGACATAACTACGCGAAATGTCATAAAACAAAAGCTCAGGTGAGAGTAGTATGTGGGCAGAGAGTCAGAGGAGGGCAGTCAGTGTGGTTTGGGTGGAAGAATTAGAGGATTTAAAAGGGCTTTGAGGGGTAGAGGTTACAGAGTAGGCCTGAAACCTTTGGTCTCCACCTCAGCACCTCTGTGGAACAACAGGTTGACCTAGCAAGTTCTCAATGAATCCTAGGACTGTACAAAAACTAAATACATACACTGTTTTTTAACCGAGTACTTACAATGTGTCAGGCATTTTACATATAAGACTTTACTGAAATCCTATGATGACCTTGCTAAGCTGGATGTTGTTTTCCATAGTTTATGAATGGGAATAAATGAAACTCCAAGAGCTAGTATATTTTATCTAAAGTAACATCTAGTGGTAGAGAATATGAGATGCAAAGCTAAGTGTTCCTGACATAAAATTCCAAGCTACTAACTTTAAATAACAGTGACAGTAAAGGACTTAGCAAAAGTGCCTGCCTTGGGTTTAAACATTTCTACTGATCACACCTCCATGTGTTCTCAGATGACTATAGCTAGAACCTTTCCCCTATTTTAAGAAGCTGCTTGACTTGTAAAATAGCTAAGTTTTCTCATGAGCTGCCTGCACGTAGATGAAGAAGTCTGTATTGAGGTGCTATCTTTGTATCACCCCTATTTAAAGCCCTCTAATGACATTTCATTGTGATTGGAGTTAATTCCATGAGCAACATGGACAAAAGATCCAGCCTCTCCTACCTCTGATCTGATATCTTACTAGGTACGCTTTTCTCACTCTGCTCCAGCCACACTGGCTTTCTTCCGGTCTCTGATAAGTTTCGCTCTTCCCACCATGTTTCTTGCCCTGGGGTTCCCTCCGTCTAGAATCCTTGCCCCACAAGTCTTCACAAACAGGCTCCTCTTGTTACTCGGTCTCAAGAGAAATGTCACAGAGTCCTTTTCTGACCATACCCCATAATGGCCTGGGACTCAGGTGGAGGGCATTGAAAGTGCACTGGGGGCTCTGTAAATAAGGAGAGGCAGGAGCTCCTGACTTCTGAGCGATAAGAATAAACAGGCCATCAGCAGGTATGGTGGCCACACATTCTTATGAACTAAGATAATCTTTGTGCAATTGTTCCAGTGTACTTATTAAAAGCACCCCCTCTAAAGTACCCTGGTTTAGATAAACTACATGGTAACCCTATCAACAGCTCTACTCATTGATACTCAGCCTTAGACATGTTGGGGCAAAAACTATGGTGATGCTGAACAGCTAAGTAAGGAGGTGAAATGCCTAAATGTTAAGTCCCAACAGAAACTGATCAACTATTCAAATTAAAAGTAATTCCACCCTACTGGATAAACCCAAACAATCTAATTATAAGGATTAATTTTATAATTCATTCTTAGATTCCCAGAGTAAAAATGT
Source organism: Catagonus wagneri (assembly GCA_004024745.2). Taxonomy (NCBI): domain Eukaryota; kingdom Metazoa; phylum Chordata; class Mammalia; order Artiodactyla; family Tayassuidae; genus Catagonus; species Catagonus wagneri. The sequence continues at coordinate 28,989,473 of PVHT020004020.1, forward strand.
CTTAGAGGGTGTTTTACTTTGCAGAATCGTTACTGAAAATGTCTGGGAACAGAAGCATGCATAGTTACAAATTATTCAAACCACACAGGACTTTATAAAATTCTATCCATGAGAGGCATTCAATAAATAACCTAGAATTCATCTATTTCATGTCCATGCCCTTTGGTTTCAATGACATTCTCATTTTTCAAAACAATATTGAGCTACTCTGTACATGGAGTTTCAGAAAAGTTCTTCCCAGTTAATCAAAATTTACTCAATTTGTTGCACAACAGTTTTATTCCCCAGAGGTCATCATTGACACTCCATATCTATGAACCTGACCAAAAAACCCTGAAGGGAGAATTTCAAAATGACAGTCCTCAAGGAACTTTGTGATTTGTAACCAGAAAGATGTAAAGATCAACACATAAAAGAATTTTCTGCTTCTTGAAGTTAAATGAAATATAGGACATGTTCATTATCTAAGGATAATGGATATGAGAAATAAAATAGCAGTTTAGGTGAACTCACTTAAAATAGGGACCACCATTTCATAGTAAATGATGAAAACAGAAAAGTTTCCATAGGATTCAATCAAATTAAAAACGGTACAGATTTTGGTGTAATTTTCCAACAAAATTTTACTTTAGCATATACCACAATTAATTGTTGATGTATTTTCATAACACAACCATAAAGAGGATCACTTAACAAAAAACATGTGTGGACCTCCTTGGTCTTCCCAGGGAATTCCCTAAACCCTTTTATGTCCAAATATTCACTTGGGTGCTTAGCTAGTCGGCCTGCAAGTTCTCTTCCCTTCTCAGCTGTCAATGAGTCTGACTCCACTCAGGCTTCATTTATCAAAGTTTCAGCATGTGTGACATTGAGCAGTTCTCTAACATCACTTCTATCAGTCTCATGAATCCTGCATCTTTCACAAGATTTGCACGTTCACTTTGCAATCAATGTGCATTGCATTAACAGGGCATTGTTAGATATTCCCAGTGGCCAATAATCCTGAAGTCCAAACAACAAAGATATTGATATGATTGGTAGGGATCAAAACTAAATGGAGCAGAATGTTTGAAAGGGGAATAACTTTATGACTGTTTAGCCCATTAGATAATATTTTCCTTTTAAGCCTCCCATGCCAATTGTGTAGCAGTAGGGCCTTAGATAATGAACACTGGGGTGGCCAGGACTCCCTCGTATTTCAGCATTAAGTCCTAACTCCATCTGCTTGTTCTATGGTCTTGAGCAAGTCATATTATTTCAATGTCCTTCCAAGCCCAAGAATCCCAGATCCATTTTCTGGGATCCAAGAAGTTAAGCAAATATGTTTTCATGTGCATGTTCTCAGGGATTTTGCTCAGATGTTTCCTCAGATTCTCAAAAGAATTCAAACCATCAATTGTGAAGCATCTCACACGATCTCTAAAGTTGCTACCAGCACTCACATTCTCTGAGTTCTGACCTTCCCTGGGTCAAACTATCTTTAGTAAATAAAAGTAGAGGACTCTAAACCAATGGGACCTAATCAAGCTGACAAGCTTTTGCACAGCAAATGAAACCAAAAAGAAAACTAAAAGACAACTTACAGAATGGGAGAAAATAGTGTCAAATGAGGCAACTGACAAGGGCTTAATCTCTAAAATATACAAACAACTGATACAACTCAACAGCAAAAAAGCCAACAACCCAATGGAAAAATGGGCAAAAGAACTGAATAGACATTTCTCCAAAGAAGATATGCAGATGGCCAACAAGTACATGAAAAAATGCTCAACATCACTGATAATTAGAGAAATGCAAATCAAAACTACCATAAGATACCACCTCTCATCAGTCAGAATGGCCATCATTAATAAGTCCACGAACAACAAAGGCTGGAGGGGATGTGGAGAAAAGAGAACCCTTCTGCACTGTTGGTGGGAATGTAAGCTGGTACAACTACCATGGAAAACAGTATGGAGGTACCTTAGAAAACTATACATAGAACTACCATATGACCCAGCAATCCCACTCTTGGGCATACATTCAGACAAAACTTTCCTTGAAAAAGACTCTTGCACAAGTATGTTCATTGCAGCACTATTCACAATAGCCAAGACATGGCAATGACCTAAATGTCCATTGAAGGTGATTGGATTAGGAAGATGTGGTATATACACACAATGGAATACTACTCAGCCATAAAAAGAATAAAATAATGCCATTTGCAGCAACATGGATGGAATTAGAGACTCTCATACTGAGTGAAGTAAGAAAGAGAAAGACAAATACCGTATGATACCATTTATATCTGGAAACTAATATACTGCACAAATGATCCTTTCTACAGAAAAGAAAATCACAGATTTAGAGAAAAGACTAGTGGTTGCCAAAAGGGTGGGGGAGCAAGTGGGATGGTATGGGAGTCTGGGGTTAATAGTTGTAGACTATTGCCTTTGGGATAGAAAATCAAGGAGATCCTTCTGTATGGCACCAGGAACAATGTCTAATCACTTGTGACGAGTCTATATATGTATGTGTAATCGTGTCACCATACTGTACAGTTGAAAAATTGACAGAAAACTGTAAACCAGCTATAATGGGAAAAAAGTAGAGAACTGGATTAGGCAAGGTGAAAAAAAATATCTGTGAACTGTTATCCATAATCAGTTTTGAAATGTAGGAAATCCATCGTTTTAACAATCTCCTTCCCAGCATCCTCTTGAATCTTGTTTTGAGAAACTAAATGAAAGGTTTTCAAGTTTGTTGTTTTGCAAGAGGCAGAATGCTATGTAGAAGATTTAACGATGCATGTGCAAATTGTTAGGTGAGAAATACTGGGCATTCAGCTGAGTCTATTTCCAAGGATTTGAAACATCACTAATAAATATAATCCTATATTAGCGATTAATTATGACTAGAATCATTGCAAATATAAGAACTAGAAAGAGAGCAAATGACACATGATATCTGATGTGGGCAGGGCAAATAAGTTTCCTGAAATGGCCTTTACTATAGTTATTCCAAACCTTGACATCATCTTAGCTATAACTTTAATAAATACTAAATGCTAAATTTACATTCAAAACTCTCAAGATGATTCCAATATGACAGCAAATACAAAGGGGGAGAAAGGAAATTGCTTTGATGACATCATTTCCACTTTTAAAGCTCTTTAGAATCTCCTTTGTTGGACTCAAGGATCTGAGTCTCATTTATTTATTTATTCATCTGGAATGGATAAGCAATGAGATCTGCTGTATAGCACTGGGAACTAAATCTAGTTGCTTATGATGGAGCATGATGGAGGATAATGCGAGAAAAAGAATGTATATATGTATGTGTGACTGGGTCACTTTGCTGTACAGTAGAAAGCTGACAGAACACTGTAAACCAACTATAATTGAAAAAATAAAATCATTTAAAAAAAGAAATGGAAGAAACTCAGGATGGGCAATTTCGGTCTGATGCTATTGCACTATTGTAAGCTTGAACTCATGAAATCTTAAATGACAATATTCAATAGTGGATGGGCTAAGGCCCAGGATTTTAGGGGAAAAAGCTTATATATTTTTAGCAAATAGAGACTATCCTTTTGTAAGTGTTGGGTTGAGAAATGTATGGAAAAACTTCAAAGTTATAGGGACTGAGTAATTCAAATATAATGAGAGACTAGAGCACAGAAATTGTTGAAGCTCTCTACTGATCTATTTCCTCCACCACAGAAATTTTTTGACTTTTAAAGGACTCTGAGAGACCAAATACATTCGACTCCTGATCAGACCATGCTTCTTTACAGATATGGAAAAGACGTATAAACAGAATGATTAAAACCTGTATAAACAAAGAACAAAGCTTACTAATTCAAATGTACGCAAGAATTACCATATGAACCAGCAATCCTACTCCTGGACATCTATCTGGAAAATACAATTATTCAAAGTGATACATGCACCCATATATGAATAGCAGCCCTGTTCACAATAGCCAATAGATGGGGATACAACCTAAATGTCCATGGACAGATGAATGGATTAAGAAAATGTGAGATATACACACACACACACACACACACACACACACACACACACAATGGAATAATACTTAGCCATAAAAATGATGAAATAATGCCATTTGTAGCAACATGGATGCAACTAGAGATTCTCATACTAAATTAGTCAGAAAGAGAAAGACAAGTTACCATATGATATAACTAATATGTTGGATCTAAAATATGGCACAAATGAACCTATCTACAGATCAGAAACATATTCACAGACATAGAAAACAGACTTGTGGTTGCCAAGGGCGAGGGGTTGGAGAAGGAATGGACTGGGAGTTTGGGGTTAGGAAACCCAAACTACTACATTTAGAATGGTAAACAAGGTCCTACTGTATAGCACAGGGAACTATATTCAGTCTCCAAGGATAAAGCATAATGGAAAGGAATATAAAAAAGAATGTATAAATGTATATAACTAAGTTACTTTGCTGCACAGGAGAAATTAGCACAACATTATACATCATCTATATTTCAATTTAAAAAAAATTTAAAGAGAAGAGATTTTTAGATTTTTATGCCCATACAGTAGGGGACATTTTGGAGATTTGTGGACATTTGCTTTCCCAGCATTTATCTTCCCTTCTTTCTTGTGGTTGCCCCTGTTTTTCATTGAAACACACCCCTTTCCCACTATCAGTCCACAGGTCCATGCAGTTTCATACAAGTCTCCAGGGGTGGCCTTGTGCTCAAACAAGTGACTCAGTTCTGACCAAATTACAGCACTACTTCCTTCTGGTCCCAGTGATGGGGAGAGTAATGGGTTTGACCAAAGTGGCTGCAATAATATTAAATCTCTGGGCTGCTGGGGAGGGTAAAGAAGGGTCTCAATTTAGACTCAAAAACAGGAGGGCGTGAGGATGTAGCTGCTGAAGGGACTTTGTCAAGCACTACCTTGAGGAGACTGAGGATGACATACCTCAGCCATCTAAGCCCCAGATCTCACTTATACCACAGCTCACGGCAAAGCCAGATCCCTAACCCACTGAGCGAGGCCAGGGACTGAACCCGCATCCTCATGGATGCTACCTGGATTTACTAACTGCTAAACCATAATGGGAACTCCCATACTTTTTTAAAATCAAACTTTCACTTGTTTGTTTATAACTTGAGTGGATTCATAGTTTCCTATTTCGTTTAATAGGTTATAGTCTTTCATGATCTTTATTTTGATGCACAAATTGTCCCCAATTTGGGCACTGGGAATCACTTCCAGTCAATTTTTGAGTCTTTGTGACCTGTCTCCATCATTCTCTGATCTCTTCCTTTTCTGACTTAAGGTATTTAAGGTTCATCTTGTACTTTTCCTAGTTTCGTTCTGGAATCAGCCATTTTTCCAATAAGCCTTGGTTCCTTTTAGCGGAACATGGTTTTTAGAGACCAAGATCTGAGTATGAGGATTACCACCACTCCTGGCATCACAGTGGACAGAGATATACTGAAAACCATGAATTCACACTGTCATATCCAATTCCAGTCAGCACCATAGGGTTCACTCTACTTTTTTGCCTCACTACATTTGTGACTCTAATGATAGCAAAAAATCTGAATTCCATATCATTAGTATATTTATTTGTCAGTCACCCCAGATGTAACCAATCTACCATCTCTGCCGCCACCATGTACATCCTGCCCTCACCACACTGCGTCTGGCTCTCTACACGGGGCTGTCCCTGCACAGATGCCCCCCCCTCACACAGAGTGGCTTTGCTGGTCTCTGGCAGCCACCCCACCTCTGTTTGGTATCTAATTATACTGCTGGGCCATTTTCTGTTGTTCAGGAGGAAAGAAGATGTAAGCCTTAGTGTTCTTCTTAAGTCATTTTTTTGTGATTTTAAAAAAAATGGCTTTGGTACTAGAAAATGAACCATTCTTTTTGATTGAGGAGAAAGCAAAAGGAGGAAGTTTTGAGGATTTCCAGCCATGGTGTGATCCTCCCTTTTGCTTTTTATTGAGGATAACGGATGAAGGGATTATAAATGTCTTTAAAGAAGCAGGTCCCGGCATAGTTAAAGTGTTTTCCCTCTTAATGGGTAATAGGCCTGGGAAATGACCACCACTGGCCTAGCCTTGGGGATGTCCGGCTTGGTTCATCGACCCCAGTTGCACCCCATAGTGGATAACTGTATGCAGACCACAGAGGGCTTCCCGGCCCTAAGGTCTGGCCTCCTTGGCTACCCTGGCAACTCGACTATCGAATACACTGTTTTTTTTTTGCTACAGAAAAGATTATCTTCTGGGAGGCTTCATAATTTATCCTCAAAGCTTTGAAAAAAAAATTGGGCTTTGTGTTCAGCACACTACTTAATGGAAGCCCTGCTGTTTAGGAGAGTGGATTATTAGTGGATTTGAATATTATTCATGAATTCTGTGAAAATCCGAATGATCATTTTATCCTGGACTGAAATTACAGATGATAAAGGAAAGCACAAGTTTTTTTTTTTTTTAATAACTAAGTGTGCTTATTTACACACACAAGAGGTGATGGAAGTTTGTATGCCTGTGTTGGGAGCTGTATCTTGGCAGAACTTGGTGAGGTGAGCATGGGACCTCCTCACAATGCCACGTGGCAACTAATGGCTGGACCCCAGCCTGTGTGCCTGGCCCTTCACCATGAGCAGAGCAGGTGAGGCCCAGGGGCCTGCCCAGGAAGTAGCAAGGAGGGAGGAGGAGTTCATGCTCAGGCCGTGGATCCCCAGGGAAAAACCCTCCTTTGTTTGAGAAAACACACTTGCTAACTTTTCATGTTTCTGGAAAAGATTACGGAAATTCTTGCCCCTATGAAAGGTATCCTACAATTCTATAAAAGGTGAACTATGACTGTGATTAGATGAACCTTGGGCTCTCCATTTCTGCCTTGAGTGAAATTCATTTTTTGAGTGAATTCTCTAAAGCATGGGAACATGTCACACTTCAGAAGGGTTTCCTCCCTGTAGTGCAGCAGAAGCTCCAAGGTGACAGGACAGTTTTGCTCCTCTCAGTGCCTCAGGGCCTGAGGCGCAGGACGCTAGGGGACAGCGGATGACCCCACCCTTAATTTGTGGGCTGGAAGCAGTGGAAGCATGACTGGGTATTTCCTGGCACTATAATAGTAGAGAATTAAGGAAAACTGAAACTCCTTGGCCAGTCTTAGGACTCGAGAGCCGTATAAAGTCTGTTTTGTCGTGATCAAGAACCAAAGTAAAATGTGTCCTGAATAGCTGGTTAGTCAGTTCTAACTATGTCAGGCCCCAAAGTGGAGGGAAAGAAAATATAGCAATCTTATGACAGGACGGTGTGCATATAAGATAATATTCCAAACAAAAATGATTAACAAACTATAAATAAAACTCTCTACACAAAAGTCTTTGAGGATAAATAACGCTATGTTCACTGAATCTTTCACTTAAAGCACACACACCAGAGCATAATTCCAGATACTAATTTTGCCTTAGGAAATAATATAGATCATACAAATCCCTATGTGCTTTTCCTTTAGGGTTTTTGCCTAAAAATTTCGCTCTAAACTTTACTGTGCATGAAAATCACATAGGAATCTGTTTACAATGCAGATTCCTCAGCTCCATCCCCAAAGATTATTTAAATGATACAAAGAGCATACTTTGAGAAACAATAAATTAGGAAAGAGGAAGGGTGTTATAGAAGACAAGACTGCTTAGTGTGACACAGGCATGGGGACCCAAAGCCCTAGTCTCTGGGCTGAAGATTGAGGGGAGAAAGGCAAGGGCTGAGCCTCCCTAGGAAGGAAAGTGCTTATTAAATTACATTACATATAAATTACAGATCTATATAATATAAATGCATATATAAATATAGTTATTAACTACATAGTAGATATTTACATAATATATAACTATATGGTATATACTTATATATACTATATATAAAATACTATATAATATAAATTATATAAATGTAAATAGTATATATTTATATAATATACATTTATATATAAACTATACTATATAACTATACTAAACTACTATATACTATATAACTATATAGTATATATTTATATAATATAAATTTATATATAAATATAGCTATTAACTATATAAATATTAACCATAGTTATTTATATAACTATATAGTATAGCTATTTATATAACTATAACAATATAATAATTTATATGTAATATAGTTATTAATATAACTATATTACATTTAATTTAAAAAAACAAGAACTATAATAACCC
>PVHT020004020.1:28998704-29037498 GCA_004024745.2 Catagonus wagneri
TACATTTAATTTAAAAAAACAAGAACTATAATAACCCAACTACCCCAATTACTCTGGCATATTATCTATTATTACTTTATTTCCATCTTTTTCAGATGCCAAATTTTCCTTAGTTATAACCACAAGACATACATTTATAAAATTGTGTCACTTCCTTTCCCCCCTATTTTATTTCACAGAAGTTTTACTCCATGTCTCTATCTGGCCTCTGTAACATTAATAGCAAAGTGCTTCATATTAGTTTATTGACTGGCTCATCAATCCTTTACTTTATCATGTCCTGCATTTAGAAAACATTTTGTTTGCTTCCAATTTTGTTATGTTAAATATCTTCATTCCTATAACCCTTTGATCTTCTGGATTAAATGCTTAAGGTAGGTAACTCTTCTTTCTGGGCATCTTTTTTTTTTTTTTACCCATGAATTCACCTCTCTTGCTATCATCGCATCAAGTCAAGGGCCACCTAGTGTCCATGGGCCTTAAGAGCAATGCAGTTGAGGGCTAGGAAGCAAAGAACTTCCCTTCAGTCCAAACTACTGAAGGATATTAAGAAGGAAGGGGATTCTTTCTGTGCTAGGTATTTTCCAGGTCTCTGGAATGATCCTAAAAACAAACAAATAGAACAACAAAACAACCCAGGAATCTTGCAGGGCTTAGGGAAGATCTTATAAGCTTTTGGGAATGGAAGGAATGGAGAAACATGAAAAATAAAATGCAACCTGAGGAGGTGATTCAAGATGGCCATATGGGAAGATCTTGAACTCACCTCCTTCATGGATATACCTAATCAATGCCTGAAAGATATCTGAAAACCAGCAGAGCAACTCCTACACTTGTGGCAAATGAGAAAAAGGCCACTTGAAGTGGGTCAGAGAGGCTGAGACACAATGTCACTATGAACTCCACCCCTGGCACAGTGACCACAATCTGGGGGAACTCACAAACCCGGAGTCTCCCTCTGAGAAGTAAAAGGTTCATACCTCACATTAGACACCTCAATTTTTAAGACATGCACCTGACAGATGAGCCCCTAAAATATCTGACCATCCAGGCACATGTCCACGAGAACCAAAGGGCTGTAGCAAACTGAGAAATGCTTCTTAAAGCATTTGTGCACAGTCTCACCAACCCCAGGGTCCAGGGCAGAGGCAGCTATTTGAAAAGTGACTAGATTTTATGTGAAACAGATGTATTTGGCAATCTTTTAGTGTTAGACAGAGGAGCAGGGGCCTACTGGGATATTCTCTAGGGATGGAGGAGCTGGAAGGTACCATTTTGCACTCTCCCTCCGCCTTGCTAAAGGAAGTAGACACTATTTATTTTACACTAGATCTTACTTTTTTCTCAACATGTTCCATCTTTATCTTCTAACCAACAGTCATGATCTTTGCACTCTCCTTTTGCATCTCCCAAACAAGGGCTTTCACACATGTTTGGTACCCCAGTTCTTGTATCTGGTGCCCCAGGTTTCATGCTGTAGCCCAGGGGAGGCCCCTTTATCACCAGGCTCTGGAGGTCAAGGGGTCATGCGTTCCTGGGTACAAGGGGACTGCAACAATCAGAAAGACAGTTTTGGGAAGACTACAACCTCCAGGGTGCTGCACAGAGTCCTGCTTACTGAAATAGACCTCCAGCCTCTTTAGGAAAGAAGCCTATTTACTTGTCCTGGAACTTCAGCCTGAGGGGCAGGCTTCAGGTTTGGGACACATCTAGGGGCTGAGGGAAGAGCTCTCAGTACCTCACTATAGCATGCCAGGAATTCTCAAAAAGAATCTTACAGATCACCTAAAGCCTTGATTTCTGTGACTGTCATCCAGGGGACACTCCAGATCACCTGCTTTGGTGGCCAGCAGGCCTTATACTCGTGGTCCCACAGGACCGTATATTTGCATACTTTGTTTTTTTCTTTTTATGGCCACACCTGTGGCATATGGAAGTTTCCAGGCTAGCGGTCAAATTCGAGTTGCAACTGCAGTCTACACCATAGGATGGAAACATCAGATCCAAACCACATCTGCGACCTTTGTCACAGCTTGCAGTAACACCAGATCTTTAACCCACTGGGTAAAGCCAGAGATAGAGCCCACATCCTCACAGATACCATGTCAGGCTCTTAACCCACTAAGCGACAATGGGAACTCCCTCTTTGCATACTTTAAAGTTGCTGCCTGAGGGTCTGGCTTCCAATAACCCTGAATCTGAGGATGAGATTCCATCCACCACTGACAGGTCTCAGAACACCCCCCAAAACAGGAGGCTATTAAAAAATAAAATAGGTTACTTAGACAATCCCAAATTTTCAAGGGACAACCAAGAGCTAGGATAAGGTTGAACAACAAGGTTCATCTCCTACAAGAGGACACTCCTTCAAGACTGCAAAAAGTGACTGTTTCATCTGTTACATAGAAACAAACACAAAGAGTTAAGCAAAATGAGAAAATAGAGGAATATTTTCCAAAGAAAGAACAAGATAAAAACCTCAGAAAAAAATCTTGATGAAAAGAGATAAGTGATCTACCTGATAAAGGTCCTAAGTGATGGTCATAAAGTTCTTCAGTGAACTTGAAAGAAGAATGGATGAACACAGTGAAAATTTCAACAAGAGACAGAAAATACATGAAAGCAACAAATAGAAGTCACAGACCTCAAGAATAAAATAACTGAACTGAAAAATACACCAAAGGGGTTTGATAAAAGACTAGATAAAGAAGAATAAAGGATTAGTCAACTTGAAGGCAGGGCAATGGTACTCAACCAATCAGAGCAGCAAAAAATAAAAAGAATTTTAAAAAGTGAAGGTAGTTTAAGGCACTTATGGAACAATATCAAAAAGACTAATTTTCATATTACTGGACTCCCAGGAGAAGAAAGGGATAGAAAACTTAAACTGAGGAAATAATAGTTGAAAAGTTCCCTAACCTCAGGAAGGAAACAGATATCCAGATCCAGAAAGCCCATAGAGTTCCAAATAAGATGAACCCAAAGAAATCCAAGATATATTATAACTAAAATTTCAAAAGTTAAAGGCAAAGAGAATCTTAAAAGCTGCAAGAGGAAAGCAACTTGTTATATGCATAGGGACCCCATAAATATTAATAGATTTTTCAGCAGAAACTTTGCAGACCATAAAGCATGGTATATTTTAAATGCTGAGAGAAAAACACTTCTAACCAAGAATATTCTGACTGGCAAAGTTATTATTCAGAACTGAAGGACAGAAAAGAGTTTTCAGACAAGCAAACGCTAAAGGAGTTCATCATCACTAATCTGACCTTACATGAAATGTTAAAGGACTTCTCTAAGCTGAAAAGAAAGGGCACTGATGAATAACAATAAAACATATGAAAATATAAATCTCACTGGTAAAATTAAATATATGGCAAAGGTAGTGAACTATTCACTTACACAGCTGGTATGAAGATTAAAAGTTAAAGCAGTAAAAAAAACACTACAATGATTATTTAATGGATACACAAGATAAAAAGACATAAAATATGACATCAAAAACATAAAATGTTGCAGGGGGAGAGAAAAATGTAGGGCTTTAGAATGCATTCATACTTAAGTTGTTACCAACCTAAAAGAGACTGTTATAAGTACATGTTATTATATGTAAGCCCCATGGTAATCACAAAGCAAAAAATCTATTGTAGATACAAAAAAAAAAAGGATAATGAGAAATGAATTTAAACACACCACTAAAGAAAGTCATCAAAACACAGAGGAAGAGATCACGAGACTAAGAAAGGACTAGAGAAGAACTACAGCAAGACCAGAAAAAAAAAAAAAAAAAAACCAGGCTAAGAGCACACCTATCAATAATTACTTTTTTTCAAAAGTGGACTAAATTCTTCAATCAAAAGGCAGAGTGGTTGAATGGATTTAAAAAAATATGACCCATCTATATGCTGCCTATGAGAGATTCATATCAGATGTAAGACACAAGACTCACACAGACTAAAAGTGAAGAGATGGGAAAGACAGTCCATGAAAATGGAAACCAAAAGAAATCTGAGGTGGCTATACTTACCTCTAACAAAATAGACTTTAAAACAAAGACTACAATCACAGACAAAGGAGAGCATTACATATCATAAAGGGGGTGAATCCAGCAAGAGAATATAACATTTGTAAATATTTATGCACTTAACATAGGAGCACCTAAATATATAAAGCAAATATTAATAAACTTAAAGGGAGAAACAGACAGCAATACAGTAATAGCAAAGGATTTTAATACCTCAGTAACAACAATGGATAGATATCAGCTTTAAATGACACATTTGACTTAACCGATATATACAGAACATTTCATCCAATTGAAGCAGAATACATATTCTTCTCAGTGCACATGGAATGTTCTCCAGGATAAATTATGTTTGGCTACAAAACAAGGTTTAATATATTTAAGAAGAATGAATTCATATCAAGTGATTTTTCTGAGCATAATGATTTGAAAGTAGAAATCAATCATAAGGAAAAAAACAGGAAAATTCACAAATATGTGGAGATTAAACAACATGCTATTAAGCAACTAATGGGTCAATGGAGAAATAAAAAGAGAAATCAAAATAAATCTTCAGCCAAATGAAAATGGAAATATATCAAATTTATGGGATTCAGCCAAAGCAGTTCTTAGAGAGAAATTCATAGTGATAAATGCTTACCTAAAGAAATAAAAATAATGGCAAAAATATGAACCTCAAGGAACTAGGAAAAAAGAACAAAGCCTAAAATTAGTAGAAGTAAGGAAATAACAAAGTGAAAATAAATGAGAGACTGAAAAGAAAAGATAAAAGTTCAATGAAACTAAGAACTTGTTCTCTGAAAGATAAACAAAACTGACAAAACTTTAGCTAGACTCATCTAGAAAAAAGATAGAATACTCAAATAAATAAAAATTGCATATGAAGTAGAATATGTTACAACTGATACCAAAGAAAGACAAGTAATCTTATGGGACCACTATAAATAATTATGCACCACAAATGGGACAACCTAAAATAAATGGTTAAATTCTAAGAAACATGCAACCTTCTAAGAGTGAATTATGAAGAAATGAAAAATCTGAATAGAGTGATTACTAGCAAGGAAATTGAAGCAATAGTCAAAAACTTCCCAAGAAACAAAAGTCCAGAATCTTATGGCTTCACTGGGGAATTCTACCAAACATTAAAGTGTAATTAATGCCAGTCCTTCTCAAACACTTCCAAGAAAAAAAAGGAAATATTTCCCAACTTATTTAATGAAACCTGCATTATCCTGATACCAAAAGCAGAAAAGGACACTGTGAGAAAATTATAGACCAGTATCCCTGATGAACAAAGAAACAAAAGTTCTCAACAAAATATTAGTAAACCAAATTCAATAGTACATTTAAATAATTATACACCATAATCAAGTGAGATTTATTCCAAGGATACAAGGATGATTCAACATCCATAAATTAATCAACATGATACATCACATTAGCAAAGAGAAGAATTAAAACCCACCTAATTATCACAACAAATGCAGAAAAAGCATTTGACAAAACTTAATATCAATTTATAATTAAAAACTCTCAACAAAATGGATAGAGAGGGAGCGTATCTAAGCATAATAAAGGCCATATATGACAAGCCCATGGGTAACATTATACTCAATGGTAAAATGATGCAAGCTTTTCCTTTCAGAAACAAGACAATGATGCCCACTCTTGCCACTTTTATTCACAATAGTACTCAAAGTTCTAGTCAGAGCAATTAGGCAGGAAAATAAAATAAAAGGCATCCAAATGAGAAAGGAAAAAGTAAAGCCATCATTATTTGCATATTATGTGATAACATATATAGAGAAAACCTTCAAGATGTCACACACACACACACAAACAAAAAAAAAAAACCTGTCAGAACTAATTAATGAATACAGTACGTTGCAGGACATAAATTACAAAATTTGTTGTGTTTCTATACTATAATAACAAACTATCAGAAAGAGAAATTAAGAAAATAATCTCATTTAGAATTGCAATGAAAATAATAAAATATCTAGGAATAAATTTAACTGGGAAAGTGAAAGATCTTTACACTAAAAACCATAAGACATTGATGAAAATAATTGAATAAGACACAAATAAATGAAAAGCCATCCATGCTCATGAACAGTAAGAATTAATAGTGTTAATTAAAATGTACCTACCACTTAAGGAAATCTAGAGATAGTGCAATCCTTGTCAAAAATTCTAGTGGCATTTTTTTCATAGAAATAGAGCAATCTACAGTATATATAGAATCACAAAAGACCCTGAATAGCTAAGCAAACTTGAGAAAGAAGAGCAAAAGAGGCAACATAATTCTTTCTAATCTCCAACTTTATTACAAAGCTATGGTAATCAAAACTGTATTGTATTGGCACCAAAGCACAAAAATAGATCAATAGAAGAGAAGAGAAAGCCTAGAAATAAACACACACATACATGGTCAATTCATTTATAATGAAGGAGCCATGAATACACAATTGGGAAAGGACAGTCTCTTCAATAAACATTATTGGGAACACTAGACAGCCATGTCCAAAACAATGAAACTAGACCACTACCTTACACTATACACAAACATCAGTTCAAAATGGATTAAAGACAAATGTAAGAACTGAAACCGTGACACTCCTGGAAGAAATAGTCAAGAATAAGCTCCTTGACTCAGTCTTGGAAATGATTTTTTTTTGGATCTGACTCCAAAAGCAAAAATAAACAAATGGGACTATATCAAACCACAAAGCCTCTGTACAACAAAGGAAATTGTCAACAAAATGAAAAGACAGCATACCAAATGGGGGAAACTACTTGCAAACCTCAGGAGTTCTTATTAAAAGGAAAACAAATTTTGTAAGTATATATGATGATGGATGTTAACTAGACTTATTGTGGTGATCATTTTTGCAATATATACAAATATTGAACCATTACATTGTGTAGCTGAAACTACACAATATGTAATTACACATATACATGTTATGTTAATTATACCTCAATGTATTAAAAAATATAACCCAAATGCTTAAAACATGATAACTAACTTTGATGCTTATTATTAGAGACTTTGAGAAATTTTGAATAAGTAACACTCCTCTTCCCTTTTCCAAATTCTAAACAAACTGAGGAATAAGACAAAAGAGTGGAAAATAGTGGCCAAAATAGCACCTCTGCTACTGACAGAGGTAAGATGGGGGGAGGGGATGGCTTATTTCTATGAGCAAATGCTTTCCTCCAGGGCAACGCTTAGGGTGTGTGATGCTCTGAAAATATTTTTGCCCTTATTTATATAAATAATGAGATGAAAAATATATTATACAACTCATGGACCCATGTGAGGTACTGTAATTTATCCACCATGATTTAGAACCAATAATGAGAAAAGAAGATGCACGTACTTATTTGTTCATGAGCCCATCAGTGCGTGGGAAGATTTTTCATACTATGCAGGCACCATTTCTTTCTGTCCAGGTCCAGGAACCACTTATTCATGTTCTTTACTATCATACACAACATTCCTGGCTAATTCCGTATCTCCTACAGGGAGGAAATGATAGCAACAGCATTATTACTCATGGTGCCATGGCTTTCAGAACCTGCTTGTGGTAAAACAATATAGGTCATTTTGCCTCTGCAAATTCAGACTTCCATCTATTTGATGCTGTTACATTATCACTCTTGCTGCTGCTGTATCATTCAAAGTGTGGCCTGTGATAGCAGCTTCCAGTGACTTCACTGAAGGTCGTTACCATGCTTCACTGATCATGACCATATATTCAAGTCTTATCCAGAGTAGGCAGGAAAATGTGAACAATAATTCATTTTCCAGAAATGTTAAATGTACTCTGCTTTATTTCATGGCATAAATAGAACAACGTATCTTCCAACTATATCCTCTCTTGAACTCCTTAGGCTAGAATGTGACCTTTTTCCACATGGACCACACCCCTGTCTTCAACATAGCATCAAAGAGCAGTTCCTTTTACACAAAAAACCTGATTCCCTCATCCAGCAGTTTAAGACCAGCCTGTGAGAGCACAATATCACCAGGACTGGAGGCAGGAGAGGACATGAATGGGAAGGGCCCACTGGTTTGCCAGGCAATGGTCTCAGGCGACCTCAGAAGAGATGGCACAGCCACCATGGAGACCACCTGCTGGGGGCGGGTGACTGCCCTGGGAGACAGTGGCGGGCACAGAACAGGGTAAAGGACACCTGCTGGCCCCACCTTGAGCATCGCTGCGCCCACACTTCAGTAACACAGGCCCACACATGCAGCTCAAGCCGAGACTTGCACCTGCTCTGTTTGAAATGGGAGTGAGAGGTACTCCCAATCAGCATGATTCTGGGGGCCTAATCTTGACCATTCTTAAAAAAGAAATACTCTACCAGTCGGTGGGAAAGAGATCCTGGCCAGGCCATCCTCCTGGAACCAGAGCTGGGCCATGGGGCCCCAGAAGGACCCCACAGACACGAGCTCTGGACCCTCTGGGGCATCTCCTTGGGTCCACTTGCATGGGAGACAGTGAGGGAGCACCCTGAGAGCAGACACCAGGTTTGAGGCCCACGCTGATCCCTCTCCAGGCAATCCCCGGGCCCTGGAGGGGGCCTTGGAACATCTTGAGGAGGGAACTCCATGGCGCAGGACTCCAGCTTGCTGCTAAGGGCACCGCCACCCTTCTCAACAGTCAGTCTGGAATTAGCCTGATTGTGCTGCCAATACAGCACTGGAGACAGAGCCAGTCTCAAATGAGGACTTCCCTTGGAAAAGCAGAGGCAAGCGCTTACCACCAAGAGAGGAAAAGAGGCTGAGAAAAGTATGCCGGTTCATTCACCGTAATTCTAGTCAGTTTAAGCCAATACCCAGCAAGCGAGAGCAGGGAGGCTGGGAGTGTTTCAGCAGTGTAGTTCCCACCCCATGGAAGGAAACACAGGGAGTAGGGAAGAAGTGTTTCCACCTGAGGCTTACTACATGCCCGACAAAACTGACTCACTCAATCCTCATAAAAACGCAAGAGGGAAACACCACCTGTCTCTGCTCTATAGATGAGGCAACAGACATATGGAGGTCAAGTAAATTGCTCAAGATTTCACAACTGATACATGGTTGGTTTTAGGATTTAAACTCAGCCAATCTGGCTGATGAAGGAAAAAGAAAGTAAAGGAAGGAGAGGCGGGAAGGAGGGAAGAAAAGAGTAAGAAAGGCTAGGGTCAGGATTGAGGGTTTTCTCTTCCCTTATAACTTGGAGTATACAAATATTGCCTCAGTTTCCCCTGTTCCAGGTTCAAGAAAGTCTGCACATAACAACCCTAAATTTGTATTTCCATTTGAAAAAAAAATATTCTCCTTGGATGCATTGATGCTTATCCTCATTTTTGCAGAGATCTCTTACTTTAAAGGGTCACCAGAGAATGCTGTTATTCAACTTACAAGCCAAAGCATTCTCTTCAACGTGATTTTTTTTTTTTTAACCCAGCAGTTTCCCTACCTCAGGACCACAAAGCAATCACCGGCTCCAAGGGATGATTAATCAGTGTTATCACTGAAAAGCTCAAAATTTCATATTTCCCTTATTATTCATGATAATAAAGGGAAAGCAAGTACCTGCTGCAAAGCAAGTCTGTCTAAAATGCAAAGGAAGGCTTGCTCCAGTCTAGAAGAGATGAAATGACCTTACCTCCATGCCCAGAGCTGAAGAAAGATTGTTCCCCAGGAGGCCTTCTGCAGACTTGCCAGAGAGGAACTACAGCGAAATCAGGCTTAGGGGTTAGAGGTAGAATTTTCTGCAGAGGGAGTCCAACCAGAGAAGGATAACTACTTTTTTTAAGGCATGAATTACAGGTGTCTCCCAGAATTCAGTGTGGCTCGATTTTTACAGTGACGTGAGCAGAGCATTACAACAACGCAGTCTCTTACAGCGCGCAGGGAAGGAAGCTTATCTAGCTGCTGGACTGAACACTGTGGTGCTTCCCAAAGTGAACAGAGAGGTGGTCGGGGATGTAGTGGGGCAGAGCTGTGAGCAGAGACAGCTCTCAGTCCCCAACCCCCTCTCCCTGCACCTAAGGTGGACGTACCTTCCCAATTGCGGGCGCCTGGATTCAACGGTGAATCCTCTGGCCAGCTGATCAGAGTTGACAAGTTAGGCAAAGCCTATTTTACGATCCTTGACTCTAGCAGACCCATAGGATTTTAGGAGGGCCTCTCAAAACGAGTCAGGTAGTGGAGGATGAAATCAAAACAATTTTCCTGGAGTCACGGCTCTTTTTTTGAGGAAAAGGAACAACTATTTATACATATAAGACATTTTTTGGGTCAATATGGTAAAAAATGTTAATAGTTCTTAAATCATCAAATCCACTGCAGATAGATGTCGAGTATATAGTGTTCTGCTATATGTTCCAACTTCTCAGGTATTTTTGAAATGTTATTAAAATTTCTCAAACTCTTGGCATTTGAATTTCAAAATCCCTTGGGAGTTTAACATTTGTACTCTGCATGTGTGTTAAACACCTACTGGAAAATTCCTCAGGTGCTGGATGCCTGAGAACCACTGACTTTGCTTGTTTTCTTCCTCACTCGAGTTGCTGCTCTACCACTCTGTACTCTCTCTCTCCCCACCCCACCCCACCCCACCCCAAGCCTTATCTAACCTAAAAATGACACCAAATGGAAACATCAAAACAGGAATTCACAAACAAGTCCTGATCTGCTTAGTTGTCATTATTTTCCCACTTTGTCTACTGACAGCTGAGGATCTAAGCACGAAGCAGGTTTGGAGGTAAATACAACATATTTCTGATCTAACTCTAGCTGCTTCTCTGACTCGCCAGAGGAAGAGGATTAAACTGGGCAAGAAAGCAGAAGCATAGTTTTTGGCATCGTCAAAAGACCTCATTCAAGTACCAGCTCCAACATTTTCTGGTTGTACAATCATGGGCAAGCCACTGCTTCCTAGGTGAGGTAACATATTGGTTGTTAATTTTTCATTTATTCTAAGTACAAAGAAAAGTATGACTAGAAAAGCACCTTCTACCAAGTTGCTTGGACGATGCTCTCCCAGTCTCCTGTGGGATCAGTTACCGGAGATGATGAGGCTATGGATATTCATTAACCAAAAGGCTTAGCTATTTGGGACAGAGACTAATTAGGACAGAACAAGAGCACGCAGAGTGGATTTAGGGTGAGAAACAGTAGAGACGACATTTATCCCCACTCGATCACAATTTGCTTTCTACCCAGGCCTTAGCAGTGTGAAAAGCAGCAGGCTTCCTTTGATCACATTATTGTTCTTGCTTATTTAGAGATATAGATAATGGCCACTGGAACTGTGCATACCATGAGGACTGACAAGAGAAAAATGGCAGAGGCAGATTTCTCTCTGAGGTGGATTGGAAAGTAACAAACTTCTGCACCCGCTGAGATCATATTTTTGTTTGTTCCCGGTAGGAGAATAAATCAATTTAGTATGTTTATACTCCTCTCCTTAGCCTCTTCGGGCTTATTCCCTTGGATTATTAGCAAGATAATTACCAACTTCTGAGTATTTTTTGGTTGAAATGTTCAGTGTTTTTATCTCCACTGAAACAGTGTTATAAAGGCTAGTGAACTATTAGTACTGTAGCTGAAATTTCACTTATACTTACCTTGAGTGTTAACTCACCTTAGGCAGGAAGCAATAGAACAAAGCAGTTAAGAGCTCCAGATAAGAATCCTGATTCCCCTTCTTACTAGCTACATGCCTTGGCAGCTTCTTAACATGTGATGCCATTTAGAGATTAAGTCTAGTCTACACAACATTGTAAATCAATTATATTTCAATTTTTTAAAAAGTCTACACCTAGGAGTTCCTGCTGTGGTGCAGCAGAAATGAATCCGACTAGGAACCATGACGTTGCAGGTTCGATCCCTGGTCTCACTCAGTGGGTTAAGGATCTGGCGTTGCTGTGAACTGTGGTGTGGGTCACAGATGAGGCTCAGATCCCATGTTGCTGTGGCTGTGGTGTAGGCCGGTAGCTGTAGCTCCAATGAGACCCCTAGCCTGGGTACCTCCATATGCCACGGGTACAGCCCTAAAAAGAAAAAGAAAAAAGTAAAAAAAAAGCCTACGCTTAAAAATGGTTAGGATTAGCCAAGAGAATGCATACAAAACCACCTATTAAATTCCTGGTGAATAGTATGCATTTGATAAATTCAGTTTACTGTCCGACAGCTTCTTTCTGCATCTCTTCTTTTTCTCATAATCTGAGTTTTTTTTTTTTTTTTTTAATAAGAAACTCACTCAAATTCTCTGCAGTGATGGCTTGTGTGTCACTATAAAAGATGCCCATTTTGGTGTGGGGAGCAGATGGCGATGGAACGTAGGGAGCTAGGTCTGCTTACACTTTCTAGGGTTCCACCAGTAACGAGGCTCAGCTTCCTTCCCTCCACGGCAGCTGGCTTCTTCCGCAATCCATTCTCGCGTATCTTCTCCCACTCGGTTTCTAGTTGCTCTCACTTTCTGCTTCTCCATCACTTTGATATGATCGTTGCTGCTCACAACTTTAATATCCCACCTTACACAAGTTTTTGCTTCAGCTCCCATTTCCTACTGGGAATTCTCTACTTCCCATCATGTTAGTGAGTGAACCTGGTGACCCCACCTTACCTTTAGCACCTGGCCGCAGGTCAGCCTCTGCATGGATGGGCCTTGGGCCGGGTGCCGCCATGAGTCAAATCAGCTACAGTGGGGCTGAGAGGGATTTTTTGACCTACAGTATCCCCTCCCTTTACCAGGGGCAACCGGTGGTGGGAGATAATTCATGGGTTTCTTGCGTTTCTCATGTCTTCTGATCAAGAGGTGTTGACAGTTTTGTTCTGTACTGCCTTTTCAGAGTCTATATAGAAAAATCATATAAGACAGAGATATTAGCCCCCCATCCTGCCCCAGATCAGAGGACATATTTGTTTCCTAACCAAGATAACATATAATGTCTTTCTCTGGGGCAAAGTTTAGGCAGGCTTGCCATCAGGCCCTTTTCAAGACTGGTGTTTCCTAAGCTCGAATTTTCTCATCTGTGACACAAATTCACTTTTCCACCTGGGCCAAGTTCTGCACTCTCCATGAGGGACATGCAGGCAAAGGGAACTGTGCTGATTATGCAGCTCATGCTGCCCACAGTACTCTGAGAAATAAAACTCTGTCTCGAGGGGGTCTCATATATTCTCCCAGAATCTATGAAATGCGTTCGTTTATAAGCACATTTCAGACCCGCTGCAGTTCTGGACAATGAAAAGGGATATTCCAAGAGGAATGGCCATGGCAGGGACCATCTAATCCAGCCTTCCACTCTGCTTCCTTTTTATAAATTTTTGCCTACATAAGGATTAAATAAACTCTAGGAGCTTCTCCAGGGCCTTATTTTGGGGAGAAAATGGCACTATTCAGCAATGAGGGGGGGAGACAAGACAAAGGATTGTGCAATATTTCTGCCCTCCTTGAGCGAGCCTTGACATGTCCAGATTTGGCACCTCGGTATACCACAGTGCTACTGCCAAGTCAGGTACAGGCTGTCCTAACACTACTGTGTATCGGCTCAGCACTTAGTGTACTTGCTGCCCAATGTGCTTTCACACTTGGGTCATTCAGCTTCTGTGGGAGTCACAAGATAGAAAATTTGAAAGTGGTGCTTATTCCTTGTCCGGCCCTTAGTAAGACAGTTTTCAGGGTATGTCAGTCCTGACCTTCCAGCACAGCTATCAAAAAGTATGCAATGTTTTGCACCAGAGTTTGCTTAGCCAGCAGGAAGGCAATGACTCAGAATTGCCTGCTTTGGGCAAAATCACAATGGATGCTTATGTGTTAATGCCTTAGAGCACAGGGAATAGGAGGAACAGGTAATAATACAGCACAGGAAATAAGGTGAAATACTTTAAAGTTTTGCTCCTCTTCATCATGCCCAGCCCCATCTCGGGAAAGTTCTTTCCAACTTCGTCGGCTGGGAGACATCATCACCTGCTTGGGGCCAGCAGGCATATAGCCTCCTAAGAGATCGTCAACCTATAAAAACAGCCACATAGCTACAGATTATGTGGGCATGAGGGTAGTTGCTGGTGAGTAGTCACTTTGGGGGGGCCTGACACTTGCTCTCCTTTCTCCCTGCTCTGGTTGTTTCTAGCTTGGATAACCACAGAAAAGCCCTGTGAACCAGACACTCTCCAGGCCAAGATGAACCCTTTCCCATTGAGTGAATCAAGCTGCTTCAGGAAAAACATGTAAGAGTCTCCGCACTCCAGGAGACACTGCAGGACGCCTGGGAGTTTGGCAGATTTGCAGCTGTGCTAGAGGGGGCACTTGATAAACACTTGTTAAACAGACAGCAGCTCAGGACATGCAGTTAATTTGTTGGATTTGATGAAAGTGTTTCAGCAGATTCAGGGAGAATGCTAGGTGGAAGTGTCTAACACATTGTTTCTATAAGCTCACTGGTTTTTATTTAAAATTTTTTAACATCTTCTTTCAGGTACTAGTTTCTCTCTTAGATGTGGGCCATGACCACAGTGTTCACTTGTGATTCCTCAATCAATCTAGGCCCGAGCTTGCTTTCCAACAATGTTGATTCAGCAAGCCCCCACCCCGCTATCCTTATCTGCCTTAAATGTACATTTAAACTAAAATAAAAACGTATATTCTGTAGTGGCACCTTACCTAGTTTACTGCAACCCCAAGGTTGAAGGATCCTTGGTCCAGGTCAAGAGGAAGAATTATTTTTTGAGACCAAAGGCCAATCAGCAGCATGGTATATAGTGAAGTCCCTTATAATAGTTAATAACACTTGGGAGTCTTTTAACAAGAAAATGGGAATAAAATAGACAAACAGAACTAGGGTACAGCTTAAATGCCCGGAAAGAGTTTGAAGAAACAGTTTCGGGATAAGTTCTCCACCCTGGAGTGATTGCAATTATGAAGGCAAATGTCCATGGCATCTGAAGGAAGAAATTCAGAGACTTTTGAAAAGGGCAGGGTTAGTCGCTTATAGACAGATGTCTGCATTAGTGAGGTCTGAGTAGTTGAATAGACAAGATGATGCCACATACTTCTCAGGCCAGATATAACTGAAGAATCTCAAATAATTAGGGAAAGGTAGGAAGCAGTCATCAGATCTTAAAGATGATTAAGAAACTCCACTAAATAGGACATCAGAACTCTGGTCAGCAGTACACTACTGTAGGCAAAAACGTCTATCCGTTACAAACTTAGCAAAATAATACAAGGAAGAACTGTTTTTCAGAATTTTAAAATACCCCTCCTCTCCCCATTTTTAAAACTCAGACTGCATTTCAAACAACTTAAATATTAACACTGATCAGATAGGTTGTCCCTATCCAGGAAGGTGGCATGAACTACACAGAACTCTCAGGCTCACAACTACTTCATTATTAAGATTAGCTAAAAAAGTCTAATGCAATGTCAATGTTTAGCCCTTCATAAATGCTAATTATTCCTATAATGTAAAAATGCATTTTTCTCAGAGAATCTTATTAAGAATTGCTGTTTCATACTCAAAAGAATTCATGGTGGTCTGCAGAATTTCTTACTGACAGTAATGGCTAAGAGGTAGTATCTTTCGAAACAAAAAAAAGATAAAGACCTCCCCTCTCTAATATTCACTAAAAAAACTTCATGTTGACTATAACCTAAGAATACTGCACCCAAAGTACTGACTGAAAGTCAAGGTCGTCTGGAGGGCAGTCTACAGTGGCATTCTGAAAAGGATCCACATTTTATCCTGTTCTATTCAGTATTTATCAGTAATTTGGACAAAGCCACTAAATATCAAAGGCATACTTCATTAAAATTGGGACCGACATAGGCTGAGAAGGATCAGAAATCATATGGACCTTTATAAGTTAAATTTAGTAAGAATGAATGCAGTCCTTCAATTAGGCTAAGAAGAAATTGTATAATTACTGGGAGTGGATCTGGCTTACCAGCAATGCCTTAGAGTTTAGCAAGAACAATGTGATATGCTTGCCTAATAATGATGGTAATAAGAATAATAAAATCAACATATACTAGACATAACAGTCATGTGAGAATCACTTTGATGTTGACAGTAATGCCTCTGGACTGCTCTAGTGAGACCATAGAAGAATTGTGTTTAGTTCTACAGCAACATATTTTAAGTGAGGAACTGAAAGTAGCCAATTCCAGGCTGATCTTGAATAGATATCACGCAAGATCTGAGAAAAGTATGAAGCCTGAAGGAAGGTATGAAGAGGTGGCCACACGGAAGAGAACAGAACCTTTCTGTCTAGCTTCACATATGTGCTACTTACAGGAACATCTGGGTGATACTCTTCCAACAATGAAATCTTACCCCTGCAGGAATGTTGAGTGGCTCCAACTCTGGAAGTCCATCAACCACGTCTGTATATAACTGGTCTCTTCTAAAATCTGCCTGCTTAGATCACAGTTAAAGGACTATATAATCATGTGTTCAGGAGCCTATCCCAGTTTTCCTTAATAGCTGTGCTCTTTGCTATTAACATTAAATCTTCCAGGGGGGTACATTTATAGAAGTGATACGACTACACAATTAAATATTAGAAATGACCACTGAGTACATCCTGTTTATTGTTTATGATTTACACAAAAAATGATGGACTGTGG
This sequence comes from Catagonus wagneri, assembly GCA_004024745.2. NCBI lineage: Eukaryota > Metazoa > Chordata > Mammalia > Artiodactyla > Tayassuidae > Catagonus > Catagonus wagneri. Next base: position 29,015,370 of record PVHT020004020.1, read on the forward strand.
TTGTAGAACAATAAACCAATCATTACATTTAGACCTGGGCTTTTTCAAAAACTTGCATTCCATTTTAACAGTTTACATATATTTAACAGCTCATATATATAAATTCAGATCACAAATAATCTTGAGTTAGTTCGCTTAGAGATAAACAATTAAACACAAAAGAAAACCACATATATCTACGTTTAAATATCAGCATTCATATCACGAGAGAATAAAACGTTTAAAAAAATAAAATAATTAGGTCAAGTCACTTAACATATAATAGAGAAATAAGAGAAACAAATGTATTAATATTTATACTTCTAATTTACCTTCATATATTCTTTACTTTTTTGAAAGGATCCAAGATGTGATCAAACAATATTCTGGTCACTTAACTTGTCAAGTCTCAGCTTGTATTAGTTTGTTACAATGAAAATTCTAAAACTTCAATTTTCTTTCTAAAATAACTTTTAAGCCAACTCTTACTCAACTTTTCTCCTTCATAGCAGCTGTTTATAGACAGCAGGGAGCTGAGAATGAGGGGCAGAAACAGATGGAAAGCAAAAAGGACACAGCTATCTTAAGTTCAGCTCTCAACACTGCTGGTTGAATTTGGAACCAAAACTTCTTAACGACTGATAGATAACAGCTAAATCTTAAGAGGCAAAGAAGAAATATTTTCTTTGGGACAGCTGCTATCTAGGAGAACAAAACCAAGGTCCCTTTATGCTGCCTAAATATAATGTGTGGCTTATTATAGAGAAATGTGTTGTAGCACTGTCAGTTAAACCAGTAAAGTGTCACAACTGATCAATATTAAAGGAAACAAACAACAACAAAAATCACACTAGCCACAAATTTCCACAATATACACATGAGAATTAATTGTAATCTGATTTGACTCCTTGACACTAACTGATCATCAATGAAATATGGTATGGAAAGATCACAGAGTAGAAAACAAGCAAAGATTAGTTTATACAACAGTGACTATATACATCAGGAGGAAAACATGCTACCTAATGCAACATTAAGGCCTGAATGTAAGCATTTCTAAAGTCACAGAAGCCCCAAAGAACCCTGAAATTACAAAGTTACCACATAACACGCATGCAATGTTCAATTCTGTTTTACCCATAAAAGGATACACAGTATTTTGCTGTAAATACCAGACACATTTACAATATATGCAAAAATTAGAATGCAAGTGTTATGTTCCTTATATTTAAGACTCAAATGTGCCAACAGTGAAAACTCACTTTTAAGAATGGAGAAAAGAGATGGAATATAAATACTCGGAGGAATTACACAAATAAAATGTTATTTTGCACTTGGGAAGCCATATAAATATTCCTTCTCTGTATCCAAGCTAAATGATTCACATACTACTTGGATGGATGTTCACTCACTATGTGCTTTACTTTTTACTTGCTCAAATGTGGCATTCTAACACCCATCATTCTCTGGTGCTGGCTGATACCCAATGACATCTGCAAGTTAAATATTATATTCATGTAGACACACACTTGCCTATGGGGTGTGATCACCTAAATGGATAGCTGTTAAGTTTCAGTTTGGTTAGTAATTACAAAGATGACCCCATGGGTCAAAGTTCCCGTAAAAAAAAAAAAAAAAAAAAAAAAAAGAAGAAGAAGAAGCTGATTTCCTCACTTTTGTAAAGGCTTGTGAACAGAACTCTTTCAGAGAGTGAATGTGAGGTCAGCATCTTCTTTTCTCTTTTAGAGAAAGGAAAATAAGGAAGGAACTGTTACATGCTCAGTTCTGTTCACACAGTCACTAGGCTGGTACAATCTGCTTTTTCACCCATGGCTTAATTTAAAACTACTTATTTTTTTAGTTCCAAGGTGAATAATTTTACCAAAACAAAGGAGTGTAAACAAACAAATGCTGATAATATAATGTGAATAATCCCTGTTCAGCAATACTTTAAAATAATAAACTATAATACAGATTTAGATATGTTGTATAAAGGTGTGGCCAAATCTGTCTCATATCCCATCAATTTTATGCTTCACTCAACTTAGCAAAATTAACCTTCCCGTTTTTTAAGGTATCACGTTTTCCTTTGGGACACAACAGGATGAGTGTTTTAAAACTTTATGCTTGCTTTCAGACTTTCCAAAATATTTCAGAGCCAAAATTACCCCTAACTATATCTAATACTTATTATACAAATGTGCCATGAGTGTTTTGGACCTTGAACTATAATTTTATCCAAGTAGAAAGGGTTTCATAAGGCCATCTAATTCATCTCGTTATACCAAGCACTGAGCACACAAGATTGTTCATATGCTTTGTTAACCTTACTTTAAGCACATCCACCAATTAAAATATAACAATTTATATTACTACCTAACCGTTTCAAAGGGATTACATTTAAAGTTTTAAAATTTTATGATGCTCTAGCAAGAAGTTTTGTTTGGCATTCTAAAAAGTCCTAATTTTAAACAAAGGTGGAAGAGTAGATAGCTTCTTATAAAACCACTCAGTATTATAAACTAAGAGGTTTTGATGAAGCAAAAGCAAAGGGACCAATGAAAAAAGCATGCTTTGGAATTCTTTTTTATTTCCAACAAACCAAATTTTGCTACTGTTGTGATCACAGTCTTCACATTTGATGCAAATAGGAAAGCTTAATTATAATCACTTAGTGGCAGAACTTCAGACAAAAACAATGTGTGCCACACAGAGGATTATTTCTTCTGGAGGAAGTTAGTTGATAAGCTTGACTTTACGATTAATAACATATTAAACTAAAGAAAATGGATGCACTGATTCAACATTCAGCTTGAAAATGTTTAGTACTTTCTGCAAACCTAAATTTAGTTTAGAAAGGTTAATATTCTCTTTCTAAACTATGGCATAGACTATATATAGCATTTTTAATATATTTATATATAATTATTTGCACATCAGATTTAGAAGGAATTGGCAGATTTACTCTGATAGACTGATCTCATTCAAGCGTTAGGGCTTAGGGGGCTTCTGCAGTACTGTCATTTGAAGGTGGGGCATCATGATCAGGCTCAGAGGAAGCAGCTGCAGGTGTTTCGATCACAGCAGGTGGAAAATGACGGCGGCACACAGGGCACGTCCCTGACTAGAGGGAGAAAGAAACAAGGTCATAGTCACTGGAAAGGTCTTAACTACTATAAAATATCTTAAGTAAGAAAAAACAGTATCATTATCCTACAAACAAGTCAAATAACTTAAAAAAAATAAACTTCAAACCCACACAATACAGAGAGGCAAAATTCTGACACTATTTCCTCTTCATCCCAATCAGATTCTAATTTCTTTGATGGTAAATTGTGTCTCCCAATCATGTATATGTCTTTCAGGTTACTCATCTTTCATTTAGTGAGTATTAAGTGAGAGTCTACTAGACTCTCCACTTGGTACTGGTGCTATGGGGGTGAGCATGGAATCACAAGGCATGTCATCCCTTGAACTGAATTATTATTATTTAATCTACGATGCATAGATTAGAGAAACCAGAGACAATTAATTCACATATTTATTATGTCAGATCATCCCCCTAGGTTCTTCTCTTACATCAGTAAAGCCTCACTTTGGTGTAGCACAGATACAAAGCAGGTGCACCACAGATCTTCTTTAGAAGCTATATAATTCCTTTTCAAAAAGATATGGAGAGTTAGTTGCCTTCTAAATTATAACACAAATTGAGGTAAGGTGGAACAGGGAAAGCAGACTGGGAGCACATTATTTTAGAACCAATGGAAAATTACTAGAAATATATCATCCGGCAATAGGTTATCCCCTCACAATCTGGTCTTTTTCCCAAAGAGATCTATCTGATAGAAAGCAGGTTAAAGAAATCATGTTGTTAAAGTGGACAAAGATTTGTATCTTGGGAACCTTCTCCCCAGGGGAAAGGCTTCACAATATGCTGTTTCCTGAGAGGAGAGAGACTAAAGAGATTATTACCTTGGGTTAAAGCAAAAACAATGACAATTAAGATTGTGCAACATATACAATATTTACAATTCAAGAATTTAACTCAGCAAACACTTATTGTGCACTTGCCACAGAGATGAGGTTATAAAAGCTTTATTGTAGAGTCAAATAGATGAATGCTATTTCAATCAACCACACGTGGCTGTGTAACCTTAGATCAGTTACAATTATTGGAAAAAAAGAATAAGGATACCAGTAAGTCGCAAAATTACTGTTAGGATTAAATGGGAATATACATATGAATCAACAACTACTGCGTGACACAGAACAGGCACACAAAACACTAGCTCCTTTTTTAGGCTCTGATACTGTTTTGGAAGTTTTAAAAACGGGGATGTTAAGAAAGGAAAAGCTGGAATTTAAGTGGGACCTACCTAAACCATCTGCTACAACAATAAGGGAGAGACTACCCTGGGGCTAAATATGAGCAAATGTACAGAGGAGTAAGTCTGAAGAGGGAGACTAGATCACAGACCATCTTGAAAACCTAGACAGAAACTTTAGATTTTATAAAGGAATAGTGAACAATGCTGTAGCGGATTTTAGAGATGGTAACGAGTTTTGACAAAGATGAAGTACGAGTAGAAGGGGAGAAAGAGAAAGATAAAGAAAAGAAAAGGAGACGAAGGGGTGGGGTGCTATAGGAAAGAAAGAGAACCATATCCATAAGTAAATAAGCTAGCAAAGTGCTTTGGAAAATTCTATTGAACTACATGCAAATATCCTTAATGCAAAAATAGAATCTATAGAGATGATTTAAGTAAAATTTTTTTTCTTAATTCAAATATACTTAAAAATTATTGGTAAATGTTCAAAAACAGTATATAATTTTTTTTTTTTTTTTTGTCTTTTTGCCTTTATGTAGAGCCGCACCCGCGGCATATGGGAGTTCCCAGGCTAGGGGTCTAACAGGAGCTGTAGCCGCCGGCCTTCGCCACAGCCACAGCAACGCGGGATCCGAGCTGCGTCTGCAACCTACACCACAGCTCACGGCAACGCCGGATCCTTAACCCACTGAGCAAGGCCAGGGATCAAACCTGCAACCTCATGGTTCTTAGTCGGATTCGTTAACCACTGAGCCACGAAGGGAACTCCCGAAAAACAGTATATAAAAATTTGAATAGGCGGTATTGGATAGGTTATTAATTATTTCTCATATACATTTTCGGATTCTTATTAGCAGAGTATCTGTATAATGTTATAGTCCTCTGAGTACTCCCACAGGCTTCTTAAGATATTTTTGATAACATCAAGTTTCAGAGTTACAGTTAAAGATCTAATTCAATTTATCCTAAAATCATTTGCCTATATTGTTTTACAGACAATGTTAGTACGGTAAAACAGTTTGATATTATCATTAATCTACAGTCATTAAAAGATAACCAATTTTAAACACTGAGTTAAAAAGTACTACAATTAAGTAGCTACACAAAATAGGCGTAAAAGACAATACTATCATTAACTTACAGGAGAAGCTATTAAAATATTAATTTTTAAAAAGTAAATCTGCAACTTACCTTTTGTAGCCAAATTGAGACACAAGGTTTGTGAAAGAAATGGTGACAGGGTAACTCTGTTGCTATATCGTCCTTAATATACTCACTGCAACAGATTGGACAGCATTGCTCCTGACCAATAGCTGAAAAGACAAAAGAAACAGACTGATCAATTAATTGCCAAACATGTTTCTGCTTAAGACATGACAATTTGAAATTCACAACCATTGCTTTTGTAGAAAAGTTGACTGGAGAACATTTGTCCCAGCCTATTACTTGACAAATTGAAAATTTTTACTAGGTAAAAGTTTGTCAAAACTAGGCTTTGTAGAAAATCTAATGAACGTTTCTGACAGCATTTTATCTCCTAGGTGCACTGACAATATACTTGAATATGCAACGTGTCATTCAACATCAGAGATCAGCTTGGCCCTCACCAGTGTGGTCTTCAAGAACAAGGGTCTCTGGGAGACCATCAATGCTCTCTTTACTGGCTGGTGGATTGGCCACCTCAACATCCACTGCAAGAGACTCTAAATGTGCCAGGGCAGTCTGCAAAGGAAGTGACATTTCTTTGTTAGAAAGCATGTTTTAAAACAATAGCAGAAAACCATTTTTAAAGGTACCTCCCAAAATTATATTCACCATTATTCTCTTCCCATTGGTTTCTTTTGCTTCAGTCCCTTTCTCTTTTGCCTCCTTTCAAAAGGAACCATCATCACCACCAAATCAAAATAAAATTAAATAAAATACACCAAAAAGTTCTATTTTTCCACAAGTACAACAAAAATCTATCTTGTCTCAAAAACCATGTACTTTGCCCATTATGGTTTTATTTTCAGAAGAATGGTTTTCTCTTTCAACTTACAAGTTTCTATGTGAGATCAATAATTTGAAAGAAAGTAAACATTTCACCTCATGAAAGATAAAATGTGGCCAAAGTTAAAAGAGGTTCAAGATAGGAAAGCCAATAATGCATTCCTGAAGGCTGTATCTGCTCCTAGCATAGAGTGAGTACACCCACATTCCTAGTCCACTAGTACAGGCACACCTTGTTTTACTGTACTTTGTAGATAACATTAGCTTTTTTTTTTTTAAACAAATTGGAGGTTTCTGGCAACCTTGTATTGAACAAATCTATCAGTACCATTTTTTTAAATACCATTTGCTCACTTCATGTCTCCGTGTCACATTTTAGTAATTCTCACAATATTTCAATTAATTATTATTATTATATATGTTATGGTGATTTGTGATCAGTGATCTTTGATGTCATTCCTATGACTCACTGAAGGCTAAGACAGTGGTTAGCATTTTTAAGCAATATAGTATTTTTTTATGAAGCTATATTCTTTTTTTTTTCTTTTGACAGACTGCTACTGCACACTTAAATCACTATAGTATAGTGTAAACATAATTTTTTTTTTTCTGGCCATGCCAGTGGCATATGGAAATTTCTGGGATCAGACCCAAACCACAGCAGTGACAATGCCGAATCCTTAATTGGTAGGCTACAAGATAACTCCCTAAAAAGAACTTTTATATGCACTAAGAAATCAAAATTTGTGTGACTAGCTTTATTGTAGTGTTCCTGAACTGAACCTACAATATCTCTGAGGTGTGCCTGTATTCCTAGGTTATCTGGGTTATGAACTTGACTTAGGGGTTAAAATATCTGAAAAAAGTCACTGTTCTAACAAAGATGGAAAGAACATATGATCGATGGAAATGCTATAAAATTTGGTTGTGATGACTGTTGTACACCTATAGATGTAATAAAATTCATTAAGTAATTAAAAAAAAGAAAACATATGATCATATGATCTTTAGTATGAGTCACTCTCATCCTTTTGTGGCTTGATTAGCCCTTATGGCTACAATAATAGATTAGAACTGCAGACAGGACCTATATTCACAAGATTCAAAGGGTAGAAACAAACCAAGCATCCACTGACAGATGAGTGGTTGAATAAAATGTGGTTGGTAAAGGCAAGTACATAGTCGAACACAGAATACGCTGTTACTATAATATAGTAGTGTATTAACCACTTTACTTAGTATAAAGGTTAAAGGACAAGAGTATTAAAAATAACTATACTACAATAATATGTTAATGAATATTCCATATAAAAAGAAGTAAACTGACATTAAAAACATAAGAGGGGGATAAAAGAGTAGAGTTTTGTATGCAACTGAAGATATTATCAGCATAAAATAGACTGTTAAGATGTTTCATGTAAACCTCACAGTAACTACAAGCAAAAATCTACATTAGATTCATAAAAGATAAAGAGAAGGGAATCAAAGAATACCACTAAGGAAAATCAACAGGTCACATAAGAAGACAAGAGAGGGAGAAAGGAACATGGGAAATATGAAATGGCTAGACAGCCATCAACAAGATGGCATTAGCAAGTTATCAATAATTACTCTAAATATAAATGGACTAAATTCTCCAACCAAAAGGCATACATTTGCAGATGGATTAAAAAAAACAAGACCCAACTATATGCTGTCTACAAAGACTCACTTTGGCTTTAAGGACACACACAAGCACAAAGTAAAGGGACAGAAAAGGATATTCCATTCAAGTGGAAATGAAAAAGAGCAGGGATAGCTATACTTATTTCATACAAAAGAGACCTTAAGTCAATAACAGTAACACGAAGCAAAGAATATATTTTATAATGCTAATCAATTCATCAAGAAGATATAACTATCATAAATAAATACCTACTCAATATCATAGTACTTAAGTATAATAAGCAAACAAAACTGATCTAAAGTGAGAGGAGACAACAACACTGGAACATACTAGTATGTTAACCAACCACTTTACTAAGTATAAAGGTTAAAGGACAAGAGTGTTAAAAATAACTATACTACAGGGGATTTTAATATTTCACTTTCAATAACAGATCATCTAGACAGAAAACAAAAAGGAAACACTAGATGTGAACTATACTTTAGGTAAAATGGAACTCACAGACATATAGAGAATATTCTACATAACATCAGCAGAATATACATTCTGCTGAAATGCACATGGAACACTCTCTAGTTTAGATCATATGATATATCACAAAACAAGTCTTTCAAATTTGAGAAGACTTAAATCACATCAACTATCTTTTCTGACCAAAATGGCAAGAAATGGAAATCAACAATGGGAAGAAAACTGGAAAATTAATATATATGTGGAAATAAACAACACATTCCTGAACAACCAATGGGTCAAAGAAGAAATCAACAGATCTGCTGAAACAAACAAAAATGGAAATACAACATGCCAAAACTTATAGGATGAAGCAAAAGCAGTTTTAAGAGGGAAGTTTATAGCAAAAACCACCTACAATAAGAAAAAAGAAATATCTCAAACAACTTTACACCTCTAAGAACTAAAAAAGGAACAAACCAAGCTGACAGTTATCAGAAGGAAGGAAGGAACAAAGACCAGAGCAGAAATAAATGAGTTAGAGAATAGAAAAGAAGAAAATACCAACTAAGAGCTATTTTTTAAAAATAAAATTTAGACTAAGACAAAAGACTCAAAATTATAAAAGAAAGAAGAGACATTGCAACTGATAACAGAGAAATACAAAACATCTATATATACAACAACAAATATTAAAAGGAATGGGTAAATTCCTAGAAACATAAAACCTACCAAGAATTAATCATGAAGAAATATAAAAGCTGTATAGACCAATAAAAGAAGGGAGAGTAAATCAGTAATCAAAAATGTCCCAAAAAAGAAAAGCCCAAGATCAGATGGTTTCCCTGCAAAATTCTACCAGAGAATTGATGTCAATCTTTTCTCAAACTCTTTTCAAAAAACTAAGGAGGAGGGAATATCTCCAAACTCATTTTATGAGGACAGCATTACTCTGATACCAAAGCCAGATCAGGACACAACAGGCATACATTGTTTTATTGAGTTTTGCTTTATTGTGTTTCACAGGCAATATATTATTTACAAATTCAAAGTCTGCGGCAATCCTGTGTTGTCAGATGATGGCTAGATTTTTTAGCGATAAAGTATTTAAAAATTAAGTATATTGTTTTTCTAGACATAATGCCATTTCCTACTTAATAGACCATCGTGTAAAACATAACTTTTATGTGTACCGGAAACAAAAAAATTAACTTGCTTTGTTGCGATATTCATTTTATCGCTGTGGTCTCGAGCCAAACCCACATCATCGCTGAGGTATGCCTGTACAAGAAAATTATAGCCCAATAACCTTGATAAATATAGATATAGAAATATTCAACAAAATAGTAACAAACCACATTTAACAGCACAAAATAGGGCTGATCATACACTGTGATTAAGTGAGATCTATCACTGAGATGCATGGATGGTTCAACACACATTAACTGATAAATGTGGCACACCACATTTACAAAAAGAAAAGATAAAAAGCATATGATCATCTCAATAGATGCAAAAATAAACCCAAGCCACATATGACAAAATACAGCATATCTTCAATAAAAAAAAAAAACTTTTAACAAATTGGGTATAGGAGAAACACACTTCAGAATTATAAAGGCACACATAAACCACATGTTCATGATTAGAATTAGTATGTTAAAATGTCTGTACTACCTAAAGTAATCTATAGATTTAATGCAATCCTTTTCAAACTTCTAATAGCATATTTCACAGAAACAGAAAAACCCATCGTAAAATTTATATGGAAGCACTAAAGATCATGATCTTGCATAGCCAAAGCAACGAACAGAGCTGGAGGCATCACATGTTCTGATTTCAAACTATACTACAAAACTACAGTAATTTTAAAAATATGGTACTGGCATAAAAACAAACACACATTCCAATGGAACAGAATCAAGAGCCCAGAAATAAATCCTGGAAAATATGAACAATTACTATTTGACAAAAGAGGAATACTCAGTGAAGAAAGGATAACCTCTTCAATAAATGATACTGTGAAAACCGAATAATCAAATGCAAAAGGATAATCACATGCATAAAAGTGAACCCCCTACCTTACACCACTCAAAAAAATTAACTTGAAATGGAATAAAGACTTACACCTAAGACCTGAAACTATAAAACTCATAGAAGAAAATAATGAGCAAAAGTTCCTTGACATTGGTTTGGCAATAATTTTCTGGATATGACAACAAAAGCATAAGCAATGAAAGCAAAAATAAAGCAGACTACATTAAAACTCAAAAGCTTTTGCAAAGGAGAAGAATCAACCCAAAATGAAAAGCCAAGCTACAAAGTGAGAGAAAATATTTGCAAATCATATATCTGATAAGGGGTCAACATTCAAAATATATAAGGAACTTAATAGCTAAAAGACAAATATTAAAAAATGGGCAGAGTAACTGAATAGACATTTTCCCAAAGACATAGAAAAAAACAAGTACATTAAAAGATACGCAATAATATTAATCATCAGGGAAATTCAGATCAAAACCACAATGAGATACCACCTCACACCTGTTAGAATGTCTATCTAACAGAAAGACAAGAAATAAAATTGTTGGCGAAACTGTGTAGATAAGGGAGCTCTCATGCACTGTTAAACTGACGCAGTTACTATGGGAAACAGTAGAAAGTTGAAAGTTTGAAAAGCAGAAAGTCGCCTCAAAATTAAGAACAGAAATACCATTTGACCCAACAACTCCACTTCTTGGTAGTTACCTAAAGGAAATGAAATTAGGATCTTGAAGAGATATCGGAATTGCCATTTCTACTGTAATATTATACGCAATAGCCAAAATATGGAAACAATCTAAACATCCACTAGTGAATGGATAAAGAAGACATCACACACACACACACACAAAGGATTATTATTCCGTTATGAAATGAACGAAATCCTGCATGTGTGATAATATGGATGAACCTTGAGGGCATTACGCTAAGTGAAATAACTCAGAGAAACAGAAATACTGTATAATATAACTTATATGTGGAATCTATAAAAGATGAACTCAGTCACATAAACAGAGAATAGCATGATGGTTGTCAAGGACTGAGGGCTGGGGAAAATGGGCAGTTACTGGTCAAAGGGTACAAACTTTCCAGGTATATGATGAATAAGTCCTATGGATCTAAGGTAGCACAGTGATTACAGACAACAATATTGTATTATATACTTGAAAGTTGCTAAAAAGTAAGTCTTAAATGTTCACACAGGAAAGAAATGGTAATTATGTGAGTTGATAGAGGTAAACAATTCTACTGTGATAATCATGTAACAATACCTAAGTGTATCTAATCACAAACTTACACAATGTTACATGTCAATTATATCTCAATAAAGCTGGAAAAACAAGGCATATAAATCCAATGGAGTATTATTCAGCCTTGAAAAAGGGAATTCTGACACATGCTGCAACAAAGATGAACAATGAAAGCATTATGCTAAGTGAAATAAGCCAGTTACAGAAGGATAAATATTGTATACCTTATATCAGGTATCTAAAATAGCAAAATTCGTAAGAGAGAAAGAAAGATGGTTGCCACAGGATGAGGAAAGAAGGGAATGTAATTATTTTTTTATGATGCACTTAATGTCACCTAACTATATACTTAAAATGGTTAGAATGGTAAATTTTATATCATGTGTCTGTTACCACAATACAAAATAAACAAACTACACTTCCCAGGTAGGAATAGGATTCTACCTGTTAATAGCATGTTCTCTTGGACAGCAAACATAATCTTCTGAATATTCTTCAAGATCTAGCCTAGATACTTTAACAATAAATTGTGTTTCCAAGGGTTTGAGATAATCTACATTAGAGGACAGGGCCAAGGCCAAAAGCAAGGTCAGGACTGAAAAAAAGAGTTGTAAGCAAAAAAGGTTCATTAAAAGTTATAATAAACATAGTTCTAATAATACTGAGTACCAAATTTGAATTCAGATTTGCAGTTAGATACTGCAAAAAGAAAAAGTGTGCCAGTAACTGAATTATCATTGCCTCTCAGCTCCAAAACTGCCTTGTGAACATAGATATGAGCCTTTTAAATATTTTTCCTTTGTCAGCTACCACGATCTTTAGCTCTGTCAGTAGAAGGTAGTGGAGAGACATCACAGGAGGAAAGGACTTTGCTTCTTAGTTCGAGTGGGCTTGCTGGGCAGGCCTCACCCCTGTGAGGGTTCTCTACTGAGGGCTTCTGTAGCACAGATGACATCTCCTGCACCAGGTTCTTTCAGTCTGAGTAGCTTATCCCCTTCCTGACAGATGCAATCTAAGGTGGCCAGCAGCTTCCCTGACACCTATCTTGAACGGTTTTGTAGCAGAAAACTACGGTAGCTAAAAAAGGTAAGATGACTGAGGACACACTCTTGAGAAATGCAGATCTGGATTATATCACTAGAGAATCCTAACCAGGTGAGATTCTTGCTGAAGGCAGGGAAAATATGGAAGAAAGACACTGCAACTGCCAATTACAGACTGTGACCAAATACAGAAACAAGGACTAGTACCTTTGCATATTTTCTATTTGTTTGATATATGTATATATTTATCTGTATCTGTTAGTCATTTTCTTTTTTTTTCCCTATCCTTCCCATCTTTATAATTTAATCTTTAAACAAGAGAATATTCAGTATGACTGACCTAATTTGTAATTAATATAGCCAGTGATGGATACAATGATTCTTGGGACTGTTCACCTGTTCATTCTGTGGAAAGGGTGAAAACTTATTCATTTTTAAGAATGAAAGCTTAAAAAAAAGCTCCATCTTTTTATTTTGGGGGGGGGGTCACACCCACTGTATGTGAAAGTTCCCCAGGCCAGGGATCAAACGCACACCCCAGCAGGAATCCGAGTCACAGCAGTGAAAACACCAGGTCCTTAACCTGCTGTGCCACCAGGGAACTCCAAAAACAGCTACATCATGTTAGTTAAGAAATATAAGTCTATTGTTGGATGGGAGTTCAAATCTGTGCAGAAGGGTGTATAGGGAATCCAGGTAGTAAAGATATGGATTGTTCCAATTACCAACTACTGTTCCTCAGATCTAAGCTGACTATCTTTGTAAGCTCTCTGAAAATGGATTCGGGCCATCTAAATATTTTCCCTTCTAAAAGCTGTCAAGTTATTCAGCTTTATGACTGAAGATGCTAAAGAGACAGTGCAGGAGGAAAAGGGCTTTGCTTCTGATCCTGGTGAGAAGGCCTGACAGGCTTCTGTGGCATGCTCTCTCCAGCACCAGACTCCTGCAATGTGCACAGGTTCTCCAACTTCTAGATCCTGTATTCCATGTAGCTAACAGCACCCGGTCACCAGTAGCTGCCCCCAGCACCCACCTCAGACAGTTCTTAGCAGAATATTTCCAATTAAACATCTCCCTATGAACAGCTTTCTTCAGTACCCTACAGGGCTGATTTCCAGCAAGTTCTGCCAGCCTAGTACCACTGTGACTTCTCTGCTATTCAATGAGCCAAAGCCATATCATCAAGGTATAGATCCTAAAGTAGAGTGGGGACTCTTCCTTAGGTGATCCTGGGTGATGGCTGTTTCTTAGATGTGTTTTCCTATATTCTTTAGAATGATCTTTACTTGTTACTAAAAGCCCTTTTTACTCTAATCCCATTACAGCTGGTAATTTTTTATATTAAATTTTCCTATCAGGAGACAGGAAATGGAAAGAAAGAGCTTGCAATTTATTCTTTCTTTCTTACGAATAACTATAACTATATTCATGAATCTCCTCCAATTTCCTATGTACTTCTCAAGATAGACTTTGCAAGTACTCACCTGTGCTACACATAAAACAAGAAGGTAAATCACTTCGTTGTACACCTGAAACTAACACAACACTGTAAATCAACTATACTAAATAAAACCCCTAAAGTTATGAAAAAAAAAGAGAAGGAGTATAATTTACATAGGAAGTTCCATTTTGGAAGGTTATTCCAGGCTAACTATGCTTTAATACATGTTTGTGTCAATGGGTTCATTTTTCCTTTCTTATGATTATCTACATATTTGCAGTGCTAATGAAAACCTGTTATTTCAATATATGTAAAAATAATTTATTGCCTTGGTACTAACATATATTTAATGTGATCCAGGATCAGTTACAAATAAGAGCAAGAGAAACCATTTTATACTACTCTACTCTGAAAAATCCATAAAAATCTGTCTATACATTAGTGCAATATATATTCAAATGTTAGTCCAAGTGTCAGAAAGACAGCTAAATGGCCTAAATAGCTCAAAGGGACTACATCTAGGTTTAAACAAACCAAGCCTAATTCTTTGTCAGTATAAAATTTAGTTTCTAAAGAATAAAACAGAATTGAGTTTTTAAGGACTGAAGACTTACAACAAATGACTTAATACTGATTTTGAATGACCACTGAATCCAAACTTGCTAGACGATTAACACTTGGTTGACGACTAATTTGAATGTATCTTTGAATATAGCCACTTACTGAGGACTTACCATGGCCCCAGGTATACGGCTAAGTGCTTTCTTTAATGCAATCTCAAAATAACCCATGAGGTAATAAATTTTGTTATTCCCATTCTACAGATGAGAACCTGAACCTTAAAGAGGTTAAATGAACTATCCAAGGTCACAGAGCCTTAAAGAATCAGTCTAACCCAAAAGTCCAGGAGCTTACTTATGCACACCTTCCTAAGGCCTATGTCCTAGTGTATATGAGGTGCTTTGCAAATAGGGTAACACTTTCCCAGGGGTCGGGGGCATGGACAGTCTTAAGAACCTCAATTTCAATTAACTTTCTTATGTGATCTTTCCCCAAAGGAATCTGCCTGAGATCAAAGTATCATGCTGGCTCTCCGTTTCACATTCCTTTTTATGCTAACCCTTTTCCACTTTTATAAATAAAAGCATACTTCTCATCCATTCAAACAGGCAATCTGAAATACTGGGGTCAAAATGAGCTATGACTGAGTAACAAATCTTTGCAGATGGTTTCCAATTCCCTACTTTCAAAAAAAAAAAAAAACACAAACTGAAGGAGGCTCTAAATAATTTGTCAAGTTTTTGCAACTCAGAATTCAGTGACAATGATAAGACAAACTCCTTCCATTCCTACCATAAAGTAATTAGCGAAGGGAAAAAAAACCCTCTATCTCATCAAGAGATGCATTTCCAGCAAAGCTTTACTTTACGTTTAAGTAATTATTAAAATTTATAAGTTTGTTTTTGATCAAAATACACTATAAAGAATTTTAACTCAATTTAAACCAATTTACATTTAAATTCCTGAATGTATTTCTACTGCAAAGAGGTAAATAATACCACTTATTATAAGGGGTAAATAATTATTTCTTAAGTATGCCAAAAAAATTTAGATGTCAATGTAAAGATGTGCAAAGGGATCCTTTTTTTTGTTGTTCAAAATTTCTTTGGGAGTGAGTAAAAAGTTTTAACATCACTGTTTTAAACAGTTAAAGATCTTAAATATTTGGTCCTGTTCCCACTCAAATCTGAGGTGAATGTTTGCTGTCAATATATTCACCAATATCCACTACCTGAAAAGAAAGATCAGTCTAGCTTTGGAAAAATAATAGAAATGGAAACAACTATTGACAGAGATAGGGCTGCTCGAGAAAAAAAATTACAAAGCACTCAGTTTGTCTTATTACTTGTGTTTTCTTCATTTAAAGAATGTTAATGTTAAATTTAAAAGAAAAAATCCTAAATTATAACTTGTTTCAGTTTCATTTTTCAAAATGATTAAGGAAGTGCATGCTAGACCTAGAAAAATAAAGATTTCTAGAGTGATAGGAAGAAGGAACTGGATTGATTCGCTGGGAATGAAATAGGTCTCAATCAAATACAAATGAAATAAAGCTAAGCACTAAATCTGAGGAAGCTGTTATGCTGTGGGGAAGGGAGACACTTAACATCATTAATCTGAAAGAGAAAGACATGTCTAAGAACCACTGGGTTCCCTGAGGGCAGAAGCCAACAATGTGGGGACTCCCAAGTTCCCTGACATACTATGCTCTTTCTCCCCTCTGGTTTCTGTCCACTCTGCTAGCTCCTTTACCTAGCATGACCTTTCATGACCCATCTCTCTGGCTCTTCTTTCAAGATGACAATCAAATGTCACATTTCCCATTACTGGCAGATAATAAAACGTGGAACCAGACTCTAATATTGATGTATTCTATGTGGTCCGCTAAAATTTATATAACTCAAGGAAACTGGTGATCCTTAATCTATTTTCTGTTTCTGATGCTGGTTATCATGTTGTGCCAGTTGTTTCATGTATCAGAATCTTGCAAGGTAAATTATATGATCTGGGAAAAATTCTAATGTATTATCCTATCTCATGATGTTCTAACTTTTCTTCTAGTATAAAGTATTTCTTTTTCACCCCTCACTCGCTTCAATGAAATATAACTGACATACAGCACTGTGTAAGTTTAAGGTATGTGGCATAATTTACATGATGAAATGATTACCCCAAAAAGTTTAGTGAGAACCCATCATTTCAATATAGGTGCAAAAAAGTAATAGAAAAAAATTATTTCCTTGTGATGAGAACCCTTGTGAGTTACTCACTTACTTTTTATATATAAAATACAACAGTATAAATTTTATCATGCTATATATTACATCCCCAATACTTATTTTATTACTGGAAGTTTATGCCTTCTGATTGCTTTCTTTTTTGTCTTTTTAGGGCTGCACCTGCAGCACGTGGAGGTTCCCAGGCTAGAGATCAAAACGGAGCTATGGCCACCAGCCTACACCACAGCCACAGCAACAGCCAGATCCGAGATGCATCTGCGACCTACACCACAGCTCATGGCAACACCAGACCCTTAACCCACTGAGCAAGTCCAGGGACTGAACTTGCGTCCTCATAGATGCCAGACAGATTCATTTCCACTGAGCCATGACAGGAACTTCCTGATTGCTTGCATCCAATTCTCCCTTCCCCTCAATCCCATCTCTAGCAACCACAGATCTCATCTATTATCCTGAGTTTGTTTTTGAAGTATAATTGACCTATAACACTATATTGGCTCCTGTTACACTAAGTAGTGATTAGATATTTCTATACATTTCAAAATGAACACCACGATACACAGTATTTCTGTTACGGTCACTTTGAAGAAAATGTTCACTATAATGCAAAACGGAGAGCAATCATCTCCATGGAAGATTACAAAGCGGAACTAACTTGTGTGTATACATGTGCATGCACGTGTATGTGTAGATACAGAGGTATGTCTCCCTCAATTTATTTATTACCTAATTTATGAATCTAAACTGGATTTTCTAATCTCATAAAATGCCAAGACAATGTGCTATCATAGCGTTCCTGAAAATTCTCTCATTCATTTTTGTTTCCTCACTTTTGATTCACTCACATTTTTATAGGAAGGTTCCTCTACTTTGGAAATCACTGTAGAAATAGTGATTTAAAGAAAGACTTCTTTTAACAAAATCCTCCAGTGCACTGGAAGTTCTCAAATGTGAAAATGCTTGGGCTTTTGCCCACAGGCAAATATAATTATGAACAAGTTTTTGTGTCTTGCTCAAATAAAGCAAAGAAAGCAAGACAAACAGGCACGAAATGTGCCACATTTATTAACCATGTATATATGTGGGAATGGGGGAGAGTAAATTTTCTAAATGCATCAAGAGAGATTTAGTAGCCATAAGAACCAAAAATGGGTAGTGATTTGCAATGTATCTTTGGAGCTTTAATTTCATTTAACTAATATACTTGTGCACATGTGTATATAAAATATTCAGATTCACAGACCTGTATGACTCAATAGAGGAAGCGTATTTTCTAAATATAAGCAAAACAAACACTTTATATTCTGCAGTAAAAGCTGGAAAACATTTTAAGTTTAGGCTAATTTATACGATGACAAGTATAATTTATGTACATGCTGAATCACTATTCAGTAAATGTTATTAAATTGATAAGAAAGTTATTCACTTTTTCTTAAAGCAGTTAAAAAAACCTTTAATTTTTAACACTATGAAGCCTACCAACTTATATATGGGTACTAGAGCCACTAATATACCTCCATAGCCTGGGCTAAGCGTTCTTCTAGTGCCATGTAAGTCAGGAACTGAGGATCCACATAAGAAATAGCTTCAGCAACTCCTAGTCCATCTGCAAAGCCGTCAAACAGGCTGGAAAAAAAATAAAACCATGATTTGAGAAAACTTTATAGTGAAGACATCATTATACTAGCAAACTGACAAGCTAATAAACATACTACAAGCATAGTACCTAGAATATTTTAATATAAATCTTGTGGGGAGAGGGGCGGGAAAAACCCAAGAGAAAGGTTAAATGTGAAGCATAAAGAATTAAGACACTGGTCCCATTCCCAATAGGCTGCCACATTCACTGCACAAAGTTTGTAAGAAAATTCTCTCATGTTTCTAGTTCTAGCTCTGGGAACTGCTTACGGCTGGGATAAAGGTAGTACTTTTCTCTCTTAATTCTTTCCCATGTCTTTCCTTTTCAGTTTCCAATCTAAATATAAGTGAGAACATGATAAAAAAGAAAAAAATTACTGCATTTATTTTAATTCTCTCATTGGTCAAAGCCTCTTTTTCTTCTCTTACCTTGAACTATTTAATTACTAGGGGCTTAAGAATATTTTCTCAAGTTTTTCTCATTAATCTTACTTCTACTCTTCTAAGAACTTAAGCCTCCTCCCTTATTTTCAGGTTGAAAAGATTTAGCTTCTACCTGCTTGTTTTTATTACAGTTTTTTTTTTCTGAAGCGCTGTAAGCCCCTTGAAGGAAAACATAATGTCTAAATCTGGTCCTCATCTCCTCCCTCCACACCTACATATATACCGTTCCTCCTTTCCCCTCTGGTCTTGGAAATACCGAGTCATTCGAAATTGGGAAACCATGAGTGTATCTTCGGTCGCCTTCTTTCTAAATCTTGTTCCCCTGACAATTACATTCAAGTCTATCCCTTCAATTATCCTTTCTACAGATAATTCCCAAACATCTACCTAGTTCCAAATTCCCTCCTGAGTTCTTGAACAAACTTCTGCTGACTTCCATATTCCTATCAGAAACTGAATACCATAGTCAGAAACATCTACAATTATACATGGTAGCTTAGAATAGTTTTGATATCAACATCTGTGCCACCATTAAGATTACAAATCTATCACAAAAGATACACAAGTATTTTTATGAAGAACATATTAAGGCATAGCAGTATCTAGAAATCAGCAGACATCACATGGTACAAAGGAAAAGACAATTTCAAACAATCAGATTTTAGAATTAGAAGGAAAACTAAGATTACTGAATACAACCTCCCTCGCAATTCTAGAACTCTTTCATCTAGCAGTGAGATAGGTATGTAAAGGGGAAGAACCTTGGAGCCAGTCAAATAGGAATTTAATGAAACATTTAACCCAGTCATAGTTAAACAACATGAAAAGTTAGTCTGTTTCTTTATCTATAAAACAAATTAAATGAGTAGATACACACAGGTGTCTTGCACAAAGATGGCACCAAAGCAGGCATTCAAGAAACAGCAGAACCATTTCCTCCATGTGGAAAATACACTGCTAAGTAGGTATGTGCAGTATATAAGAACCCTATAAAAGTTCAAAACTTTTGTGACATGCTCTAGTTCTGCCTACTGAATCAACACAAACCATGTCCACTTTCCCTTTGCAGAGAGTGCCTTCCAATGATTATAATCAGCTATCCCCCAATAATTATTTTCTTTTCTAGGCTAAACAAATCTAGACAGTCAAAGCGTGATATCTGGTTGTAATCTGGTAACTGCAGAATAATCAGCTAATATTAAAAACTCTAGTATCATTCATTTGGTAAACACCATAGTAATTACCGCTTCAGACATGAATCACCAAGGACACCAAAACCAGTGGATGGAACTTTCATACTGTGAGAGGAAAATAGTTATTTACCCACTGAATGTTTATTAATGACAAAGGTAAAAATGGAAACCATATAGTGATGAAATCTGAAAGAAAATAATATAAGAATTAATATCATCAGTAATGGGACCATTGGACACCGTGCTTTCTGACATGAATTGAGAAAAATAAAAGATTGCTTTTATAGTGTTTCCGCTACAAATGTGTTAACTCAAATCTAAGCATGACATTGGACAAAACCAACCTAAGGGACTTTCTACAAAATAAATGGCCTGTACTTTTAAAAAATATCAAAGTTATGAAAGGCAGAAAAGACTGAGGAAATGTTCCAGATTAAAAGAAACTAAAGAAACAGGTTAAGTAAGTGCCATGAGTGTTCTTGGAGTGGCCCAGAGAGAGATTTCTCTAATGACATTACTGAGACAATTAGAGACATCTGAACAGGTCTACATTAGATAACAGTACTGTATCACTGTTAATTTCTTTCTTTTCTCTTCTTTTTTTTTTGTCTTTTCAGGGCCACACTCATGGCATATGGAGGTTCCCAGGCTAGGGGTCTAATTGAAGCTGTAGCTGCCAGCCTACGCCACAGCCACAGCAATGCTGAATCCAAGTCGTGTCTGCGACCCACACCACAGCTCACGGCAACGCTGGATCCGCAACTCACTGAGTAAGGCCTGCGATTGAACCCGCAACCTCATGGTTCCTAGTCGGATTCGTTAACCACTGAGCCACGATGGGAACTCCCACTGTTAATTCCTTGATTTTGACAACTTTTTGTGTTATATAAAAAAATCTTTACTTTTATGAAATACATTCGAGGCTACTTATGGGTAAAGAGGCATCATGGTTCCAGCTTACTAATCATAAATGCATCAGAGAAAATATCAAAAATGTTAAAAAAATGAAAGAATGCTAACAGGAATGTGGTAAATGTTAACATTTAGGGGATCTGATTGAAAGATGGAAATTTCTTGTACTATTTTTGCCACTTTTCTGTAAGACAAATAATTTCAAAAGAGTTAAAAAATTTTCTTTTCTTTTTGTCTTTTTTAGGGCCTCACCTGTGGCATATGGAGGTTCCCAGGCTAGGGGCCGAATCAGAGCTGTAGCCGTTGGCCTACACCACAGCCACAGCAACGCCGGATCCTTAACCCACTGAGTGAGGCCAGGGATCAAACCCACAACCTCATGGTTACTAGTCGGGTTCATTAACCACTGAGCCACGACAGGAACTCCATTAAAGGAGTTAAAAAATTCTATTACTAAACTATGGTTATATCCACAAAGAATTAATTTCTCAGTCTTATTAGGTTAATTATTATAACCCCAACTTCTAACCAATAGAAAAGTTGTTTCAAAGAAATGGCACACCTGGGATGTGTCTAAATCCAAAAATCCATGTTTTCTCATCAACTCCTACTACTCAAATCTATGAAATATTCTCTGGCTATTCTATAACATTTTTGCAACTTAAAACAAATAAAACTTTTGATAGAGGACTTTTTCTATTTCCCTTTAAGTTAAAATACAAAAAAGCTTTAATTTTTTTTCCTACCAGTGGCAACATTTTTTTTAAATGTGCCAAAATTTGTGTTAGATGAGAACTGCTGCTCTTCGCCATAGCTTTTTCTTTTAGTTGTCAAAATGACACGCTATTCTAATACGCAAATCAAACCGTATTTTTACATTATCAACATTTAGCTACCACACATAAAGTGAACAGAGTACAACATAAGCAAAGAATGAGGTGTTGCCATATCT
>PVHT020004020.1:29038498-29093248 GCA_004024745.2 Catagonus wagneri
AACATTTTTTTTAAATGTGCCAAAATTTGTGTTAGATGAGAACTGCTGCTCTTCGCCATAGCTTTTTCTTTTAGTTGTCAAAATGACACGCTATTCTAATACGCAAATCAAACCGTATTTTTACATTATCAACATTTAGCTACCACACATAAAGTGAACAGAGTACAACATAAGCAAAGAATGAGGTGTTGCCATATCTAGACAAAATTCATAATATTTCGTCTTAAAATCAATGCCAAATTGTTTTCCATATTAAAGAAAAACTATCTTGAAGCTTCCCAAATTTGGGGACAATCAGCAATGTCTTGAAAATATTAATACAAGAGCCATATCCAGAAAGATCATCAATCTATTAAAACAAAGTGTTTTTTGTTTTTTTTTTATCTTTTTAGGGTCGCACCTGCAACATATGGAAGTTCCCAGGCTAGGGGTTGAATCAGAGCTGCAGATGTCAGCCTACACCATAGCCACAGCAATGCCAGATCCGAGTCACATCTGTGAGCTACAAAACTGCTGGTGGCAATGCTGGATCTTTAACCCACTGAGCAAGGAGAGGGACTGAACCCACATCCTCATGGATACTAGTCAGGTTTGTTATGCTGAGCCATGATGGGAACTCCTAAAAGTTTCTAAATTTAACTTAAAATGTATTCAATAAAGACCTCAATTATTCCTTCAAATTTTTATGTGAAACTTTTGAAAGTTATTTAGAAATTCATATCAAGATCTTTAAAAATATCATGTATCTCAGTAATGTCAGCTCCTATTAATCTGACTTAAAGAAACAACCTAAAGTACAGATCAAATTTTGGGTGAGGGAAAGTTATTATTTCAATGAGGAAATAATTAAATTTTAGTTTGATAGCAGGACAAAGCATCTATATAATGTAGATATAAAAATTACATTTATAAAATTCAAAAAATTTGCAAAAGAACAAAATTCCTCATGTGAAACCATAATTGCCTCCCAAAATGCACAGATGATGCTAAACAGACAACTGTGTCATCTGCTGAGCACTGTGAGGAATGACTCTGAACAATGTCATCAGGGAAAACATCAGAATTAAAAGGGTCTCAGTAAGAAGGGAATGGGCAGACATAAGAGAGGAAAGAAATAATGGCGGGTGTCAAGATCAAGACTAGGACTGCATGAGTTTCCATAATGTTTGGGAAGACAGAAAATAGGTTTTAGAGAATGAGGATGTTCAGGATGGAATTACAAATTGCTTGCGTGGCTGTGATGAAACCCCACTTTTACTTCTACAATATGATCAATAAAAGTCTGCTCTGAACATATTGTTTTTTTTTCCCCCCGGGGGGTAAGAATAGGAAATAGTAAGGAGGATTTTTTTTTTTTTCCCCTTCATGCTGCCACATCTGATGCATATGGAAATTCCTGGGCTAGCAGTTGAATTGGAAAGCAGCTGCTGGCCTACACTAGAGCCACAGCTATGCAGGATCCAATTCGTATCTGCAGCCTGTACCACAGCTCACAGCAATACTGGATCCTTAACTCACTGCGCCAGGTATCGAACGGGAATCCTCACAAACACTATGTCAGGGCTCTTAACCCACTGAGCCACAGCAGGAACTCCGTATAAGGAGGATTTCAGGGAGACGTTGAGTTTTCATGTCTGCAACAACTTGGAGAAGTACAAAGACGTAGCTCTACACACTCAGAAAGAAAAACTGAAGACACAAAGGAGGCCTTAAAAATATTAAGTTCTAGAAACTTGCAGATTTATGAGGGGATTTGAATGTGCTTTTCTTACCTTTATTTTTGTAAACTTTCTGTAATGGAATTTTAACTGGAAAAATAAGATAAAATCTTAAAAATATGTCTGTGCAAAGACGGAAACAAGGATAGTAACAAGCCGTATTTCTTCCAGAAAAAGTAACAAAAAGGAATCAGTTGGAACATTCCCTTTACATTTTAATAATTAGTTGCTTCCAAAAAGTTACTGCACACTTGGTTTATCTATGTTTATAAACCAGATAATCTATGTTTATAAACCACTAAACTACTTGTTTAGTGCAAGTAGATTCTTCATCCTTTGAGCTCTAAATTCCTGGTACTTATATGATTCTACAAAATGTGTTTTCTTTAAATATAAAATTATTGAAAAGTTAAATCTTGATCACTATATCACAAACTGTAACAATTCTATAATCCACTTAATTTATGTTATTTTTATTGGAAGATCACTATTCATTGTCAGTGTAAAGTAAATCTGATATATTCAACATCTCTGGAAGGTACAATTATATTTTTCATATTTTGCATAAAGAGAAGGAAAATTATAGTCTTACGACTCTTCTCATTCAATCATGTTTTGAAACTGTTCAAGCAATATTCATCAACTTTTTTTTAAGGGTTAGAGTAAGTGTTATATTTAATATAGAAAGCTAAATTTTAACATCTGAAATTCAAACATAAGTGTACATACTATGTGAGATTCAAGAAAGCTAACAAAGAAGGAAGAAGTCACTGACTGGAGTAAGTAAGAAGCTCATGTAGGAAGTGAAATCTGAAACGAACTGTGAAGGAAAGGAAGACTGACAGATGGGAAAATCGGAATATTTATCAGCTACTGAGATTGTTTTCATCATTTAGAATCATGAACAGATTCTACTCAATGATTAAGTAAGTACGGGTAACACTGTGCTACATACCTCCAGTCCACATCTAAATCTTCACTCACACTGGAGTCATCCTCAAGGTTATTGTTACCATCCAACATGAACGCTTCTGGCTGTGCAAATTCATTGGCAGGCTCATTTCCTTCATCACTACTGCTTTCATTGACCTCATTGTACTGTAACCAAGGAATTTCTCCCTCTTCCAAGGACGTCTGTTCTCTAAAACAAATATTTAATGGAAAGAAAAATTCTATTTTAAAACATTATAAGAATTTCCTTAACAAAGA
Organism: Catagonus wagneri; assembly: GCA_004024745.2. Taxonomy (NCBI): domain Eukaryota; kingdom Metazoa; phylum Chordata; class Mammalia; order Artiodactyla; family Tayassuidae; genus Catagonus; species Catagonus wagneri. The sequence goes on from PVHT020004020.1 coordinate 29,041,426, forward strand.
GTTATTTTTAGTGCAAGTAGATTCTTCATCCTTTGAGCTCTAAATTCTTGCTACTTATATGATTCTAAAAAATGTGTTTTCTTTAAATGTAAAATTATTGAAAAGGGAAGCAAATTTGTTACAAGGTCATATGTATATAGAAATAGCTCCTAATTACATAAGAATCTATTTATTTGATACACATTATTTTTTTATGCTGATATATTTTCTCCTTTTACAGGAGAAAAATAAGAAAAACTTATCCTAAACAATTAGAATTTAATTGTTTTTTTTTTTTTTTTTTTTTAAATTTTAGGACTACACCCATGACATATGGAAGTTCCTAGGCTGGGGGTCGAATTGGAGCTGCACCTGCTCTCCTACACCACGCCAAATCAATGCTAGATCTGAGCCACATCTGCCACCTACACCATAGCTCATGGCAATGCCAGATCATTAACCCGCTGAGTGAGGTCAGGGATCAAACCTGTGTCCTCTTGGAAACTAGTTGGTTTGCTTCCAGTGAGTCACAACTAGAATTCTAATTTGAATTTAAGTTCTGATCTTGAGTAGTTTCCCTTCATAACTGAAATAAAATCCCAAGCTCTTCAACCTGACCTACAAATCTACGTAATACATGCTTTCTCCTCAGACCTCTTCTCCAAATGTTCCTATGTTCCTCATCACTCTCCCCTCCATTTACTCCTACTATTCTTTCTACTCTTGAAGCACACAGAGATCTTTCCACCTTGGGGCCATTTCCTCTACTTGAAATCACTTTCACTAGATTTTTGTACAGCAACTCCCTCCTTGGTTTTCAGGTCAAACTAAATATCACTTCTTTCAGTGAAGTCTGTCTTGACCACTCATTTTAAGTAACTCACTAGCCACTGGCTACCATAATTACTCAGCTTCTTTTCATTATAGAACTTACTTTTAATTATCATTTTCTTATTTGCCTATTGTTAGTCATACTCTCACTAGAAAATAAGCTTACAGAATCGGACAGAGAAATCAATGGTACAGACAAAGAAAATAAGAAAGAGATGCAAGAGGTACTTCAAAACAATAGGGAAAAGGATCACGTAATAAATGATGTTGGGACAACTGGGTATCCACCTGGAGGGAGGGAGGAAGGTTAAATCTCTGTCATTATTTACACTTAAATAAATTCCAGGTCTACTTTTTAAAAAACGCATGTGCATCTCCCCAAACCACTAAAACAATACAAGTATTAGAAAAATCAAGAGAGAAAATTTTACAAATACCTCAGTGTCATTCTAAGCATGATACAAAACCTTAAGGCTATAGGTAAACAAACTGTTAAATTTCACAACATATATATTAAAGAAAACACTCATGCAAAACCAAAACACCAAAAACTGAGACACAAAGACTAAACAGAAAAATAAAAAATTATAATACATAAGGTAAAAAGGTATTTCAAGGCTGTGATGACTGAATAAAAGGTACTTTTTGAATTTATAATAAGAAACTATAACAGAAAATTATATTGCCCCACAGGATTTTCTTATTCATTTTATTTAATAGAAAATATCTTTTGGTACATCAGAAGGAGGACAAAATTAGAGCACGGTCTTGATGAAATTTAATGTTAGTTTGGATTTTAAGATGAGAAATAATGTTATATAACAATTTATATCTTTCAACTTGAACAGCTCTATTAATTCTAATAATGTAAATTTAACCTCAGGAGTACAAATGTTTATGAAGGAGATGTAGACAATGCCCAAAATAAGAATCTACACATTTTAAATACATAGAAACACTACCTCTTTATATAGCTAAACTCATAAATGTTTCTTTAATTTCATATCCTAAGCTATGCTTCAGAATAACAGGTTTATAAGAGTCTAGCAAAATCAGAGTAACATAAGAAAATGTGCATATTTTGTTAAATTTTTAATGTCTAATGTATAAAGATACTGGATGTTTTCCTTTTGTGCACAAAAATTAAGTTCATTGAAAAATTAAGCCCCAAATGGCTTTAAAATACACAATAAAAGTTTCTTAGCAGCAGCTCCCTCTTCACACCTTTATGAGAGTGTTAGGTTTCAAGGAGATTGAACTCAAATCCTCTGGCCAAGACAAGAATTACCAGACCCTTATCACTGCCCCACAGTCTCACTGTAGTACCTCTTCCCCCACCTTGAGTTACTGGCCTACTCCTTCCTACTCCCCACTAGGAAAGCAATGTGGCCCACTCTTCACCCCACCTCTACATGGTCAATAAGAACATGGCAGGCACAACATCAGGGAACTCTCTAGGAACTTCCCCATAACCTATTCCTCATGTAAATAAGGTATCCTGTCTGAGCCCAATTAGGAAATCCAAATGCCCCACACGGAGACCAATCAACACCCAGTCCTCATGCATACACAGTGGGCCAGGGCGAGAAGAATCAGTGGGCCTGGGCTGGGAGAAATCAGGTCCCCAGGTCTGCAGTATGGAGATACAAGGGAAACCCAATTGTAAAGCGGGGCCAGTCCCTACTCACAGGGTGGCTGCTGTCTCTGCGAGTGTACTTTCACTTTAATAAGCTGTAACTCGCTGGCAGTTTCAATTCCTTGCTATCGTCAGTGGGCACCCGGGCAGGGACTGAGGAAACAGCATAACCAACACTTGCCGCACTGTGCAATAACCCTTGTGGTGACTCATTTTGTCTCCTCCTAGACTGGGAACTTCTCAAGGGCATACAATGCTGTCTCTAATTACTGTAGCCTCATTCCCTGTAACAAGTGCTCGATGCATAATAAGCGCACCTACCTCTCTATGTACTGCAAATGTAACAATAAAACCTTGAAAAATAATCTTTTAAAAGTCAAAAAATTTAGAGATTAAGTCTGGAACAGTCCTTGGAAATGTTTGTTATTTCTAATATATGCCTAAAAGAAATACATTTTTTTTCCTGTTACACAGCTATCAAAATAACTCTGTTCCTCTTACTTCAGATACTTAACAAAAAAAGAAGAAAACTAAAACGAATCATTCTGAACCTAAACAGTTTATAACATCATTATAAACAATTTTTGGTACATATTTTGCTTAAACATTTGATTCTATCTTTCATGACTCACTATAACACAATTACATAAACAAAAAATAAGGCTATGTGGCATATAATTTCAACATATTACATAAAGTTTATTTACCATTTAACACAAAGTTTATTAGGCTAGAAGAGTGGCACTGTGCTTGGCCAGAGTTGGCTTGACAGTATAAAAGCCTTTTTGATCTTAAAAAAAAAGATTCAGAATAGGGTCAAAAATATCTTTCATTTTGTGTAGTTAACAAGAGAAACAAATACGCCCATGGGAATGTAAGTATATAATGTTTAAGTTTAAATGCTTAAAAAACTTTGACAATCTTTCAGTTGTATCTTCTTTCTCCCTACACAAATACACATACTACACACATACCATATGTAATACATTCACAAAAACTTACAGCTTCAATGCCCTTTCTTCATTTTGGTAATTCAAAAATCAACAAAATGCTATGGACACTGTTAAACAGTAATTTATGAGACTTAAAAGTCATATGATCTAATCAAGTCTCCAAAGGGTCAATTCTAAAAAATATACCTAGTAGATAGAAAATGTGGAAGCCCGGAATTCCCGTTGGGGCTCAGTGGAAACAAATCCAACTAGGAACCATGAGGTTGCGGGTTTGATCCCTGGTCTCGTTCAGTGGGTTTTGGATCCGGTGTTGCCGTGAGCTGTGGTGTAGGTTGCAGATGAGGCTTGGATCTGGCATTGCTGTGGCTCTGGCATAGGCCAGCAGCTGTAGCTCCGATTAGACCCCTAGCCTGGGAACCCCCACATGCCATGGGTGCAGCCCTAAAATGATGAAAGACGAAAAAAAAAATCCATTAAAAACCAACTTAAAAAAAAAAAATGTGGAAGCCCTACTACCACTACTGTCAATGTCATAGATGTTTTACCTGGGAAGGGAAATTGCCTATCTGTCCTTTCCTTTTGAGCAATTTCAGCATAGTTTGGAGGAAATGAATGCTGCTGCTGTAAAAGGAAGCCAAAAATGCCCCATCACATATCCCCCCAGTCTACTTGCACTGAAAATCCTACAATACCACCAGCATCATATTTTCTTGATTATAGGCTACATTGTTACTTCAAAGCTTCAGGATAAAGAGACTGTTGCTCTCTTCATGATTTATGCTTTAATAAAAATCTCTATTCCTCAATAACAGAAGCTAAATTTAATAATATTACTGGAAAAACAATATTAAATTTACCACGACATATTAATAAACTAATACTAAATATTTTAAAGAAATTATCATTAAAATTTTAAAAATATGCTATTATATAATCACGCATCATAGAATTTCCTAAGAAATAAAGTAAAAGGCAGACAAATCAAATCAAATCCCCGAAAACACTAACTACTCTGATTTTACAAATCTGAGCGGCTTTCTTTAATTAATAAATCAGTAATTCAAGTATCCTTTTTTTTTTTTTTTTTTTTTTTTTTTTTGTCTTTTTGCCTTATCTAGAGCCACACCTGCGGCATATGGAGGTTCCCAGGCTAGGGGTCTAACAGGAGCTGTAGCCGCTGGCCTACACCACAGCCACAGCAACGCGGGATCCGAGCCGTGTCTGCAACCTACACCACAGCTCATGGCAACGCCGGATCCTTAACCCACTCAGCAAGGCCAGGGATCGAACCCGGAACCTTATGGTTCTTAGTCGGATTCGTTAACCACTGAGCCATGAAGGAAACTCAAGTATCTATTATTAACAGCACAGAATATTAAATCTTAAGGTTAATACCAACATTTTAAAGGGCTGAGGCTTTCGCAAAATAATACAGCTATTATTATAAGAAATTTATTTTATAAAATTCTGGAGAGCATACCAAACATTCCTAGTTAAATGGTATTTAAATCTATTTATATTAATTGTTTTTACAAAATTATTTCTTACACTGCCAACTGTATAACTGAGTCTCTGATAAAATGATACACATTCCATATGAGATCAGTGATCATTAACAGTGTAACTCTAGGTATGAGAAAATGCAACAAGAGGGAATAATTTCCTGGACCATAACAGACTAGTAAAACAGGTGGTTCACAGACTTTTGGCTACTGTTAATGAGGCCTAGTCCAGTAACAGCATATTGAGTGGCCTGTCAACAAAATCTTCGCCAGACCTGGGAATGAGCATTCCTAACACCGTGGGACAAAATGGACACAAAAATGCCTCCAAAAACTATGGTCAAGTTTATGACCATGGGGGAGCCCTGTGAACTGCAGATTAACATTCTTAATTAAATGGTATTTAACTAGTTTTCATTTTATAACTCAAGACACATACACATTTACGTAGTTGCTAAGCTTTAGGTAAAAATTCTTTTTTTGGCCTTTTAGAACCACATCTGCAGCAGCATGTGGAAGTTCCCAGGCTAGGGGTCGAATCAGAGCTGTAGATGCCAGGCTATACCACAGCTCACAGCAATACCAGAACCTCAACCCACTGCGTGAGGCAGGTATTGAACTGCAACCTCATGGATACTAGTCAGGTTCATTACTGCTAAGCCACAACGGGAACTCCATAAACTCATTTTTAATGATTCTAATTGTATAGTATATGTTTAAGATTTCTAATCCCTATCTTGGAGAGGTTAAGTATGAAGGAAAGTAAATGAAATCTGAATCAAGAGTCAAAAAACAAAAAGGAATTACAGTTTACAAAATCAATAGTACCCTGTTCCATGTCATGCAGTTGCACAGATGGAATCCCAGCACTTACGCTGAAGAATTGTTTTTTCATTCTAGTAAATTTAGTGTTGATTAGTGGAAAAAAATTTCATACATTTTTATCAAAAATTGTTATTTACATAAAATATTTGTAAAGTCAACAAAACAGCTGTAAAAGCCTATAGAAAAATATACATGTGCGATGCTGCTTAACTTGAAATTCAAAAACATGTCTCAAATGTACACTAAATACTGCCCAGCAATTACTGTACACTCGGTATGTCCAGCTCTCTGAAAGCCCATTTCTCACCTTTTCTGCTTTACCTTCTTATCCTCCCTATCTCTCAACACCTAGTAACAACAAGAATACTCAAGTCACTGGAGAAACATCTACCTGTCTCTTCCCACTAGTTACAACGGAGGAGTCTGCCCCTAAACACTTTCTCCCTGAGCTCCCATCCCAACCCTTCTCATCTTCTCATGAACTTCACTGTGTCTTATCAACTCACAGTTATCAGTTACTTTCTTCTTGAACATTCTATAAGCAATCATGCTTTCAGTATTTTAGGGGTTAGGACAACACTTTTCTTGGCCCCAAATCCACCTGTGGTCACTTCCCTTTTGTAAAGAATCAGGTGTGGTGACTACCTCCACTTTTAATTCCCTTTATTTTTTAATTCCCCTCCCCCCCTTTTTTCAAAGGTAAAATATATACAAGGCTATATAAGTTATAAAGCATATTATATTAGACATCCATAAACCCACCACTCAAGTCATGCACTACAAATTACCACTGACTGGCATACATCATGTGTTCTACAATTTTCCTATCCCCTTGGCCTGACCCTCCAGAGAAAAGTATTATTTATTGATGCTGTTGTTATTCCATTGCTTTCTGAAAGGTGTTTTCACTATTCTTGCATACTTAAACAAGATATTTATTACTGCTTGTTTTTAAGCTTTCTGAAATAGATATCAACACATCTTTCCAGAAATGGTTGTTCTCACTCAGCACTCTATCTTTAAGATTCATCCATGTTTTTGCAAGTAACTGTGGCTCGTTCATTCCCATTGCTATGTAATACTCCATGTATGAATACACCAACAATTTTTCTTCTATTAATTAATATTTGGGTAATATCCAGCTCAACAGGCAGTGTGAAAGAATTTATTATTCTCCAAAACACTTGACATTGTCAAATTTCTTAGTATTTGCTAATGCAACGAGTAGGTTAAAAAAAAAATGATACCTCCTTGTTATCTTAATTTACACTCCCCTAACTAATGATCTAAACATCTTTTGATATTTTTATTCATCACTAATATTTCCTCTTCAGTGAATTATCTGCTCAATGTTTTGATAATTTTGCAATTAGACTATCAGTTTTATTAATTTCTAGTTCTTCATACATTCTGCACATTAAGACTTTATAGTCCATAAATATATTTTCATTTGTATCTTTCCTTTTCAGTGTCTCTCATATTTTTTCATCTTTTATTATTCTTCCATCCTGCCATGCTAAGACTTCCCCCACAACGGCTACAGAAAAGATGCTACTGAATACGCTGTCTTGCTCCTGATTTTAAGCGAGATTTTTCTTAACGCTTCCTTACTGAAAATTATTTCCAATTTTTTTTAGATATTTTTTTTATGAAGGCAAGGAAATTCTGCTCTCGACTTAGTTTCTGAATTTTTATCATGAAGAGGTGCTAAACCTTACTACAGATTCTATAGCATCTATCATATGAATTTTCTCCTGTATTTTGAATGATATTTATAGGTATTCTACATCAAACTATTTTTGCATAACTAGAATAAACTCATACTGGTAACTGAGTTTATCTGTTGAAAAAACACACTTACGAATTCAGATTTTCAATAATTCTGTTTAAGATTTTGATGTGTATTCTAATGAACAAAATAGGCTTATAATTTTCTTCACATACTCTTTTGGCATTAGGGTTATATTGGCCTTATAAGAACAATTTGGAGAAATAGCGCTTTTTCTCTTTTCTTAAAGAGTGGTGTGGTTTGATCTGTGAAAGATTAAGAGAATTCAGTTCTAAAAACATCTGGATCAGTTGTTTTCTCCAAGGGAAGATTTTAAATCACTGACTAACTATCTGTAATACTTACTGTATTATTTAGGTTCCCTATTTCTTCCTGTGTGAGTTTTTTTGCTAGGAATTTGTTAACTTCTAAGTTTTCAAATGTACCAGTACAAAATTCATAGTACTTCTTTTAGTCTATCAAATCTTTATTGCATTTTCAGCTGGATCCACTTTTGCATTTCATTATTTGTTGTTCTTTTTTTGTTCACTATCAAACAGAATGTCTCTTTTTCTTAATCTTTTCAAAGTTATCAGCTTCTGATGTGATTCTCTCTATTGTAACTTTTCTAATTCACTGATTTTAGTACTTATCTTTGCTAATTCTAATTATCTCATTTTCTTTATTTATTCTAATATTCCTTTTCTATTTTTTAAATTAAATGCACAGCTGATCCATTTTCAGCATTTGTTCTTTCCTAACATAAGCATTTATAAAGACGTCCCTTTAAATAATTTCATTGCAATCCCACAGATTTTGATTGGCAGTGTTTTCATCATTATTGAGTTACTAGCATTTTAAACTACGAGTATGATTTCTTCTTTGTCTTACTGGTCTTCCAGAAGGATGGATAATTTAAAATGCAAGGGGAATTTTAAATACATAAAATAGGAGTTTCTGTTGTGGCTCAGTGGAAACGCATTTGACTAGTATCCATGAGGATGCAGGTTTGATCTCCAGCCTCACTTAGTGGATTAAGAAGCTGCGGTGTAGGTTGCAGATGCAGCCCCTAGCCTGGGAACCTCCATATGCCACGTGTGGCCCTAAAAGGACAAAAGATAAAAAGAAAAAGAAAAAGGAAAAAAGAAAAAACATATATATTTATATATTAAAACATCATTATTTATTCTTAATTAAGAGAATACAGTCTGTAGGATACAGATTCTTTGAAACGTGTTTATATGTGCTGTTTAGTATAGTATAAATTCAGTTTTTTGTATTTGTATCAGGATGAGGTGTTCATTAAATCATACTTAAATGAGTTGTTGGAACCTGTAATTTTTATATCCAAGAATTGGTAACTGAGAAAGGTATTTCAGAATCTTCTAATATGAACAAAAAAATCTGTCAATATTCTCCAGTTTGGTCAAATTTCAATTTACATATTTTAAGTCTATTTTATTAGGTGCATTCAAGTTTAAAATGGCTACAGTTTACTGGTAAATAGGACTTATTACATACATACCTTCACTCTCCCCAATAATGCTTTTCTGTCTTTATGTCTACTTTGTTAATATTAAGATAACTGGTCCACTTTCTTTTGGTTAGTATTTCCCAGAAATAGGATTTTCTATCCTTTCACTTTCAATTTTTCTGTATACTAATGCTGTGTGTCTTCTGCAAACAACATTTAATTAAAAAAAAAAAATCCAACGATTTCAAGCTTTGCCTTGCAGAAGCAAAGATTAAGCAACTTATATTTATTACAGGACTTGTTCTTATATCCTTCTATTTTCATTTCTATTTTTCTTCCCTTTTTACATTTTCTTTATTTCTTTCTTTACTGTTATTTGGATTGACTTTAAGTTATTTTTCCACATCTTAAATTCCTTTTTTCTTCTTCTACAGGTTTGTAATACATGTACTCTGTATTTATTCTTACAGTGGTTATCCTTAAAATTTTACCATACAAATTTAACTGATGTTAAAAATTAACTTTCAGCTGTCTCTGAAGCAACACATTTCAGCTCTGATCTTCTCCTTGTCAACTTAAACACTACTATCTCAATGTTTTAGTTTTGTCCCCCTCGCGGCTTGACACTATGTAACAAATTATCAGTTTTATTACTGTAAGGTATACCAGTTTTACTACTGCAAGGTAAGTAACTGGTGACTTTCAAAGCATGTAAGTTAAATGTGCAATTGCCTCCTGCCATCTACTGTGCATGTCTAACGGATACTTAAAACTTCCAAAAGGTGTTCCTACTTCACAGTCCTCTCCCCTGGCTTCTTCATCTTAGTCAATGACATTAAAATATACCCAATGCTCGAACCAAAAAAACCCAGTCATAATCGACTGATTTCTCCTTTATCTCACATCCAATCCATCCTAATATTTGTAACTCAAAACATTCTCAAAGCTGTTTACTTTTTTAAATGTTCACTATCATTCCCTCACAGCCTAATCCACTCCCCATCCTCTTTTTGACTTTAATCCCTTTCCAATTCAATCTTCATAAAGCAGTGAGAGTGACTTTTTAAAAATGTGTGTCAAGTCAGTAAATTTTTCACTTAAAATCTCACTGGTCTCTGAATAAATTCTAGATACTATATGCCCCGCATAGTCTGGTTCCTTCCCACTTCATCTCATATTACTCTTCTTTTCACTCATCTGCTTCAGCCCTGCTACCTTCATACGTGCCAAGCCCTTTCCTCTTCAATACCTCTGTTCTGGACTTACCTTTTGCCTAGAAACTTTCCCTCAACTCTTAATTCTCATCTTTTAGATCTCAGCTCAAAAGTCAATTCTTAAAAGCCTTCCTTGACCATTCTAATTAATGTAAGCCCTATCAGTTACTTTATCACATTAGTCTTTTATTCCCTTCACAGTAATTATCATAGTTTGTAATTTACCGTATTTGTTTCTTGTTAATTATCTGCCTCTCTAACCATAACATAAAATTCATGGGGGATTTTTACTTGTTTTATTTACTGATATAATCCCAGGATCCAGTACAATGCTTGGCACATTCTACATGTTCAAGAAATACTTGGTACGTGAACAGTTACTACCACAAATTACATACAAAAAATTTAATAATACTTCATAAACTAATAGTAATTAAAGATGATCAAAACAAATGCCACCTCCACTTAACACTGTCAAAATCAGTTATGTCTGTAAATTTCTTTACAGATTTTCTAAAATGTTTTATTCCCAGATTTTCTTATAGAAACTAATTTCAAACTATAAATTTTTACCTTTTGATATAAAAATTTTAACGGTACTCCAAGCTGAAATAGTTTTTTTCCTAAGAAAACATATTTACCAAATTAGGTTCCATGAGAGACTAAATTAAAACTAACCATTTACCATAGACAAAAAAATTATTGAAGAAATACAATAAAACACCAAGCCTAGAAAGTGTCACAAGCAAATATAAACACCCTTTGAAGGAATAAATAGCTATTTAAACACCAAAGGATACTAAAAAAAGTTCATTATCTTTTAGCTAAGCAAATATCAAACTTATCAAGACAAATAAACAAAATAAAGCCAAAATACAACTAGACACTATTAGAGACAATTCTCACTTAGGTCTCAATATAAAACTCCTATGTAAAATATCAGCAAACAGAATCTAGCAGCTCATTAAAACAATAAACCATGACTACACGATTATTTTTTTTTGAAGTTTTTATTTATAGTTGATTTACAATGTTCTGTCAATTTCTGCTGTATAGCAAAGTGACCCATACACACATTTTCTCACATTATCCTCCATCATGTTCCATCACAAGGGACTAGATATCGTTCCCTGTGCTATACAGCAGGATCTCATTGCTTATCCACTCCAAACGCAATGGTTTGCATCTACTAACCCCAAACTCCCAGTCCATCCCACTCCCTCCCCCTTGTCAACCACAAGCCTATTCTCTATGTCCTTAAGTTTTTTTTTCCCTGTAGATAGGCTCATATATTAGATTCCAGATATAAGTGATATCATACAGTATTCGTCTTTCTCTTTCTGACTTATTTCACTTAGTATGAGAGTCTCTAGTTCCATCCATGTTGCTGCAAATGGCATTATTTTGAGTTTATTATAAGAAGTAAGGGTAGCTGAATATTAGAAAATCTAGTAACAGAATAATTCCTAATGATCATTAGGCCAAAAGTGAAAAATCATTATGTCATTTCCATTGGTGCTAACAAGACTTTAATAAAATTCAACAAACATTCTTGCTAGAAACCTATAAAATACAAACAGGGGAATATTTCCTTGGTGTGATTAAAAAAACTGTGTGTGCTGGGAGTTCCCACTGTGGTTCAGTGGCTTACAAAACCAACTAGTATTCATGAGGATGCAGTTTCAATCCCTGGCCTTGCTCAGTGGGTTAAGGATCTGGCATTGCCGTGAGGTGTAATGTAGGTTGCAGATGCAGCCTGGATACCGCATTCCTGTGGCTGTAGGCTGTGCTACAGCTCTGATTTGACCCTTAGTCAAGAAACTTACATATGCTCCACCTGCGGCCCTAAAAAGAAAAAATATATAAAAAGTGTTTGCGTGTCTGTGTATTGAAATCAACCTAAAAACTAGAATCATTCTTAGCAGGGAAATACCAGTGGAGCAAGGGTTGGTAAACTATGGCCAACAGGTTATTTCCAGCCTGCCACTTGTTTTCAATAAATAAAATTCTGTTGGAAGACAACTGTACCCATTTATTTACTTATTGTCCATGGCTACTTTTACATTACAACAAAACTTAGTAGCTCCAGTAACTAATGACACACAAAGCCAAAAATATCCACTGTCTGGCCCTTTGATAACCCCTGCACTAGAGCATTCCCATTAAAGTTAGAAAAGACAAAGATACTTTATCATCAACCACTAATTTCTGAAGATATCATCCAATGCAATGAGTCAGAAATATTAAAACTTTGACTTTAACAACTGCTCCCATTTCCAAGAATAAACCATTGATTTCCCTCTGAGGGCTGTTTCTTTTCCTTTGCCATTATCTCCACCGAACAGAAGTGACAGTTATGATTACACCTAACTTATAACTCATACCTAACTCAACCAAAATTATCTTTAAAATGCCCAAGTTTTCTTTAATAAAGCAAAGTGGAAACACACTGTATCGCAATATAAGACACTATAACACACTTTAATATAAGACAATATAACACACCGAAAGCATAACAAATCAATCTGTAGGATCTACTTGTTCTACATTGGGCTTATAAATGCAATTAATAGCATATCCAACATATAAACGTAGTGTATAACACTCTTGTGCAATAAGCATAAAAATAAATCTTACTGTGGACATACCCTTCCTGAAGAGATAGTTCTTGGTTTTCTTCTTCAGGACCACTGCTATCACTCTGTAGTTCAGGTTCATTCTCATCTTTTCCTGGCAGAGTCTCCCAGCTTTCATCACTAGAGGACTGATCTTTTTCTGTACCAGAAAATCGATGAGGCAATGAAGCAGACCATTCGCCATCACTGCATTCTGAACTGCAAATTTAGAACAGAAATAAACTGTCATGACATGTACATTTATCCCCTGGAGTTAACCAGGAATCATGGTAAAGAGTGGACTATTATTAATATGCTCGTGCTGTATCACATGACAATTCAATTTTTAATATATTTTAAAAATACATAGATAACCTTTTCAAATGAATGTAGCATATGGCAAGTTATGTAACAATTTATTATTTTCTTTATTAAAGGAATTAATTCCATGGTGGTTAGACATAGGTTCTTTACATTATAGACATGTTTCTAAATAAAAATTTAAGTAATTTATCTGGTAATCACAAATTAAACGCTATCTGGAATAAGTAATAGATTTATTATTCATCTGTCCTAATCAAAACAACTTTCCAATTATATATTGACAACTGGTAACATACTGCCTATATATAAATTTTCACTACTAACATGTTTTAAAAATTTAACTTTTTTCCCTTTCTTTTACAAAAAGCACCTTACAATGGAGAGAGATTCAAATTCACAAAAAAGCAGCACTGACAAATCTTCATGGAAGTCTTTAAGTAAGACTGTGAATACAAAATAGATTTCAAGATACTATTTAGAAAAGGAACAAAAAAGCATTGATAAAAGGGTTAATAAAAAAACCTCAGAGAAATTACTTTTAGTTATACATACTTAACTTTGGTTAATTTGGTTATATTCAACAACTCACAAAGCATTAATCATCTTACATTACCAAAAGCTAAAATATTACTTACCAATGTTGAAAATAAATCTTGAATACTCTTTCTAACCACATCAGACATTCTGGTGGTTAAGAACTCCCTTAAAGTTACCCTTTGTGGGAGTTCCCAAGGTGGCGCAGCAGAAACAAATCTGATTAGGAACCATGAGGTTGGGGTTCGATCCCTGGCCTCACTCAGTGGGTTAAGGATTCAGTGCTGCCGTGAGCTCTGGTGTACGTCACAGGCACAGCTTGGATCTGGTGTTGATGTGGCTGTGGCGTAGGCCTGCAGCTGCAGCTCCAATTGGACCCCTAGCCTACGAATCTCCACATGCCGCGGATATGGCCCTAAAAAAGCAAAAAAAAAAAAAAAAAAATTACCCTTGTGCATCAACCTTTTAAGAAACCAAAAATCTACAAATTTTAATTTATGCTTTTGAGAGGAAGTGATAATTGATAAGACATTATTCTTTCTTTACGATGATATTAATATCTAGACTAGTGAGTCCCTCCTTTATAAGTCAATGAACCCAAGAAATCCACGTGCAATTAATAAAAAGCAGCACTAATCTGAGCTCTGAGAAGTTAGAAGTAAAAAAATAAAATCAGCTTCCAATTTCCAGTAAACAATAGGGAAAGGACAAAAATATTATGGAGAAGGAACAGAATACAGCCCTGGCCTACCAAATAAAAGCAAATAAACTCATTCACTGGGTATAAGTCAAAATTACTTATATTTTGTAAAATTTTCTATGACACAAAGAAAAATCTAAGACCGAGTAAATCATTTCCAGACTTCTATCAGTGTCGAAATCTAACACAGAAAATTGGAGCTTTCTGAGCTAAGTTTCCTTGACTATGAAGCTTCTCAAATTCATAGCTAAATTACCAACTCTAATCTTGATGTCTTTAACAAGTAGGGTAAGATTTCTATGTTTGCAACAATTTTAACATACTCAACCAAACGCAAACTTTAGAGTTTTTAAACATTTCACACAGAGTATGATCCTATCCAGAAAGATAACATATGAAACTTCTGAACCTTTCTAGACTAATGACAAGAGGTCAGCTTTGGCTCATGGCACAGCTCCTTCTTAAACACTGCATTTAAAAGTATTTTTCTTAAGTGCAAAATCAGTTTCTTTTGCCAGAAAAGCATCCAAGGAAATTCGCCTGAATTGTGAAGTACTTACAAGCTTTTGGAAGTTAACTATGACTGGGATATCAAATGATTTTAGATAGAAAACTTTTAAAGATATCAGTTTATTTAGAAGAGCCAATAATTAATTCTTTAAAGTGTTATTCCTCAGAAATTAATACACATTTGTGATATAAGTGATAGAAAGTAATTTCTTATTAATATTTGATTCTCAACATTACTATCTATGACAAATTTCAAACTTAATGTCTACTACCAATTTGTAGCTCTGAAACCAAACTGGCTCAGAGGGCTAGTCTGAGGAAACCCTGTAACTATAAAGAAGATTTTTTAATATGAAAAACAAAAAAAAGTACATTTTTTTTTTAACTGAAGAAACATTTTTTTTTTTAACTGAAGAAACAAAGTACTATATCTAACATCAGGCAAAAGCTTCATCTATGACATATTAGCCTTTTTCACCCTGGTGGTGGAACACCATAGCAAGCTTTGAAGTCTAACAGAGTTGCATTAGGATTCGTTCTGTATTTACTAGCACAAGCCTGGGCAATGAACCTCCCTGAGCTCACTTTTCCTCATCTGTAAAATGAGGACATTAATATTTTACTTTTCAGGTCTACAGTGATGTTTAAATGAATACCACAGATAAAATGTTTAGCATGACTTTTTGGAAAATGGTTGACACTTAATAAAGGTGGTAATTACTTCTTTGATTATAATATATAAGCAGCCTGCTTAGAAATTTCAATCTAATGAAATGTTGGTGTGCTGGATTTCCTACCAGCACACCAACATTTCTCTCCTTTCTCTATCAAAGAAAATCTATTTGATGTCCTCTGGTTTGTCTTATAAAATAGCAATATTAGTCTCCTAGTCACCCAACAGCTTTATACCAGAGGTTAAAAAATCATGGCCTGGCCCATGAGCCAAATCTGACCTCTTGTCAATTTTTTAACGGGCTGGAAGATAAGGAGATATATATATATATATATATAAAATTTTAAAATGATCATATAAGTACCTACATAATATCCTCAAATTTGCCTTTTGGTTCAGAGAGTTCATAATATTTACTATTTGGTCAACATTTTAAAAAAAAGTTTGCATACCTCAGAGAAGACAGAGCATAGAAGCATCCAATATAGGTCGAAGGAAGAGAAACCATGCAGCAGAAAAGGGTGAGCAAACAGCTCAATGGCAGAAACGAAGGCAAAGAAAATGGCTACTGAGAAAAAGTCAACTGGCTATGGAAATCAGGACGTCATTGTTAACATTAGAAAATATAGAAATAATACAGGGAGTTAGATTTTGAGGCAGTTAATAAGGGTGGATAGTGAAGGAACAGAGGCAATGGGCATGGAATACTTATTCTGAAAATTGAGCAGCAGAAGAGAATATCTAAACAGGCAAGTAGTTAGCAGACAGAGCAAGATCAAGTGGTTTCTCCCTGAATTTAGAAAAATTAGAGAAAAAAACCTAGGAGTAAAGATAACAGATATGTAAGGTTCAGATATGACTATAGGCAAAGAATGAAAAATGTCACCTCTCTTTACTGAAGAAATTTAAAAAAGGAACAGATACTAATATTCTAATATATTAGTATGTTAATACATATCCTAATAGAGGAGGGGAAAACAAGAAAAATTCACATTTATTTCAGTAGGAAAGCAGAAACAAAATTATCTACTAAGAGTGACAGGAGTGTATGGAACTAAAAACAAGAAGGAAAGACTTAAAAATAACTTTTCAAGAACAAGCAACACGACACATGGACACAAAATGATCATGGAATAGTAGGGACCCATCGTTCTTGATTATAAAAGAACATGAGTTAAACATTTCAAATTTCTCAAAGTAAAAACTAAAATAAGTACCACTGGGACTTTTCTTAGTACTCTCTCATCAACATTTAGAGCTATACTCAAAAGTAAGAAACTATAATTACTCATATATTATACTCTTTACAAATTAAATTGTGAACCAAAAGACCTTTTTCACATTAAAAAAATTATATGTGGTTTCCAGACAAAATATTTTATGTACAAATCCTTGGGAGAAATTAGATATAGAGTAAAACCAGCCAGAAGCAACCTTTTATTCCCTAAATTTCCCAAGGAATTGATTTGTTTGTCTTCACTGGCATTTATCACATACACGAACACTCAACTACATAGGGGACTGGGAAAAAGTGAAATTTTAGACAATTTTGTTAACTGAATAGCTGTGGATCAAAACCATTTTTATATTTTACTGAAAATACTCTGGAAGGAAATTATATTAAAGCATATCATATAATTCTCTGCACTTTCCAAAACAGTATACTGAACATAATCTAAGCAGTCTGGGACTTTTCACTAATACTGAACTATGTTGTAATAAAGTGACACAAATGGAATTTATTCATATCTATAAATCTGCTTAATATAGTAAATATGGCCCAATGGTTGTTCTCCTTGAACTGTTCCTGCCTTTTACAACTTCCTGATCTCTTCCTTTAATATCCAAATATTGTCATCTCTGACTCCACAGCATGCCCAAGGAGCAAAGTTATTATCCCTAATTTATTCCTTCTAAAGTTCTATAAACTTGGAAACAAGATAAAAGTCTTTGCTAAAATATTAACGCATGTGCTTAAAGATCTTTGTTTTGGCTGCTCACAGATATTTTATTTGTTGGGAGTCAGCGAGATCATAGGAGATCTTTCTGGTGGCTTCCAGCTAATATAATAAAAGAGGAAAGGAGCTTAACTTAACCTCATGATAATTATCTGTATATTTTGTCTTCCTAATTAGGCTGGTGAACACCAAGGCAACAGAGATCATTATTATTTGTATTTACAGACTACCTGGAACAAAATTTTACCTTAGGGAGGATTTCAATAAATCCGTTTTGAATACATCAAGTGAAATCAAACTAAATAATTAATAGTCCTTTTATTCTCCCAAAGTCATCATCAACAACAAAAAAGTTATCCTGACATGTTTTTCTTAGGTGAGATTTCTTTTACCCTTTTAAGCAAGGTTAAGGCCTTGGGACAGAAGAACTCTGAAAGAAACCTCAAATGCTAGAACCTCTCTTTAGAACAATTTAGGCCCAAGCTTAAAATGTGCTAGCATGGCTGAAAGGTTCTTTTAAACTCACAATCTTGTCCTCAAACAGTTATTAAAGTTCTCAGGGTATATTTCAAAAGAGCAGGGTATTAACCTTAGCTCTTTGGTCTAATTCCAAGTCTGGTAATTATATGCTGCCTATTAAAATTCCCCTTGCAGTTCTAATTTAATAAGGTAGTGCTCAGCTCCTGTCAAACAGCTCAGAGCAACGAACCAGCTGCAATGCTTATCCCACAGAGTGTAAGGTTTCAGATGTGATTAAGTGATCATTTAGAATTTTTTAGGGAAGAAATGGGTCATGCATTCATTAAAATACTTTTCCACTTGTAAAGAATACATAAACTATACATTTTTTTAAGTGGCCCAAAATTCCTAGACCTAAAAATGTCACAGTAAATTTTAGTTTATATTCTTGGTAAGAGCATTCTATTTGTAGCTATTATAATATGAATATGAGAGGAAAGCTTTTCAAGTATATCGTCTTCAGGCCTTAAAAAGCAGAGGCAATGCAAAAATAACCTCACAGACTCAAAGCAGAAGTTATTTATACTTTCCTTCTCAAGGTACCAGTGGTACAGTCACTGTGTTTCCCCAGCTCTCAAATCTGCAAATACCAGAACTGAGCAGGACCACAGCAAATCATTAGGAAGATGAACAAGTGACAAAATGAAACTAAATGGGAGCGTACAGCTACTAAATTTCATCCTTTATCTGGCACCATATTAAAAGGCATTCCTGGGAACTGGGATCCTCTGCAGAGAGTAAGCATAAAGGAACTGGAAACAGGAGCACAGAAATACAATCACTCCTCAAGATTGTACAAACTATTGAAATGAGGTTTGAAAACTTATGTTAAGGCAAATGTAAGTGGAATCTTTGGCAGAATCAATATCCTTGAAAATTTATTCTGTGATAAGAGCCTTAAAAAACAAATAGTAAGTGTTTCTGGAATTTCCGTGTGTTTTAAAGAATATTTCAACACTAGTTCCATCGTTAAAGCACAAAAGCACACCCCAACTACAAGTTCTCTAAGTCAATCTATTTCTGAAAAGTTGAAAGAAAAAAAAGCTTCTACTGTTTGTTTTTCTCATCTATATATTTTATTTATTTAAAAAAATCTGTCATTTTTCAGAATATTGACATCACTTAAAGAAAAAACTTATAAATAAACACAGTAAGAAAATACTCTATAACCCCTGAAAGTCCAGAACCACTCTAGGCAAAGAAAACACTTCTATTAACAACAACAACAAAAACAGTTTAAAAACCAAGAACTGGGGGAGTTACTGTTGTAGCTCAGCAGACACAAATCTGACTAGCATCCATGAGGACTCGGGTTCGATCACTGGCCTCACTCAGTGGGTAAAGGATCTAATGTTGCCATGAGCTGTGGTGTAGGTTGCAGATGTGGCTCGGATCTGATGTTGCTGTGGCTGTGGTGTAGGCCCGCAGCTATAGCTCTGATTTGATCCCTAGCCTGGGAACGTTCATATGCCTTGGGGGAAGCCCTAAAAAGCAAAAAAACAAAATAAAAATGAAAAGTAAAAAACAAGACCTGGAGTTGCCATTGTGGCTCAGCATTAACGAACCCAACTAGCATCCATGAGGATGTAGGCTCGATCCCTGGCTTCACTCAGTGGGTTAAGGATCTGGGGTTGCTGTCAGTTGCAGCATAGGTCACAGATGTGGTCACAGATCTGGCATTGCTGTGGCTGTGGTGTAGGCTGGCAACCACAGCTCCAATTCAGCCCCTGGCCTGGGAAAACTAAGGCTGGTAGATGCAGCTCCAATTCAGCCTGTAGCCTGGGAACTTCCATATGCTGTGGATGTGGGTCATAAATAAATAAATACATACATACATACGTGCATACATAAACAAACAAATACATAAATAAATACATAAATAAATACCAACAGCCAAGAAAACCATCCTTTTTCTTGAGATTGTCAAATAGTGTAAAGATTTCATTAACTTCATTAGATGACATTAGGCCTTTCTATAAAAAGCAAACAATAAAGGTTTTAATTTTTTTATCAATGTGTCTATAAATGAGAAGGCACAAACTAAACAATTTTCTTTAAATCAGCAAAAATGTAAAAAATAAAAAAACTTTATACTTTCAAAAAGATATATAAGATTAAGTTGTTTTTAATACTAATTCAGAGGTATAATAGTGGTTGACAATCCAATCCAAAAATCTTAGGGTCGAATATATTTTGGAACTTAGATTTCTCCTTAAGATTTAGAAATAATACTCAACAATTCCTAGTAGGTCTAAGCCAGCACCTGGAAATCAAACACTTTCATATTTCTGCCACAAAATGTATGAATACTTGAAAAAAGACCTCATTTTAGTTCAGCTCTAGATCTGCGATCAAGGAAGTTAATATTAGGTCAGGTTTTGCTATCAATTCCTACTTTTAGAACTTTGTGGATTTTGGATAAAAGACTAGATCTAAACTGAAAAAGCAGAAATAAGCCAGAAAAAAGTTAACTAATTCTACCCTTAGCTTAAACAAGAGCAGGTTACATAAATAGTCTGCTAATACTTGAAGTTTACAAACTTCGAAATACCAGGAAAAATTATACTTCAATTGTTTCTAAAGTCACTTATAACAAAAGCTTAATTCATGTGTCCAAAAGATTTTAATTTTATGATATGAAATAAAATACATAAAATGCACTGATATTCAAAAGGCTAAATATCTTCCCTTGTAGTACTTTCTAGTTAAAAAAATAAAAATTTCTGTAAGTTAATAAAATCTTGAAAGTGCACTGTAATTGAGCAGGGCAAGGATTACAATCAGCTTAAAAGGTCAGGTGAAAATCTAGACCCTGGGGTAATGAAAAGTCAAACAATCAGATAAAGAAATTCTCCATTTTTCTGATCTTTCTGTGGTCTTAAAGTGGGGGGGGCAGGAATCTATATAAGAGAAATCAAAATCTTTATTATAAAAAAAATTGTATGTTCTCTTGAAAACAGTAAATTATAGTGGTCAAGAATATAGAGCCTGGAGTTAGGCAGCAAGTAGATATTCAAATTCCACCTTTAGTTTTTTCTAGCTTTGTGACTTTAGGGAGTTGTAAATAATCTTATGCCTTAGTTTCTTCATCTACAAATAGGGAAAATAAGAGAACATACTATGTAAAGTTGTTAATAAAAATTAAATGCTAAATAAGTAAAAAAAAAAGTGACAGGAAGAGCCACAGAAAGAATAGAGAACAGGTGATATTAATAAATACTGGCAAAGTTAATGCAATATTATCGATCAAAATTTTCTATGATCTTAATCACTTTTTAAACCCAGACTGGCTTAACATAGGAATCAAAAAAAAATGTTTACCTCACATATCATTAACTGAAATACCATAAATTGAAATAGTATTTCTACCCTTTTGTAATAATAATCATTACTTGAACTTATAATTTCTGTAAACTCCTGAAATACCTCAAAGTAAGCTTCTGTGAAAAACTAACCAGTTTACATGCACAGTTAGCACTCAGTAAATAAGACTATTTGATAGGCCAAAATATCTAATTCTGACCACGTCAGAGAGCGCATCCATCAAATATCACAGTACTAGAAAAAAAAACACTTTGCTCACTACACAGTCTCACAAAGCACTACATGAAGACTTACCTATCTTCATCTTTATCATATAGTTGGTAGTAATCTCCACAGCCATTCCAAAATGTGTTATCCACAACTTCTTGCCTTCCTGCTGAGGCTCCATTTTCTGGTGTTATTTGATTATTTTCTGTTTCTCTGTGTGTAACTCTTGAGAAAGGCAGATCCAAGAACATACAGTCATGTTCTCCATCATAGTCATCACATTTTATTAAGAGGTCATCTGAGCCATTTTCCTCAACCTCCAAAGCCTCTCTCCACCTCTGAACACTTCTTTGTTTAGCCTCATGCCTACCAAAACCTGTTTCTTGGTCCACCTGGCTTGAACTTATAACTTTCCTAACTTTGGGCCTCACTACCTGTTCAGGAGAACTTCCCTGGTTTTTGTCCTTATCACTGGTATTTTGTTCACTGCAAATATGCCTGGGAGCACAGGCTGAATCTTCAGTTGGATTTTCTCTTTGTCTCTCCTGGCTAGTATTTTCTTCTTGTTTCTTTCTAACAACTTCATCTTCAGAAGAGGATCTCTGAAATTCCTCATTGTTCTGATTAACAAACTCAGTATCACCAGTAGAACTTTTCACTACAGGTGATGAATCTAACTCTTCAAACTCATTTTTTAATTCACAGTTAAAAGAGGGAAGTGTTGGTGAAACACCAGTGTATGCCTCTATCTCTCCATTTTCCAATTCAAATATTGTTTTGCCCAGTGCTTCCTGATATCTATCACCTTCCATAACTTCTGCAGAAAGCTGAAGATGGTCATTATCCTCTCCGTGTCTGCCATCTGGATCAAAAGAGTCAGTATGAACCAATGTAATTCCATTTTGGACACTTGAAGCATTACAAGCTCCTGGAGTGTAATCTCCCTCAGAGTGATTGTGAAGATGTGTACTGCTTCCTAAGGTCTGCCTGCCTTCCTCACTATGATGCAATGCAGCAAAGGACGGACCGCTCTCAATGGTTTGATTCAATGCTGTATCACAAATGGGAATATCTGCTTCACTTTTTTCAAATAAAGGGTCACTGGGCGAAGAAGAATGAACTTGATCCAGTGGACCGGAACCTTCACAGAGAACAAAAGAAAACATATGTAGAGGAATTAGCTTATATATATATAATAATGATTCTTAAGTAGAAATCGTACCAATTATTACTTATTTGAGAATATGAGTGAATTTCTCTGACAGGTGTTTCTAGGCTCTCTAATTTAACTGGGAGGGCTAACTGATCATCCTGTAAGTTCATGCATTACATTTAGTAGCCTCTCAATATACTCTCCCTCAGATGTCTTCTGTAGGCTTTTAACCTAAATTCTAAAACCTAAAACATTTGTAAAAGACATTTAAAAGGGAGGCTAATGAGATACTGCACAGAGAGAGACATAAGTGAAGTCCAAGAATAACCAATCCGCCCTCCCGGTTGCTGGAAAGTATAATTCAAACTTAAATTCTTTTACTACACATAGTTTTTTTTAAGGTGCTTAAAACAGATATAAGAACAGGTTACAGATCTAACAGAAATAAGACTCTAATGAGTTTTATGTCAGTTCAGAAAATATCTGTCTCTAGATACATAATATTAGATTTCTATCCCCAAAATGAACTGTTATAATACAGCTATGATAATGAGTTAATTTTAGCTACCTCACAACTATGACTGAAAAAAAAAGCAAAAAATGGTGTTTCAGCCATAGTTTGTCAGAATTCTGAGACAAAAG
Organism: Catagonus wagneri; assembly: GCA_004024745.2. NCBI lineage: Eukaryota > Metazoa > Chordata > Mammalia > Artiodactyla > Tayassuidae > Catagonus > Catagonus wagneri. The sequence continues at coordinate 29,064,767 of PVHT020004020.1, forward strand.
TGAATCGTATTTACTCAAAAAATTACTTTAAGCATGACTATCTTTGTCACCACTAATGTAATAATTTAAAAAATGAAGACACTGAGAAGAGCTGGAACAAAAATTTATGAATTATAAAAAACTGAAGGGAAGTCTTGACATATCACAAAAGGCCTTCTTTAACATAATGACCTTGTTAGCTAATAATTCAGATTCTTGTACATAAGTGACAGTAAAAATAATCTAGAATTATCAACTTTGCTCAGGACAAGACGAAGATGACATTCCAGTCCAAAAAACATGTAATTATAGCACATGGATATCTGCAACATACTTTTTCAAACCAATGAACAATTAAGAAATTTTCATTGAATAATTAAATGCTGCTTGATATCTATATTTTATATGATTCTTAAAAAAATCAAATTAACCAAGCTAAATTATTTAGAGTTATAAATAAAACAACGAAAATGCTATTTAAATGTAACATGCAAGGAAAAATATACTCAGTTCACACTAACAATTTTGTTTTGATTCAAAGATAAAGATTTCCTCTGGCTGAAGGATGTGATAATATAAGCACTGCCATGCCAACGTAGTTACAATGATTGGCCATATTCTATTTTCTTTGTTTAAGTATATACTATTAACATTAAATTTAATAAAAATTTAAAAATAGAACTTCTTCATAGGAAATGTACAGCATTTATACTCAGAGACACACATAAAACCGATTCACTATTTCAAATATTATAAGACCAATTCTTACATGCTTATTAAAAATAATTCATCTTACATACCTGAGGAATTTTCTTTTGGAACATCATCTAGTTCCAACACTTCATAGTCATCACCAGCCCGACCTAAACTTCTTTCATGCCTAGTCATACATGGTTTAAAACTGACATATGCGTGTCTTCTACCGTATCTTCTGCCTGTGATTGTCTGATATCCTCCTGCTGATTTGGGCCAGGCAACCTTGCTGGATTCTTGATCCATTGCTGGAAAACAGAGTTAAAAATAAAAGAGGCACAGCCTCTTTTATTCTGACATTTTATTCTGATATTTGGGGTAATGCTTCAACATGTATCTATTATTTGCCAAAGCATATGGTACTGAACATCAAGTGCACCTTATTAGTACTATAAGAACATACTTGAAAAGTAAATATGAAATATGTTATGAGAATTACGTGGCCTCTTTATCCCCCAAAATACCTTTAAAGTACCTTTTAAAGTTTAGTTCCTTAAATGTATTTCAGGATTTTTATACCGTAACCTATCAAATTTTTCTTTTCACATGCCAAATTTCTATACTGTAAAAGTTCCTTAAGGATTGGAGAACAATCCTCCAAATTATCTAAGTACTTTACATGTAAGTGCTCAATACACATTTATTAAATGAATTACTCACACATGATATGTTTGATTCAATTACATTAAAAGTGAATACATTCCAAAGATAACAAGTCATTTCTTCAATGGCACCTGTACTATCATAAAGAACCAAGTGGATCACAATAAAATAAACCCCCAATATTAGGGTCAAGTAAAATTTTCTGGAAGAAAACAGTGATGAGCCAAGTCAAACATATGCTATCCTACCTTTCAAAACTACTAATGGTATACATATGGTGAGAAAAGCCATTAACAGTAGAACAACTTGAATACTAAGTCCTGACGCCTGAGGGATATACAGTAGAGAACAGCAGCATCTTTTAAGTAGGATATTATCATATATATAAATATATATATACACACACACATATATATAGTACACTACATATATCATATATATGATCCATTTTACATATATATAGTATGCATTTACTTATTCAATTGGGTTTACATTATCATGTAGTAACTAAAAATATTTTCTCACAGAATATGAGGTAGGCAATAAATAAAAGTTACATATTTTTTATTGCATTGAAATAAGAAATATAATTGTTTCTAAGCACAAAGAAAAACAAACGTATTTATAACATATAATACCAAGTATCACATTGTTACTTCATTGATCCACAAACCTTATGAGGTGAATACTGTGTTTTTTTAAATATCAAAAAATTAGGGTTAAAATTAATTACTTAAGTAACTTGTCCAGTAACCTAAACACCAAAAGAATAGTCTCCAAAGTGGAAAGCAAAATAGATGCCAAGGGAGTATGAAAAGAAAATATAAGAATTTCTACTTATACTCATTTATGTATCATAATTAGAAATTAAGCTTTATAAATATTCAATATATGGATTAAAACTGGCCCTAAGTAAGACCATGATCATATGTCACATATGGTACTCAAAAAATCTGGAGGAAAAAATATGAAGTCCACAATGTTAGAGGAATTGATGGCATGTCGACATCATGCTTACCTGCCGGCTCTTTTTCAATATACTGTGACATATATGGCAGTTTTTCTGTGCCCAGTTCAGTGGAATTATGGATGTGATTTACTTTTTACTCACACAATGGATAAGCTGCAAAAGATTCCTACAAAGAAAACACGGATCAAACAAAATATTAATAGTACAAGCACAAAACAAAAACGGCAAAAGTAATATTTCTCTCTCCTAACCCATAACATAGAAAAATACAACTGGATCGGACAAGTGCAGTTCTTCACTAACCTGTAACACAGAAAAATACAACTGGATCTGACAAGTCAAACCAAAGAACCTTAAAACTATCAAGATGGCTGTTTGAAAACAGATTTAGATCGCCTCTTGAAAAATCTTACTTTATTTTATCCTTAAGGCTGACAACGGTAACAACACACATATAATTTATAAGTAAATAAGCAAATATACTGGGAAAAGTGTTAATTAGGGTAAGTGACCAAACTGTTTGGGACTCTACCACACAGTATGCCATCTTTTCTTCTCCACCAAAACACTTTAGCCTGGCATTGTTAAAAGAAGTTAACCCTAAGAATGTAAACTTCATTTAAAAAATGTATAATGGCTTATTACAATTAATAATTAATGTGTGTAAAAAATATACTTACTCTTTATCATAATCAACTGATAATTGATATATCAATCTCAAAGAACCTATTCTAAATAAGAAAAATTTAAATTTACCATGTACTACATAAAAATATTTTCATCTGTTTTGAAATTAACCCATTTATTAACTATTTTAAAAGTTGTAACCTGTGCTTTTTTTAAAGTTTAGCAAGAGCTTAGTTTTTTTAATATAAATACCTTATTTAAACACTTGAGCTATTGCTAGCTGCCTATCACCAACTCAAATTCATTAGAAGATGATAGCTCTACAAAGGAGCATAACTGTAAATTGTTTATCTAGCCACGTATAGCTACGTGTAGCTATATATGAACATATGTAAAAGTACACACACATTCTCCCACATAATTTATAAATTCGGCAATAGGTTATGATCTGCTAATATGTCTGAATCAAGATAGATTGTTATCAATAGATAAAGGATAAAGGAACATCAAAAGAATAATCTTATCATATTGGCAAAAACACAAACTCCGATTAATAACGAGAAAAATAATCTGCAATAACTTGAATCTTCACAGATTCATAGTACAATACACAGCAGACTTAAAGGATGACCATGGATTTAAGTTCACAAGTATTTTACCCAAAAAGCCTTTTCTTTGAAATAAGGCAATATTCCAGGCACTATTTTCAGTGCTGAACATTTAACAATCAACAAAATAGACAAATATTCCTCCCCTTCTAAAACTGCAGTTACAGACACTAAAGAAAACAAGTAATAAACAAATATGTTAGGCAATACATACTATGGAACAAAATAGAGTAGAGAATAAATTGAGCCTGGGGGTGTGCAGTTTAAAACAGTGTGGTTAGGGAAGGCCTTGATTGAGCAAACACCTGTGTGGGAGGGAGCCACATGTAAACTCAGGGAAAGAACATTCTAGGTAGAATAAACAGAAGCTCCTGAAGTGAAATTTTCCAGCAGTTATCACAGCAAGAAATGAGGGATGGAAGGCGTAAGAGAGAAAGCAAGAGAAGAGGTTAGAAAATTAATTAGGGAAGGGAGAATAGGGAAAACAGATCACATAGGCCTTTTACAAGATAATGTAAGAAATGTAGGTTTTATTTTGAGTAGATGGAAAACCACCATATAGTTCTGAGAAGAGACATTATCTAACTTCTTATGTGAAAGGAGATCCAGCAAAGTTTTCTGATATAAGTTATAAAAGAAGGTAAAGACAAAGTTGACTCTAAGTTTTACAGCCTGGGCAATTGGAAAAACAGCATTGCTGTTAACTGATGCACGAAAATTTGTGGAAGAAGCAGGTTTAGAGAAAGTTATCTTGAGTTTAGTTTTGGATCTATTAAATCGGAGATAGTGATTATATATTCAAGTAAGAATGTTAAATAGGAGGCAGGAGTTTACTGGAGAATTCTGAGCTATCAGCATAATTTGGGAGTTATCAGAATAGAGGTAATGTTCAAAACTTGGAAAAGAAGTTTAAGTGGACTTGGAGAAGGAAAGGAGTTCAAGGGTTAAGCCCTGAGATGAGCCAACATTAAGAGGCCGGGGGAAGGCACCAGAAAACCTAACCAGTGAGAGCAAGGCTGGTGAGAGAAAAAAGTCCAGGAGGGTGGATATCAAATGAAAGTGCTGTTAAGAGTACAGAAATCGTGAAAATCACTGTTTCTTTTTTTCTTTTACTTTTATGTTTTTTTGAAAGATATTTTCAAACAAAAAATAAGAATTTTTCAGAAAGATTCTACATAGTGGTCAGAAGGACAATGGAAGAGTGTGATCTGCGAAAAGAGATCTGACAAGGGAATGGGTAACCCAGACTCTGTCCTCTTCATGGAAGATGTGCTTCCATAGCATTCAGACCCAAACTTGCATGGAATGACCTTGCATGGAGTCTAGAAGACTCTGCAGTCCTCCCACAGCAATGCACAGAAACCCGTGTTCTTTACAACTGTCAGGCTGCAACTACCTGGCAGAGGATGGAACAGGCAGGTCCTTGGCCAAAACCAAATGCAGGCCATCGATTCAACCTGTTTCTTAATTACACTTCCCTTTAATGTGAATTCACTTCCTTCTTAAAGGCTCTTTTTGGACCCCTCCAACATCCTGGTCTAAATTCAGTCTACTTATTTTCAAGACCCAACTACTTCTGTGCTACTTTTTGATGGACTGTACTTCTGTGTTAGGTACCCTGATTTGAAATTCATGTTTTCCTTTAGTTTGTTTGTTCTATTGTTTTTTTACTTGTTTTTATTATTTTTAATTTATTTTATTCTATTTTATATGTTTATATTTATGTATTATTATATTTTATCACTGTATTATTTTTATTTTATTCTATTTTATGTTTATGTTTATGTATTATTATATTTTATCACTGTATTATTTTTAATTTATTTTATTCTATTTTATGTTTATATTTATGTATTATATTTTATCATTGTATTATTTTTTATTTATATTTATTTTATTGTCTTATTTTTATTTATTTTATTTGTTTTGTTTATTTATCATTGCGTATTTTTCTTTACTAGAAGATCCTCAAGTAATTGTTTCTGGAATTGTACATAAGGAGGTAAACACTGAGTCCTTGCATGTCATATTATTTTCATTTTTCCTTCACATTTTGGATATAGTTCACGATAAAATCGTTTCTTTCCAAACTCTAAAAGACACTGTTTTCTCAACATCCCATGCTGCTGTTAAGAAACTGTCCTTCCAATTTATTTCTCATTCTTTTGTAAGTAAACCGATTTTTCTCCCTGGAATTTTTAGGATTTTTACTTAACAAATGGTATTCTATAATTTTACAAGGATTTTTACTTAACAAATCGTATTCTATAATTTTACAAGGATTTTCTCAGGCCATTTGTAAAACTTCTATTGCACAGCCCTAGCTGGACTGCTTTAATTTAAAGGCTCATATCAGACTGTCTCAGAGATGTCCTTTTTTTTTCTTCCTATTTTCTCTGTATTTGGCCCACATAGTCTAACCCTTTGTCTCAAGGTTTCTTTCTTATTTTCAATCTATGAAATGGTAGATTTCACCTACTTTTAGTTCCGTCTTCCAATATTCTCTGAAATAATCTTTTTAATTTCTTGCATTTTCTTATTCCCTGAATCTTCTATTACTATTATTATTTTCGATAGTGGTTCTTGTCTTATGAATAAAATGTAGACTAGAATCTCTCTGTAAATACTAATGACCTCTACTTCACCTGAGGCCAGCTATAGTTAAGTATATATGACAGTGTTACTCATTCCTATCTCTAAAGTATAAAAAAGAAATAAAGCAGAACATGGAAGAGAGAGGATGAATAATAAAGAATAAAGATCACAGCCATGTCTTAAGATTAAAATATATTAATTCATCAGTGCTAAATTTATATCTAAAATTTATTGGGAACATTTGCTCTCTGAGTTCTCTCTAAAGAAACATTTCCTTTGCTAAATTAGTCTCTTGCCCCTTATACTCTTCATCTAATAAATAACATATGATTCCTCTCTGTGACAATTACTCATTTCAAATGCTTTGGAGTTTTCACACACTTCTTCCTAAACAAAAACAACACTCTCCCCTCCCCAAATTAAAAAAAAAAAAACCATACAAATGTGCTGCTAAGAATTAAAAGAACTAATCAGGGAAGTATTAATCCTAGATGCTCCAATTATTAACCTAGAAGTCATCATTTTATCATTTGAACTAGGCAGGTATGCCAGCATCTCTAGACAGACAATGGAAACAACCGTTAACAGAATACAAGAAGTATGGATATGCAGAGCACACCACCCACAGAACCAGAAGACTGATTTAAAAAGACAAAGATCTTGCTTTAAATGCATTGTATGTATTAAATGCACTGTGTCGATACATTGTCTAACATGATACATGAACAGTTGTGAACAAAGGGATGAATGAATGAATGAATGAATGAATGACAAGTCTGTGCTTCTTTCTCCAATGGAAATACAGAAATATAATGAAAAGAGAAACTAAGCACTGGGAATACTTAGATTCAAGCTCAAACTCTTATACTTAAACATACATTAAGTGAAAGTTAGTGGTAAGAGATGCAATTCAGAAAACTAAAAATCTAAATAGTAATACAGCAAAGGACTTAAGCAAAAAGAATAATGAATGCTCATATATCTAAATATACACAATATACATTGAAGTTGGTACATACTAAGCCTACACCTTGAAGTGCCTTCAGCATTACATTTCTCCTATACCACTGATTAGTAGCCAACTCATAACCCAGAATGCATAATACTTGAAAATTACACAGTTAACTATTATTTTTGCAATGCACCCTACTCACTTCAGTAACATCATCATACCTCTGTTAGAATAATTTGGTGGTTTTACAGTATTCCACAAATTCTTTGATACTTCCCCCTTCAAAAAGCAGATCCCAATTTGTTCTCTTAAGGGTGGACTACACTTAGTGACTTGTATCTAATGAAAACAATGTGATAGAAATGACAGTGTGTGATGTACAAGGTTTAGGAACAGAAGACATTGTGGCTTCCTCCTTACTCTCTCTTGGCTTACTCTCTCTAGGAGAATCTAGCTGCTACACCGTTAAGATCTCTCACGTAGTCCTATGAAAGGTCCACTTGATGAGGAACTGGAAATTTCTGCCAAGACCCAGAAGGAAATGAAGTCTTCTGGCAATAGCCTTGTGAACGAACCTCCTAGGAAGCAGATCCTCCAGCTCTAGTCAAAGCTTCAGATGACTGTAGTCCCAGCCTGCACCTTAAATGGAACCCTATGAGACCTTAAGCCAAAACCACCCAGCCTAGATGCTCGAATTTCTGACCCATAGAAACTGAGAGATAATAATGTTCTGAGCTTCTGGTCTATTGCTGCATAACAAATTATCCTGCACTAGATAAAAAACATAAGCAATTTAAATTACATGTACTTGGATTCTGAATTTTCTTATACTTCCATCTATCACTAGAACAAAGATTTTTCTAATACCATTTCCTGGGAGTATATTTTCTCCCTTTAAAAAATCTGCTTATTCTCAACATGGAAAGTGCCACATTGGAAATGACAGTTTCAAAACAAATTAGAGTGGTCTTCTGCTTGTTGATGATGTCAGAGCTGGGCTTAGCACCTACACTCCACCTATCACCTAGAAGATACTCATTGAAATAGATACTCATTGAATAACTACTGGATCAGGAAAACTTTTAGAATTTAAATCTAATTATTTAAGTGAAGTTTTAGGGAGCGGGAAAGAGAAATCATTTGAACTTCCAGAAAAAGAGTTGCAGTTAAAAGCTTATACCCCTGTGACCTATTTGCTGGGAGCCAAAAACAACTCACTTAAAAAAATAAAAATAAAAAGATATAAATGATATAAAATATTGTATTAGTTTCAGGTGTACAACATGATTCAATATTTATACATACTGCAAAATGATCACAATAAACATGTCACATAATTACAAAATTTTTTCTAGGGAAAACAACTTTTAAAATCCACTCCCTTTCAAATATGCAATACTGTGCTATTAACTATTGTCACAATGCTGCACATTACATTCCCATGACTTATAACGGGAAATGTGTACCTTTAAACCCCCTTAACCCATTCTGTCTGCTCCCAACCCTCCCTAACTCCTCTGACAATCATTAACTGGTTCTCTGTATATATGAACTTGCTTTTTTTTTTTTTAAAAGGTTCCACATTTAAGTGGGATCACGTGGCATTTGTCTTTGACTTATTTCACTTAGCATAATGCCCTCAAGGTCCATCCACATTGTCAAAATAACAAGATTTTGTTCTTTTCGTGACTAATAGTCCACTATGAGGAATGGAATTTTTATCCATTTATCCTTTGATGGACACTTAGGATATTTCCCATATCTTGGCTGTTGTAAATAATGCTGTAATGAACATGGGAGTGATTACACATTTTCAAAGTCAGTATTTTCATTTTCTTCAAATACACATGTAGAAGTGGAATTTCTGAATCAGGTGATTCTATTTTTAATTTTTTGAGAAACCTCCATATTATTTTCCATAGTGGTTGCACAAATTTACATTTCCACCAATAATGCACAAGGGTTCCATATTCTCTACAACCTCACCAACACTTGTTATTCCCCGTGTTTTTGATAATACCTATTCTAACAGGTATGAGTGGATAACTCACTATGGTTTTGATCTGTATTTCTCAAACAATTACTGTTATTTGACATTTTTTCATGTGCCTGTTGACCATTTGTATGTCTTCTTTGGAAAAATGGCTGTTTACATCCTCTATTCACTTTCTAATTGGACTGATTGGGTTTTTTTGCTATTGAGTTGTATGAGTTATTTATATTTTCGATATTAACCCTTTCTCAGATATATGATTTACAAATATTTTCTCCCATTCAATAGACTGCCTAGAAATAACCTACTTTTAAAGCATCTTTTATAGAAATAGTTGAGGGGGGTGCAAAATGGGTGAAGTATGTGGTGAAGAATAGTAACTAGTCTTCTGGTGATGATCACTTTGTAATGAACAAAGATGCTGAATCATAAAGTTGAACACCAAAACTTAAAAAATGTTATATCTAAAAACAAAAGTTCAGAAACAAATACAATTTGATCCAACTATTTGAAGAAAGTCTTGATTACTCTTCCAAGCACTCTAGAACATTTATTTTATATTCTCTCATATTTAGCTTTACATATATGCATCCAAAATGCCTAAAAATATTTCTTAAAGTCTCTCTTAAAATAAGATACGGTATATATACACAATGGAATTATTACTCAGCCATAAAAAAGAACAAAATAATGCCATTTGCAGCAACATGAACTAGAGACTCTCCTACTAAGTGAAGTAAGAAAGAGAAAGACAAATACCATATATCACTTACATCTGGAATCTTTTTAATATACGGAAAGAATCTAAAATACACAAAAAAGAAACTCATGGACTTGGAGAACAAACTTGTGGTTGCCAAGGGGGAGGGGAGGAAGTGGGATGGACTGGGAGTCTGGAGTTAACAGATGAAAACTATTGCATTTGGAGTGGATAAGCAATGAGATCCTGCTGGATAATACAGGGAATTATATCCAGTCACTTGTGATGGAAAACGATGGAGGATAATGTGAGAAAAAGAATATATGTATATATGTATGACTGGATCACTTTGCCGTACAGCAGAAATTGACAGAACACTGTAAATCAACTATAACGGAAAAAATAAAAATCATTACAAAAAATAAAAATAAAATTCTTCTTAAAACTTTTCTAATTATCTAGCCTACATTTCCCTTTAGAAAAATAATTCTTTAGCCCTACAAAAACTTTTTAATTATTATCGCATTTCAGCTATAAATTCAGAAATAAAAAATTTCATGATAAAATAAGCTTACATCTTGAAAAAACTGTTTCCAAATTTTGTCCTGATAAAGCCTCTATCTCACCAAGTATTTATAAATTTCTCATTCTGTTTTTCAAAAAAATTGCAAAATACTGTTTTTTTTTAAAAAGACTATCAACAGAAATCTTTGAATAAAGAATTAAATGAGTGTATACCTAATAACCAACACACTAGAACAATAAAAATTTTCTGTGGTTAACTAGAAGTATCATTGGCTGGGGAGGGGGAGATTAAAGAGGAGTTAAAGGAAGACTGAGATGAAAGAATGAAATTTCCAATCCATTAAAAAACCAGATGAAGAACATTCCTCAAATTTACCTCTCTATTAAGATAAGAAGATCTCTGATTCAGATGTCACAAGTAAGAACCCTGCTCAAGCTCAAAGATGGAAAAGTTAAATCAGCTCAGAATAAATAATAATAGTATTATAATAATAAAAATAAAGCTGCAGAGGATTAACATAACACTGTAAATCAACTATACTTCAATTTTTTTAAAAAGCTGCAAAGATTTATTTTTATGTCAATGAGCCAGGTAAAGAAAAAACAAAGTACAGGAAACAGGAAAAGAGAAAATTCAACGTTATGAATACCAAAAGGTAGCAAATTTCACCTGATGATTTTAAAAAAAACATAAAATGTGCTGAGTTAATACATCTGTGATACATACTTAGATGTGTGCTACTACCAAAACAAAACAAAACAAAAAAAGGAACATATATGAATGGGGCTTGGGGAGATACAGAAAAAAGCATGGCAAAATGTTGAATCAAGATTCAACATGCAGGTTCTTTGTAATCTACAGAAATTTAGAAATTTTCGTGATAAAAACTTTAAAATTATTTCCTTTTCTGCACTCATTTGTGGAAAAATTGTTTACATATAATAAAATATAAAACTTTTAAGCATACAAAATAATGCAATGAATTTTTACATATGTATATATTTGAATAATTATTCCCTAGATCTCGAGTCCCTGTTGTGGCTCAGCAGTTACCAACCCGACTAATATTCATGAGAATGCAAGTTAGATCCTTGGCCTTGCTCAGTAGGTTAAGGATCCGGCTTTGCCATGGGCTGTAGTGTTAAGCTGCAGACGCAGCTCCGATCCTGGATTGCTGTGGCATAGGCCAGCAGCTGCTGTGTTAGACCCCTAGCCTGGGAACTTCCATATGCTGCAGGTGCACCCTAAAAAGCAAACAAAACAAAACAAACAAACAAAAAAAAAACAACACCAAACTCCCTTGATCAAGATACAAAACATGCACCTCCGTTCAAACAGTTCTCTCTTGCTGCTTCCAAGTCAATGACTCCTCTCAACCAAAATGCAACCACTCTCCTGATTTCTATTATACCACTTTAGTTTTCCTATTTTAAACTCCATACAAGTGGAATCATACATCATAAACCCCTTTGCCTGTCTGCTTTTGCCACATACAGCATGTTTCTAGGATTCATTCATGTTGTGATAAACATACTTAAACATACTTATACATTCTTTTTTTACTCTTTTGTGGACACATGACCTGGAATTACTGAGTCACAGCATAGAGCTGTATTTAGCTATAACAGATACTGACAGTTTTGTAAAGTGGATGAAACAACTTACATTCCCACCAGCAATATATAAGGGTTATCTGTTGTTTCATATCCTTGGCAACATTTGATAAAAGTTTCATATCCTTGGCAACATTTGATATTGTCAGTCTCTAATCTCAGCCCTTCTGGGAGGGGTGTGATGGTGCCTCATTGTGACATTTCTCTGATGAGTAACAATGTAGAGCACCTTTACCTGTGCATATTGGCCTTTTGGATATCTTTTTTTTGTGTGTGAAGAAACTGCTTACTTTTTTGCATATTTTAAAAGTTGTATTGTTTGCCATTTTTGAATTTTAAGAGTTACTTATAGTTTCTGGATACAAGCCTTTCACCAGATTAACTTTACTGTGAGTATATACTCTATAACTTGCTTTTTCTCTTCAATGATATCTTCATGAATAGAAATTCATAATTGACTGTAGTGTAATTTATCAATTTTATGTTCTACTTGAGAAATTTCTGCCAATCCTAAGGCAACGAAGATATTCTCCTAGGTTTTCTTATAGAAGCTCGATAATTGTAGCTTTTACATTCATATCTATGACCCAACTCAAATGAACTTTTGAATATAGGATCAGGTAAAAATCAGGTTCCTCCTCCAGCCCAAATATCTAATATTCAACTTAACTAGCACAGTTCATTAAAAATAAATGTTTTTTTCTTAATTTAAGTAAAGCTTTTGTTATAAACTAAAATCCATATTTGTCAAAGTCTGTTTCTTCCATTGGTCTTTCTGTATATCTTGTACAAATACAACATTGTTTTAATTACTGTAACTTTATAGCAAATCTTGAAACATTTACATCTTAACATAAATTTTGGAACCCACTTTATCAAAATTTTAAAATACTGGGATTTAAATTGAAACTGTATTAAATCTGCAGTTCAACTTAGGGGAAACTGACATTTTAACAATACTGAGTTTCCTACCATATAAAGACAGAATATTTCTCCACTTATTTAAGTAATTTAAAAATGTCTCTCAGCACTGTTTTATAATTTTCAGTGTAGAAGTTATACCCAAGTTTTTATCAGATTTATTACTCTGGTATTTTACATATTTTGATCCTATTCTAAATGTACTTTTCTAATTTTATTTTACAGCTTTTAGTTTCTATTACACAACTTACAATGTTTGCATAATTTCCTTGTATCCAGTCATTTTGCAAAATCATTTATTCTAAAACTTTGCTGGTAAACACATTGTTTAAAGACTTTTTCTTTCCAATTTTTAATTTTTTTTTTTTAAACCTGAAGGCACTGGTTAGGATTCCGATATAACACTGAATAGAAAGAATGATACTGGACATGAAAAAAGGTTTTTCACTGACTATGATGTTAGCTATAGGATTTTTTTGTTGATATTCTATAAAAAATTAAAGGTGTTTCCTTCTATTTTCAGTTTGATGAGGATTTTTAACACAGTGGATGTTGAATGTTGTCAAATGATTTATCTTATTTTCAGAGATGATCATATGATTTTTATACATTGTTCCATTAAAGAGATGGGTTACACTGATTAACTGTAAAACATTAAACCAACTTTGCATTCCTGGAATAAATCTGTGACATCTTTTTTTACATTACTACTGGAGTATTTCTGTATTTGTGCTCATGAGAAACACTGGCCTATAATTACACCTTTTGTCAGATTTTCCTACCAAGATTATGCTAAAATCATAAAATGTTCTGGAATATGTTTTCTTTTTAATTCTCAGAACAGTTTGGGTAAAATTAGCATTATGTCTTACTTAAATGTTTGAGAGATATACCAGTGAAACCATTTGGGCCAGGAGTTTTCTTTGTGGAGTTTTTGATAAATTGACTTTGTTTAACAGACACTGGACAATGTAGATTTTCCATTTCCTCGTATGTCAGTTTTGGTAAGTTATATTTTTTAAGAATTATGACCTTTAATTCAAGTTATGGCACATATTAACATAAAGTTGTTCTTAATTCCCCTTAATTAATAATTTATCAAATTTATAGTTATGCCTCCCATTCTCAGTCCTAATATTGGCAGTTTTGTGTTTTTCCTTTTTTTTAATTTCTCTTTTTTCTTTTTAGGGCCACACCTGTGGCATATGTAGGCTCCCAGGCTAGGGGTCCAATAGGAGCTACAGCTGCCAGCCTACACCACAGCCACAGCAACACCAGATCCAAGCCACATCTGCAACCTGCACCACAGCTCACAGAAACACCGGATCGTTAACCCACTGAGCAAGGCTAGGGATTGAATCCACAACCTCATGGTTCTTAGTTGGAATCATTAACCACTGTGCCACGATGGGAACTCCTCTCTTTTTTTTCCTTGATCAGTCATTACAGGTTTATTAGTTTTAAAGAGTCCTCTCAACAAACTAACTGTAAAACTTTTCTATTTCACTGAGCTCTACTTTTATACTTCTATTTCCTTCTTCCAACTCTCCTTGGATTTGATTTTTGCTCCCTTCAGTTGTGAGCTTACACTACTGATTTTAAGCTTTTCTTCCTTACTCATATATGTATACAGGCATGCCTTGGAGATACTGTGGCTTCAGTTTCAAACTACCAGAATAAGGTGAATAGTGCAAAAAAAAGCAAGTCACAAAAATTTTTATGGTTTCCCAGTGCATAGAAAAGTTATGTTTTTGCTATACTGTAGACTATTAAATATGCAACAGCACTGGGTCTAAAAAAATAATGGCCACACCTTAATTATAAAATATTTTCAAAGGAGGCAAGAATATACAATGGAGAAAAAATAAAGTCTTTAACAAGAGGTGCTGGGAAAACTGAACAGTGGCATGTAAAATAATAAAATTAGAACACTTTCTAACACCATACACAAAAATAAACTCAAAATGAATTAAAGACCTAAATATAAGACCAGATACTATAAAACTCTTAGAGGAAAACATAGACCAAACACTCTCTGACATAAACCACAGCAATATCATCTCCGATCCACCTCCTAGAGTAATGACAAAAAACAAAAATAAACAAATGGGACCTAATTAAACTTAAAAGCTTTTGCACAGCAAAGGAAACGCTCAACAAAATGAAAAGACAACTGACAAGAAATTAATCACCAAAATATATAAACAAACACCTACTGCAGCTCAATACCAAAACAACAAACCAAACCCATCAAAAAATGGGCAGAAGATCTAAGACAATTCTCCAAGGACATACAGATGGCCAAAAAACACATGAAAAGTTGTTCAACATCACAAATTATTAGAGAAATGCAAATCAAAACTACCACGAGGTAACACAACACCAGCTAGAATAGTTCCCATCAAAAAGTCAACAATAAATGTTGGAGAGGTGTGGAGAAAGGTAACCCTAATACATTGTTAGTTGGAATGTAAATTGGTGCAACCGCTATGGAAAATAGTATGGAGATTCCTCAAAACACTAAATATAGAACTACCTTAACATCCAGCAATCCCACTCCTGGGCACCTATCCAGAGAAAACCATGACTTGAAAAGATACATGTACTCCAATATTCACTGCAGCACTATATACAACAAGACAAGGGAGCAACCTAAATTTCCATTGACAGAGGAATAGATAAAGAAGATGTGGTACATATACACAGTGGACAATTACTCAGCCATACAAAGGAATGAAATATTGGCATTTGTAGCAACATGGATGGACTTTATCATGCTAAATGAAGTTAGACAGTGAGACATCAACATCATATGCTATTACTTATACGTGGAATCTAAAAAAAAGGATACAATGAACTTCTTTGCAGAACAGATACTGACTCACAGACTTTGAAAATTTACAGTTTCCAAAGGAGACAAGTTGGGCTGGGGAGGGATGGGCTAGGGGTTTGGGATAGAAATGCTGTAAAACTGGGTTGTGATGATTGCTGTACAACCATAAATGTAATAAGATTCATTCAGTTAAAAAAATATTGTATTGCCAGAAAATACCAATTATTAGTAAGCAAATGCTGTTGAACAAATGGCACCAATAAACTTGCTCACTGCAGGGTTGTCATAACCTTCAATTTGGGGAGTTCCTGTTGTGGCTCAGTGGAAACGAATCCATCTAGTATCCACGAGGATGAGGGTTTGATCCCTGAACTCCCTCAGTGGGTTAAGGATCCCACATTGCTATGGCTGTGGTATAGGCCAGCAGCTGCAGCTCTGATTCAACACCTCACCAGGGAACTTTCATATGCTGCAGGTGCAGCCTTCAAATTATCTTTAAAAAAGCTGTATCCGCAAAATCCAGTAAAGCAAAACATAAAAAATGCAGAATGTCCATATAAAACAATAAAGTTCTCTCAAAGCACTGCTTCAATTGCAGTCAGTAAGATCTGATGTAATGCATCTGCTCTTCTTCAGATCAAAATGTCTTCTAATTTACATTGTGACTTCATTTCGATTACAAATATCCTGATTAACTTTCAAACATTTGAAGCCTTCCTAGTTTTTTTTTTTAATTGCTGCACCCACAGCATGTGGAGGTTCCCTGGCCAGGGATTATATCCTAACTGCAGCAACACCAGATCCTTTAATCCACTGTACTCAGCCAGGGATCAAATCTGCACCTCCACAGCAACCCAGCCTGCTGCAGCTGGATTCCTAACCTATTGTGCCACAGTGGGAATTCCTTTCTAGCTATTCTTCTGTTACTGAGTTGTAATTAATACCACAGTGGTCAGAAAATATGCACTGTATAATTTCAATCCTGTGAAACTTGATACTTCTTTAAGGATCAAAATATTCTGGCAAATGTTTCATGTGCACTTAAAAAAAGTATAGTCTTAACTTGTTATATAAAATGTTCTATAAATATCAATCATGTTAAGTTGATTGATTGTGTAATTCAAATTTTCTATTCCCTTACTGATATTTTTTATATAATTGTTCTATCAATTACTTTAAATTTATAATTAAAATCTCCAGATATAAATGCATCCCTATCTTTACTGTGAAATTCTATATTCAGAAACGATATTATTAGGTAAACATACACTTATCATTATTATGTCTTTTTGATAAATTGAGATACTTATCACAATATTTTCCTATTCATATTTTATAACACTTCTTGCATTAAGTCTACCTGGTACAATACTGATGTGGGCATATCAGCTTTCTTTTGATGAGTGTTTGCAAATAATACTTAGACTTCTTACTTTCATAGTATGTATGCCTATGAAGTGTTTTCTTTAAATAAATGCCTTTAAAAATTTTATCATGCAAACACTCATCAAAAGAAATATGGAGAGGCAGTATTAATATCAGATGAAGTACAGTGCAAAAGAAATACTTCCAGAGACAAAAAAGGATATTATATAATGATAAAGGGGTCGATTCACCAAGAAGACATCACAATCCTAAACATTTATGCACCAAACAAAATAATTCAAAACACATGAAGCAAAAATCAAACATAATCAATGATACCTCAATTGTTTAATTTTAAAATTTTTAAAATAATTAGAAAAGGAGAAATAGACAATTCACAGTTATACTTGGAGACTTCAACTCTTCTCACAGTGACCAACAAAACAAGCAGACAAAAGCTCAGTAAGGAAATAGAAAACCTAACAAGCATCATCAATCAACATGATCTGACAATTACAGAATCTTAATATAAATATATAATTTAGTATTTAATGTACAATATAGAAATTATAGAATATTCTATCCCAAAGCAGTATATTATACATTGTGAATTTCACATGGAACATTTGTCATAAAACTTCAAAGAGTTCACACAAAATCAGATAAAGTATACTAACCACCTATAACAAAATTAAGCATGGAAACCAATGATAGAGATAAGAAAAATCACAAAATATTTAGAAATTAAACAACAGACTTCTAAACCCATGGATTAAAATGAAAGTCACATAAGAATTCAGAAAATATCAACATAATAACACTTTGGGGACCATAAAAAGTAGTGCTGAGAAGGCAAAAAAGATCTCAACAGCTTAAGCTTACATCTTAAAAAAATCATAATAGTGGATTTAAATCTGAAGCACACAAGAAGAAATAATAACAAAGAGCAGAAATCAATGCAATTAAAAATATTTTTAAGTAATAAAATAAAAAGCTGGGTCTTTGGAAAAAAATAACAAAACTGATAAACCTGGAAACATACAAAAGACAAAAGAGGGAACACATTGCCAGCATCGGGAATGAAAGGAGGGATATAACTACAGATGCTATAGACATTAAAAGGACAATAAAGAAACAACTTTATAGCAACCAATGGATGAAAGAGACAAATTCCTTGAAAGACACAAACTACTAAGGCTCACATAGTCAAAGACTAAAAGTTTCAAGAAAAAAAATTAGATGATCCTAATGATCCTATACCTATTACTTAAATTTATCTTTTAAAATCTTTCGTCAAAGAAAACTAGGCACATCTACTGCATTTGGACTGGGTAAGCTATGAGATCCTGCTGTATAGCACAGGAGACTATATCTAGTCACTTACGATGGAACATGATGAAGGATAATGCGAGAGAAAGAATGTATATATATATATATATGTGTGTGACTGGGTCACTGGGCTGTATAATGGGAAAAATGAAAATCATTTAAAAAAAAACTAGGCACAGATGGGTTAGCATGCAAACTCTGACAAACATTTATGAAATAAATACCAATCCCATTCACTTTTTTTCAGAAAAAACGAGGCAGAAACACTTTAAACCTATGAGGCCAGCATTATCCAGATACAAAAAAAGTTTTACATAAAAAGGCATTCTTCATGGACACAGGTTTACACAAAAAAGTACTCAATAAAAATTAGCAAATCTAATTCATCAATTTTGAAAATGGTAACATATCACAACCAAGAGAGGTGTATCTACAGAATGAACTGATTCAACATTTGAAAATAAATCAATGTGATTCATCTTATTAACACACAAAAGATAAGCCATAAGATCATCTTAATAAATACAGTTAAAACATATGACCACACCCAATGTCCACTCATGATAAAAACAACTTTAAGCAATCTAGGAATCAAATGAAGACATCTTTAACTTGATAAAAGGGCTTTTGTACTTAATAATGAAGGTCTGAAAGCTTTCCTCGTAAGATCAGGAACTAGACAAGGATATCCGTTCTCACCACTCTTATTCAACATCATACTGGAGGTCCTAGCCAGTGCAATAAGGGAAAAGAGAGGGAGGAAGTGCTTACATACAAACTGAAAACAAAATAAACAGAACTGTTCTACAATCACAATGACATAACTATCTACATGAGGGAATTCAAATAATCTACAAAAATGTTTTAGAAAAAATAAATTTAGCAAGGTTTCCAGATTCAAGGTCAGTATACAAAAATCAACTGTATTTCTACATACTGTCAGTGAACAATTGTATACTGAAATTGAGGAAAATTATTTACAATAGAACCAGAATGATGAAATACTTAGACATAAACCTAATAAAATATAAGCAACAACATCTGTCTGTTCAAACTACAAAAAGGTAATGAAAGAAAACAAAGATCTTTGATTAAGACCAAATAAATGGAGCTGTCCTGTGTTCATTGATTGGAAGGCTCAATATTAAGACAGACATTCTTCCCAAATTGATCAATGCGGTCAATACAATCTAAATTAACATCCTTGCCAGTACTTTTTGTACAAATCAACAAATCACTTCTAAAGAATTTTACAGAAAAGCAAAGGAACTAGAATAGCCAGAATGGTTTTGGAAAGGAATGAAGTTGAAGAACTTATATTACCAGATTTTAAGACTTATTATAAAGCAACAATAGTCAAGACAATGTGGCACTGGCAAAATGAGAGATACAAAGACCAAGATGATAATCCAGAAATTGATTTACATAGCTGGTCTACTGATTTCTGACTAAGTTAATTCAGTGGGGAAAAGGAAAATATTCCCCAAAAATGGTGCTAGAACTGGGAAAAACACCTTGACCCTATCTCAGACCATAAACAAAAATTAACTCAATATGGATGAGTTAATAAAAAAGTCAAAAACCATAAAATTTATGGACGAAAACGTGGAAATATGCACAATTTTATACTGAGCAACCTAGAACACAGAAACACAAATACACAAATCATAAAAGGAAAAACTGACTAAATTTATTTATTTATTTATTTATTTGTCTTTTTGCCTTATCAGGGGCTGCACCCGCGGCATATGGAGGTTCCCAGGCTAGGGGTCTAACAGGAGCTGTACCTGCCAGCCTTCACCACAGCCACAGCAACGCAGGATCCGAGCCGCGTCTGCAACCTACACCACAGCTCACGGCAACGCCGGATCCTTAACCCACTGAGCAATGCCAGGGATCCAACCCGCAACCTCATGGTTCCTAGTCGGATTCGTTAACCACTGAGCCACGACGGGAACTCCAAAACTGACTAAATTTAATCAAAATTA
This sequence comes from Catagonus wagneri, assembly GCA_004024745.2. NCBI lineage: Eukaryota > Metazoa > Chordata > Mammalia > Artiodactyla > Tayassuidae > Catagonus > Catagonus wagneri. The sequence goes on from PVHT020004020.1 coordinate 29,085,122, forward strand.
AAAGCTCTTCTATTTTCAAGTTAATAAAACAAAACGTAAGTTTTAGACAGCACTGTGTGTATATGCATCTTTGTGGGTCAAAGAACTTGTACAAAAAAATGTATTAAGAATTCCTCCAACTCAGTAAGACAAACAACTCAATGTTTAAAAATGGGCAAAAGATTTGAACACATACTTCACAAACGAATACATATAAACGACTGATAAACACAGGAACGAATTCTCAGCATCATTAATCATCACATAAATGCAAATGTAAAATACAGTGTAATATTACTACACATTCACTAGAAGGGTTACCCAAGTGCTGATGAGGATGTAGAGCAACTGGAACTGTAAAACAGAAAACAGTCTGGCAGGTTCCTATAATTAAACATTCATTGACAATACAACCCAACAAATCCACTTCTAGGTATTCACCAAATGAAAACATACATTTACACAAAAATTTATGAATGAATGTTCCTTCATAGCAGCTTTATTAGCAACAATCCCAAACTGGAAACAATCCAAATATCCATAAATAGGTGAAATGGTGAACAACTGTGGTAAATCAATATCATAAGCTACTACTCACTAATAAAAAGTCATGAATCAACTAAACACACAAACACATGGGCTATCCTCAAAACACTGTACTGAAAGAATAAAAAGCTGGATGCAAGAGAATACACATTACATTTACATAAAATACTAGAACAAACAGAACTCATTAACAGTGAAAAAGAACAAATCTTCCCAGAGCTGAGGGTGAAAATGTGACTTACTGCAAAAGGGCAGAAGGGAAATTTGGGGGATGACAGAAATACTCTTGTATCTTGATTGTGGTAATGAAAATATTCTACTCTTGATTGTGGTTGTGACACATGGGTATATATGTTTGTCAAAACAAACTAAGCTGTACATTTTAAATATACACATTTTATTGTAGGTCAATTATCCTCAATAAAGCTTATTCTTTAAAAAAGCACTCTCTTGGGAAAATATTAACCAGAGAATACTGGTGATGCCTTTATACAACCACTAGAAAAACATGTCAAAAACATCAATAAAACCCAATGCCCATTTACGGTTTTTTAAAATGTCATCAGAAATAATAAACAATAAAATCATATTGAAATGCTAACAATACAAGAAAACATTTTAACCTGTTATATTCTCCATTTATCAGAAAAACTTCAGCAAATACCATAATTGATGTTAAAACACCAGAAGCAATCCCCTTAAAGTCAGGAACATCACAAAGCTTTTAGTCATCATTGCTACTATTTAACATTATAGGATGTAAAACAGCCAAAGCCATGAGGAAAGCACACAACTTATAAAATTTAAAAGAAAGCCACAAATGGTGAGTATTTTCAGATAATCAACTCAATAAAGTGATTAGATATATGGTAAACAGAAAAAAATTGAAAACTTTTCCTATAACTGGAGAAGGGGAAAAAAAGAAAAAAATGTTATTGAAAGTCTCCATCCACCAGAGCAATCAAATCATAAAATAGGTAGGCATACTAAGAAGGAATGTCATACATCTGAGAAAAAAATATAAAACTTTCCCTAAGCAAAATGGAAATACCATACATACATATATTTCTGAGGGAAGAGACTCAGTATCACAAAGATCAGTTCGTCCTGTATTAATCTAAAATTTCAATGTAACCTCATTCAAAATATCTAAAGAGTTTTTAATTCAATTTACAGGTTGAGGCTAAAGTTCATTTGGAGAAGAGATGCATAAGAAGGTGTCAAAAATAATTTTGAAAAGAATAATAAGGAGGGAGAAATGGTTATCAAAATTTAAGATTTTTAAACCAACAATTCCATTTCTAGGAATCTATGCTACAGAAATAATCACATACAGATGAAGTTTCCTGAACAGTTGACTCCTGGGATGAAGGAAAAACTAGAAGGGGAAATGGGAATTGCACTTTTAACCTTACATTCTTCCACACGGTTTGAAGTTTTAAAATTTAAGATTTAAAGCTTGAAATTAAAAACTAATCAATAAATGTAAAGATTAGCTTTAAATAAAGCATTATTTCTGACAGGAAAAAGAAACTAATATAAATGTCTTTCAGTAGGAATTTAGTTAAATTAACCATAACCCATTTAAACTACTGAAATATCATTAAGCTTAAAATACCAGGGAGGCTTATATATAACAAGTGAAGATGTCCAAGATATATAATTTAGTGAAAAAAAGCAAGAGATATACCAATTTGTTTGGTATTCCCCCACCAATCCCACCCCCAACCTTCCACGAATGCTTACGTGTTTAAAAGTACATTCAGAAAAATATAAATTGTTTGCTCTAGACACTGGAACGAGACTAGGGAATGAAAGGATATATTCATATTTTACCTAATAGACCTTTCTCTGTATTGTTGAATTTTACATCTAGTTTGCATGTCTGTAATTAATTTTTTAAAGTTATTTCGCATAAAGTGATAAATTTCAGAAGACAAACATTTGAAGAAACAGTTAAAGCGTTTATAAAATATTTTAAACGTTTATTTTCATGTTTATTTACATACTCTGCAAATGATCTACAATCTTCAGCAGAGGTGACTGCCATTTTAAAGAAATTAAACTTACCAAATAGTTCATGATAATGTATTAAGCCTTAAAAAAAAATCATCAGCTTCCCAGAGCCAGTAGGCTCAAAGCAGTGTCTATACGTATGCTTTAAAGAAAAAAAAGCCTGTAGAGCTAAGTCTCCTCAACAGATTCTTCCTCCCAGCAAAAAAGACTACCTCCTCCCCTTTTCTTCAACACGGTCTGAGAGGCTTTCAACTCACCATTTTGAATGTGCGCAAAATTAACAAATGATTAGGGAGGCCAAAATTGAAGGTGCATCTGCCAGGGGCGTGCTATGATCTGACAGCGCTAACGGGAGAAGCACTGATGGAATGGGGCTAATATTGGGAGAAGAACGACTGGACAGGGTGTCTGAGAGCCCGAGCTTCGGTGACAATCGAGAAAAATGCAAATACAGTCCGCAGAGCGACGGCAACGAAAGGTTTTTCAGGGGAGAAAGGCTGCAGGCCTGTGGCGTAAGATGTACATCAGCTCTACACGGGGATGACTGGAAATGGGCAGAGGAGGCGGGGGAGAGGTGTGCGTAAAGGGGTACACTCTTCTTATTCGGTCTCAAGTGTGGGGGAAAAGGCAGCGCGGTCCTTGGCCGAGGCACCAAGGACAGCAGAAGAGGCAGCAAAGAAAAAGCGGCCTACGGAGACTCCGATACCAATCGATGCCATCGCCGGAGACAGCAGGAGCGGAGGCCACCGACAAGAGCGTAGCCCCAGGTTCGGGCTGGACAGGACACAGGAGGCGAAGAAGGCCTCCCTGAGCCATCAACCCCACCCACCATGGCCGGCGCAGCGAACCAGGGACAGGCCCCGCTCCTACTGGAGAACAGAAATTAAGAAACGGAGGAGGTGACGGCAGCAATTTCCTCGCCTTGACCCTCACATTCCCAACATCAGAACAAGCCACATTAACAAAAAAAAAAAAAAAAATCCCCTCACCGAACTGTGCAGCGGCTCCAGAGCGAGAACAGCGCTCGATCCTCCACCCGCCACCACCGCCTTCTTCTCCGCCTCCGACTCCTCCCCCGCCGAACACGCAGCGGCTGGCGGCGGCGGCGGCGGCGGCGGCGGCGGCGGCGGAAGCAGAGGCAGCGGCGGCCCGTCCCGCCCCTTGCGCAGCGGAGGGGGTGAAGGAGGGGTCAACGCAAACCCCGCCTCCCAGAAAGAGTCGACCAATAGACTTAAAGGACCTCTGCGGGAAAAATCCACCTATCCAATCGGAACCTGAGAAGTGAGCTTACGTCAATGGTTGGGACGTGGCAGAAAAAGGGAGAAATATTTGGACTGTCTCTACACCCTGGGCCTCAGCTCTCGCTCAGGGGGACCTCACCGGTTGGCCAGAGAGCGGAAGGACGGAGCCTCACTCCATCCCCCAAACCCTCGCCGAGCTCCGCCTCCTTTCCCTGCAGCACTGCGACGTTCGGGAGAGGGCGGGGCACCATGCTAGGGCTGGAACAGCACGGCCTTTTGTGGTTTGGGCTGGGAGAAAAAGGCGGGGTCTCAGGGAAAGGGAAGGGGGTGTGGAGAATTGAAGGAAAGACTGGCGCAGCTAGACTTTCAGAAATTGCAACTGCAATAACCAAGATGGAGGCATTAAAGTCAATCCTAATTTGACTGGAAATTTAACAAGATTAGGGTTTCCTGGCATAAAATTCAATCCGTTGCATTTCAGATGTGGATGGGTCAAGAAAAAAAAAAGCAGCTAGAAGAAGGACAGGCCTTCCTCTCTGCCCACCTTGACTGCGCACTGAATAGTGCCTTCTCCCCTCCCACCCCGCAGTCATATCCTGGCCCCCTCATTTCATATTCTCTAGGGGTGGAGGCGGGGTATAGAAGTTGTCTGCGTTTCCTTTTCAAAGACATGGCCTGACCAGAGACTTCAATTTGCATCTTGGGGCTGGTGCGTCGTCAGGCGGGGAAGTAACAGCTCCCATCACAAGCAACCAAAATAAATACAACAGCTGAAATCCCTGGACACCTTTCTTAATTTAAACACGGATAACAGTATAGTCAGTCATGTCACTGATGCTAAGTAGATTCTTTGTGCTACACATGTCCCCTTTTTTCATCCTGAACATGTCCCCTTTTGTCATTACGGTCTCTCTCTCCTCCCACCTTATTCCCGGAACCCCTTCTTCACCCCATCGCACACACCTGCCCAATGCCAGAGATGTATTTATCGCATCCCCTCGCCAAGGCTTAAAGAGTCCCACTTCTTGTGCTGGGCCTAGCTACTGTAAAATCTCCTGCCAGTGAATGGAGACTAATTTTTTTGCTGTCGATGAAAACAAATTATCCAAAATTCACTTTTACTATATAGAAACTTAAGCCTATGAGAATTTGCTAGACATTATGTGGAACCAAATCTAACTCTCAGCACACTCCTATAGTACATTTCCTACCAAGAAACCATTTCCCACTTGATATTTCTCTACACGTGTTGCACTAGAAGTTGTGGCTCTCTCTCCATCCAGGTCTCTCCCTCTTTGAAAGAGAACTGATACTTCAATCATTTCCCTTTAGAATGTTGCATATTGATAGAGTTGTATATGCTAAGGTGTTTGCTGGGGCAGGGGTTCCCAAATTTCAGTCTCTTTCATACCATACCATACCATACCATACCTGTGTATACCATTCAGAGTATTATTTTTTCTTTTCTTCTTCTTTTTTTTTGGGGGGGGTCTCTTTTAGGGCCACATCCATGGCATATGGAAGTTCCTAGGGTAGGGGTCAAATTGGAGCTGCAGGTGCCAGCCTACAACACAGCCACATCAACGCCAGATCCAAGCCTCCTCTGTGATCTACATCACAGCTCACAGCAACGCCAGATCCTTAATCCACTGAGCAAGGGCAGGAATTGAACCTGCATGCTTATGGATCCTAGTCTGGTTCCTTACTGCTGATCTACAATGGGAACTTCCTATTATTTTCTTTAAATAAATGTTTTTCTTTCAATTTCTTTAAGAGGGAAATTTATAAATTACTGTGAATAGAAAACCTCTATCACCTCTCCTAAGTTGAAAGAAACTGAAAGAAGGGTGAATAAAAAACAATGTTTTTAAATTCTGGTGCTATAGACTATATTTTCTATTAAAGTCTCTGAGCCTAAAACCCACTCCCTGTGAAAAGGGAAAGTTACCAAGCATTAGAAGCATATTTTAAAAGCAAGAAGGCAAATGGCATTTTTATCATGATGTAGTCAAAGGACAGATAAATAAAACCAAAATAGGAATCACTCTCTCACTATGTGAGTCATTGTTTTTAATCCCAACTAGTCATCCAAGGCATAAGAAGTGATTCATGTTACTCTCTGAGAAACACTCTTGTGGAGGCTTATAACGTATATTCCAGAATCAAAAGTCTATACTCTCAAACTAGCTCCTGCACTTGTTTCTGTGTGCCTCCAAATAATCTCTATTTACCTCTCTGGCTTCAATTTCCAATTTAAATATGTGGAAAGTAATAACAGCTACTCACAAGCTGTAGTACTATAGACTAAATAACATAATAAATATGAACCATATACCTAGCATGTACTAAGTACTAAATACATATTGACTTATGTACTGTATTATTATATGTCTATAGGGTTAATAATATGTATTAATGACATATGTATTACTGTTGATTTCAGAGGAGGAAAGCACTCTCTAAGGCAATGAGTTGAAGGTATCCCAGGATGAAAGGCAGTACTCCTGAAAGAGTGATTCCCATACCAACAGCATCAGCATTGCCTGGAAATTTTTTTTAAATGCAAATTCTGGAGTTCCCTGATGGCTTAGCAGGTTAAGGATCTGGCATTATCATTGCTGTGACTCAGGTCTCTGTTGTGGGATGGTTTTGATCCCTGGGTCTGTAACTTCCACATGCCACAGGCACAGACAAAAAAAAAGAAAAAAGAAAAACAAATTCTCAGATAAGTCCAACCTCAGAACTGAATTGGAAACTCTAGATGTGGAGCCCAGTGATCACTATTTTAGCAAGACTTCAAGGTGATTCTGATACATGCAAAGTTTAAGGACCACAGATGTAACAGGAGGAAAATTGTTCCTTCTCAGGAGTGAGAGGAACTGAATTCAAATTATAGTCTTAGAGTGACATCAGCAAAAATGGAGGTATAAGCACCTCTGAAAATTCTTTTCTCCTTAAAAGCCACAAGAAAATCAGCAAAATTGTCAGAGTCAACTTTTCAGAACTCTGGAAATTAACCAAGGTCTTGCAGCAACCCAGGAAGCATTTATTCAAGAAAACAGTTGAATCTTAGTAATAAGGGCAAGCTTTGTGATGTTTTGACTTGCCCTAATCCAACCCCTCATCTCCAGTTCTGCTGCAGCATGGTAAAACAACAGTCCACATTATGGTGAAAAGGAACAACCTGGCAGATACTGGATGAGGCAGAATGAGGCTGTAACTCCTTCAAAGCCTAATTCCAAGAGAGTAGTCATCATTTGAGCTATCTGGTTGTTCCCTAGAAGACCTCATTTGTAAGGCTCTCTTGATTTGATTTGATTCAGAGGCAACTTGGTGCTTTCCTGGGGAAAAACCTTTCCCACCAGAAGCAAGTGTCAAAAACAATGAGAGGGCATTGATTAACTTTGCTGTGCCTTAGGCAGTGAAAACAGTTTGAGACAGACAATAAGTTAACCAGAGAGCTTAAAAGGAAAAGCTGGAGAATGTAGGTAGGAACTTTGTAAATTTCCAACACAGTAATGAGAATCCGGAAACCCACACACATGCCCAAGGCTGTGCTAAGCAGTATGTAAGCTCAGGAAAGATCTGAGAAGGCTCTAAACATTCATCTAAAGCTGACCTTGAGGCTTTGCATAAGCAAGAAGTGAAGACTAAGGGAGAACTGTCAACTGCCTGGCTTGGTGTTGAAGCCCTGCCCAAAGTACACACACAGAAACTCTGAGCAAAGTCTGGGAGACATAATGATTCCGGGCATTTAATGAAATATCTGTCTAATCCTTAGCTGAGCACTAAGCTAACCTTCAAATGGCTACTCATGATTGTTGATGACCAAATTAATCAGTCGATCTAAGAAAGAATTTTATTCAAGCCAAACTGAGGATTATGACCTGGGAACAGAATCTCAAAAAGCTCTGAGAACTGTTCTGCCCATTAGAAGTCAAGGCATAGTTATATAAGTTTTTGGAGACAGAAGGCTGTACATTAAATGATGTATTATTGACAGTTTACACAATCTAGATCTAAGCTATATCACGGCCCCTTACGAGATCAAGAAACAATCTTATCTTTAAGGAGTTGTCTTTTTGGAGTTCCCGTCGTGGCGCAGCGGTTAACGAATCCGACTAGGAACCATGAGGTTGCGGGTTGGATCCCTGCCCTTGCTCAGTGGGTTAACGATCCGGCGTTGCCGTGAGCTGTGGTGTAGGTTGCAGACGCGGCTCGGATCCTGCGTTGCTGTGGCTGCGGCGCAGGCCAGTGGCCACAGCTCCGATTAGACCCCTAGCCTGGGAACCTCCACATGCCGCGGGTGCGGCCATAAACCCGCGGCCATAAAATGACAAAAGGC
>PVHT020004020.1:29094248-29111681 GCA_004024745.2 Catagonus wagneri
CTGGGAAAGAGGAAGAATCTGAGTTCCAGCATTTCAATGTGATATCCTCTTAACTTTCTTGTTTCAACAAAACCAAGCATTGGTCCCTTAAAAAGATCAACAAAATTAACAAACCTTTAGACAGACTGAACAAGATAAAGTGAGAGAAGACGCAAATCACTAAAATAGGAATTACTACAACTTTACATAAACATTATTATAAATGAGAACTGAGAACATTTATATGCTAACAGGTTAGAAAACCTAGACATGGAGTTCCCCTCATGCTGCAGCGGAAACGAATCCGAGTAGAAACCATGAGGTTGCCAGTTCCATCCCTGGTCTCGCTCAGTGGGTTAAGGATCCAGCGTTGCCGTGAGCTGTGGTGTAGTCACAGAGGTGGCTTGGATCTGGCATTACTATGGCTGTGGCGTAGGCTGCCAGCTGTGGCTCCGATTCGACCCCAAGTCTGGGAACGTCCATATGCTGCAGGTGTGGCACTAAAAAAGCAAAAAAAAAAAAAAAAAAAAAAAAAAGAGAGAGAGAGAGGGAGGAAGGAAAGAAGGAAGGAAGGAAACCTAGATAAAATGGACAAATCTTTAGAAAGACACAAACCACAAAAAATGACTCCAGATTCTAGAAATAGAAAATCTATCCTTAGCCTTGTCGTTTATGAACGGAATGACTTTAAGCTCTCAAGCTTTAGGTTGGTCATTTAATTTCTTTGGGGCTTAGCTTCTTGAGCTGGAAAACAGAAATAATAAAGTTATACCTATGTCATCGGACTAAAATGAGGTGATAAATACAGAGAGGTTATTTTAGTTAAGGTAACTCTAGCCATTGTAATAAATAAACCCCTCAGGTCTCAGTAGCACAACACAGATTATTTATCATTAAAAGCCTATTGAGGAGTTCCCTTCGTGGCTCAGTGGTTAACGAATCCGACTAAGAACCATAAGGTTGCGGGTTCGATCCCTGGCCTTGCTCAGTGGGTTAAGGATCCGGCGTTGCCTTGAGCTGTGGTGTAGGTTGCAGACGCGGCTCGGATCCCGCGTTGCTGTGGCTGTGGCGAAGGCCGGCGGCTACAGCTCCTGTTAGACCCCTAGCCTGGGAACCTCCACATGTCGCAGGTGCGCCCTAGAACAGGCAAAAAGACAAAAAAAAAAAAAAAAAAAGCCCATTGAGAAGGACGAATAGGAATCTCTGCTTCAAATTCAGGGGACTGAGCTCTGTCATCTTCAATATACGGCTTTCATTACAAGACTGAGCACCAACATCCAGTCAATAGAATGAAGAAATCCTGCAGGAAAAGAATGTGAAGATTTTTGAGGTTTTTATCGGCCTCGCATGGGCAGGGCTTAGTCAGTAATGATCATGATCTGCCAGGAGAGCACCTTGAACCATGGAGGTTTGGTTTTAGGCTGTGTTGGAAGTAATCTATATTGATTTAATCCTTACTATTAGGATGTAGCCTTTATTCCTAGATTGTGGTTCTAATTCTTGGAGTATCAGCCTACTGGGGTCTCAGATGAAAACCTGGGATATTTACCACGATCCTAGACTCTGCTTAACTCTTTATAATCTCAGTTGCTATTTTCTGCTTTGTTTCTCAGAGTCTTGCTCTTTGCATATATCATTTATTTTTGTATTTTCAAAAAAAATTTATTATGATTGACTTACAATGATCTGTCAATTTCTGCTGTAGGCAAAGTAACCCAGTCATATATATATATATATATAATATATATATATATATATATTATATATATATATATATATTCTTTTTCTCACAGTATCCTCCATCATGTTCCATTACAAGTGATTAGATATATATCATTTAAAAGCCAACCAACAACTTAAAGGGAATTTACTTGAAGGTTTGAGCTTGCTTCTTTGCAGTTCCTGCCTCTTGAAGAGTATTTACACTTGAGTTCAGCCATTTTGGAAAGTTTATACTAAAGAATGCCACTTTCTGCTTTAACTTTAGTCCTTTGCACCACAATTTGGTAAATGCTCTCAGGGAAAAATTCAGGGTAAGTGTGAAGCTTCCCATATGTTTCAGTTTTCTCAAGAATCATAGGTTCTCAAGTCCTACCTGCACTCCTTCCTCTTCAATGCCTTAAAACACTGTTTTCTTTATTTATTTTTCACTGGTTTTTACAGTTACTTTCAGGGGGAGGTTTAGTATGATGGAAGTTAATCAATTGTAGTTACAATCAGAAGTCCACCAGGTGGTTGTTTTAAAGTTTGGACAAGGAAATGCATTTTTAGTCTGGAATCATGGTTCTTTATCAATAAAACTGCTTCTAAATCTTAAACTCTTGATATTTTTTTCTTCCACGCATTCTTAGGAGTCATTAATCATATCCAGAGTTCTTTCCTAGATTTAATGCTCAAGTCTCTTTTAATTCTTTGCTTTCTAACTTCCGTGCCTCTCTCTTTATTTATTTATTTTTTAAATAAAGCCGTGTCTGCCCCCTATGCCATAGCTCACAGCAATGCCAGATCCTTAACCTGAGGGAGGCCGGGGATTGAACCTGCAACCTCATGGTTACTAGTCGGATTCATCTCCACTGCACTACAATGGGAACTCTGAGAATGTTCTAATTTCATTCTTCTGCTATCCACTTTTCCCAGCACCATGTACTGAAGAGACTATCTTTCCTCAACTGTATGTTCTTGCCTCCTTTGTCATAGATTAGTTGACCATAGGTGCTTGGGTTTATTTATGGGCTTTTTATCCTGTTCCATTGATCTATATTTTTGTTTTTGTGTCAGTACCATACTGCTTTGATGACTGTAGATTTGTAGTAGAGTCTGAATTCAGGGAGCCCGACTGCTCCAGATCCATTTTTCTTTTTAAGAATTGCTTCATTTGTTTCCACACAAATTTAAAAAATTTTTGTCCTAATTCTGTGAAAAATACCATTGGTAATTCTATAGAGATTTTGTTGAATCTATAGACTGCATTGGGTATTAAGCTCATTTTGACAGTATTCATTCTTCCAGTCCAAGAGCATGGCATATCTTTCCATCTGTTTGCATCATCTTTGATTTCTTTCATCAGCATCTTATAGTTTTCAGAGTACAGGTCTCTTGTCAATTTAGGTAGGTTTATTCCTAGGAATTTTATTCTTTTTGATGTGATGGTAAATGGGATTGTTTCCCTAATTTCTCTTGCTGATCTTTCATTGTTAGCATATGGAAATGCAATCATTTTCTGTGTATTAATTTTGTACCCTGCAGCTTTATCAAATTCAATGATGAGCTCTAGCAGTTTCCTAGTAGTGTCTTCAGGATTTTCTAGGTATAGTATCATGTCGTCATCTACAGACATTGATAGTTCTACTTCTTTTCCAATATGGATTACTTTTATTTCTTTTTCTTCTCTGATTGCCATGGCCAGGACTTCCAAAACTAGGTTGAATAACATTGGTGAAAGTGGACATCCTTGTCTTGTTCCTGGTCTTAGTGGAAATGCTTTCAGGTTTTCACTGTTGAGAATGATGTTATCTGTGGGTTTGTCATAAATGGCTTTTATTTTATTGAGGTAGTTCCCCTCTATGCCCACTCTCTGGAGAGTGTTTTGAATTTTTTCAAAAGCTTTTTCTGCATCTATTGAGATGATCAAATGGTTTTTATTTTTCAGTTTGTTGATGTGGTGTATCACATTGATAAATATGTGGATATTGAAGAATCCTTGAATCCCTGGGATAAATCCTACTTGATCATGGTGCATGATCTTTTTAATATATATTTGGATGCAGTTTGCTAATATTTTGCTGACTATTTTTGCATCTATGTTCATCAGTGATATTGGCCTGTAATTTCCTTTTTTTGTGTGGTATCTTTGTCTGATTTTGGTATCAGGATGATGGTGCCTTCATAGAATGAGCTTGGGAGTGTTCCTTCCTCTGCAATTATTTGGAAGAATTTCAAAAGAAGAGGTGTTAAATCTTCTCTGAACGTTTGATAAGATTCAGCTGTGGAGACATCAGGTCAGGTCCTGGATTTCTGTTTTTTTTTGGAAATTTTTAAATCATATTTTCAATTTCAGTGCTTGTGACTGGTCTATTCATATTTTCTGTTTCTTCCTGGTTCACTGTTGGTATGTTGTGCCTTTGTAAGAATCTGTCCATTTCTTCTAGGGTGTCCATCTTATTGGCATACAGTTGCTCATAGTAGTCTCTTATGATACTTTGTATTTCTATGGTGTCAGTTGTAACTGCTCCTATTTCATTTCTAATTTTATTGATTTGAACCCTTTCCCTTTTTTTCTTGATGAGTCTGGCTAAAGTTTTATCAATTTTGTTGATCTTTTCAAAGAACAAACTTTTGGTTTCATTGTTCTTCTCTATTGTTTTATTTCCGTGTTATTAATTTCTGCTCTAATCTTTATTTCTTTCCTTCTACTAATTTTGGGCTTTGTCTGTTCTTCCTTCTCTAGATGTTTTAAGGTATAAGGTTTGGCTGTTTGAGTTTTCTTGTTTCCTGAGATATGATTGTCTTGCTATAAACTTCCATCTCAAACCTGCTTTTGCTGTGTCCCATAGCTTTTTGCACTGTTTTATCATCTTCATTGTCATTTGTATCTGAGTATCTTTTAATTCTGCTTTGATTTCTTTAGTGATCCATTGGTTTAGTAGCATATTGCTTAGCTTCCAGGAGTTTGTGTTTTTGCTGGTTTTTTTTTTTTTTCTTCTTATAGTTGATTCCTGGTCTCATAACATTGTGGTCAGAGAAAAAGCTTGAAATAATTTCAATTTTTAAAAAATTACCAAGGCTTGAGCTGTGACACAAGCTGTGATCTATCCATGTGCACTTGAGAAGAAAGTATATTCTGCTGCTTTGGGGAGAAAAGTTCTATAGATATCAGTTAAGTTATTTGGTCTAGAATATCATTTAAGGTCTATGTTTCCTTGTTGATTTTCTGTCTGGAAAATCTGTCCATTGCTCTAAGTCCCCCACTATTAATGTGTTACTATTAATTTCTCCTTTTTTGGCTGTAAGTAGTTGCCTTATATAATGTGGTGCTCCTATGTTGTGTGAATATATATTTATAATTATTATATTTTCTTTGATTCTTTGATCATTATGTAATGTCCTTCTTTGTATCTTGTAACCTTATTTTAAAATCTATTTTGTCTGATATGAGTATTGCTACTCCAGCTTTTCTATAATTTACATTTTCATGCAATATTTTCTTCTGTCTCCTCAGTTTATGTTTGTATGTGTTCTTAGATCTGAAGTGGGGTCTCTTGTAAACAGCATATAGTGGGTCTTATTTTTGTATCCATTCAAGCAATCTGTGTCTATTAGTTGGAGCATTTAATCCATTACATTCAGCGTAATTATGAGTAAGAATGAAATTATTGTCATTTTATAATTTCTCTGGATTGTTATCTTGGGTCTTTTTTCTTCCCTTCCTCTTTTGTTCTCTTCTCTTGTGATTTGCTGACCATCTTAATGTTATATTTGGCTTGCTTTTTCTTTTTTATGTGTGTGTCCATTACAGTTTTTTTGATTTGTGGTTCCCATTATATTTTGATATAACCATCTATATTTATGCAGAATTGTTTCTGGTTGCTGGTCTCTTAATTTCAAATACATTTTAAATGTTCTGCATTTGTCCTCTCCTTTTTTCATGCTTGCTAGTTTCGACATCATATTTGTCAATGGGTTATTTCCTACTTTTATATATCTTTGCCTTTACCAGTGAGCCTTTTCTTTTGTAACATTCTTGTTTCTAATTGTGGCTTTTCCTTTTATGCTTAGAGAATTTTCTTTAGTAGTTGATGTAGAACTAGTTTGGAGGTGCTGAATTCTCTTAGCTTTTGCTTGTCTGAAAAGTTTTTGATCTCTCCATCAAATCTGAATGAGAGATTTGCTGGGTAGAGTCTTCTTGGTTCTATATTCCTCCTCTTCAATCACTTAAAATATATCTTGCCATTCCTTTCTGGCCTGAAGAATTTCTACTGAGAAATCACCTGTTATCCTTATGGGGGTTCCCTTGTATGTGATTTGTTGTTTTTTCCTTGTGGCTTTTAATATTTTTTCTTTGTATTTAATTTTTGTCAGTTTGATTAGTATGTGTCCTGCTATGTTTCTCCTTAGGTTTATCCTGTATGGGATTCTCTGTGCTTACTCAATTTGAGTGACTATTTCCTTTCCCATATCAGAAAGATTTTTTTACTGTAATCTCTTCAAATACTTTTCTGGCCCTTTTTCTCTCTCTTCTCCTTCTGGAATACTGAAGATTCAAATGTTGTTACATTTAAGGTTGTCCCACAGGTCTCTTAGACTCTCCTCAATTCTTTTAAATCTTTTTTCTTTATTCTTTTCTGTGGCAGTGATTTCCATCACTCTGTCTTGCACCTCACTTATTTGTTCCTCTGCCTCTGTTAACCTGCTATTTAGTCATTGTAGTGTATTTTTCATTTCAGATATTGTGCTATTCATTTTGCTCTTTAAATCCTCTATATCTCTGTTAAACACTTAAGATCTCAATCTGTGTCTCCATTCTTTTCTCAAAATCTAGATAATCTTTACTATCATCACTCTGAATTCTTTTTCAGGTAGATTGCTTATCTCCTCATCATTTAGTGGTTTTTGTGTGTTTTGTCTTGTTTCTTTTTCTGAAAGCTACTTCTTTGTCATCTCATAATGTCTACCTTTCTGTTTATTGTCCGCTTGAGAGTCGGTATGTAGATGGATGAGCAGGTGACCAGTCCTGGGAGTTCTCAGGGCTGGTGGCAATTCACATGTACCCAGAGAATGTGTTGAGAGCAACAGTATCACACTACATCTGGAGCTGGGTGGCTGCTAGGGATGGGGTCTGTGAAGCAGGTGGCAGTGACACACAGTTCGCAGGTTTGCTTTTGTAGCACTTGGGGGCAGCAGTGGCTGCTGAGACCCCTCCTGCTACCAGATAGCTTTCAGGACTATTTCCTATAGCTTGCAATGTCAGCAGTTGCTCCTGCAGCCCCTCCCTTTGCTGGGAAAGCTCTAGGGACTGTTCTTTGTAGCTGCAGGGGCAGGTGCCAACATTCTGCAGTCACTACCCTTGCTTGGCTACTCTAGAGATCTCGCTCTGCCCCAAGGTCAGAGACTGTTCCCAAACTCTTGCTAAAGGCTTTCTCTGTAGCTGCATGACATGTACTTCTGGTGGTCCCTCCCCAGCCTGGTCGCTGGTCAGAATGCTCTCTGTAGCGGCTGTGGATCTGAATGTGGACTAACGGGCCTCCCATAGCTCCCTTGGCAGGGAACATGTGCAACTGGTGTGCCCTATAGCTTGTGCTTTTTTACACCAGGGAGTGTGCACCATGGCCCTCTATTGGCTCTTTTTGGCACAGATTGAGTGCTGCTAGTGACAGTCCCTGCAGAAAAACTGGGTGGAGCCACAGAGCTTGTGGAGCTTGTGCTTTTCCTGGACAGGCAGTCTGTGGCTCCAGCAAGGGATGGACACCAGCAGCTTTTCTGGCATGGGACAGGCACTGCTAGCGTGAGCCCCTGCAGAGCCACTGGGCAGAGCTGCGGAGCTTGTGCTGAAAAGTAAACTAAATGGGCAGTTTGTGACTGAAATACCTCTCTTTTTCAATTTAATAGTGACTACCTTGAGGCTATCAGGTTTGAGTGGGAAAGTCATACTCGTAAGCTGATTTTTTTCCAGAAAGATTAGTTTTAATTGGCCTTCATTGATCAAAACCTCCCCCAGTCTTTTATCTCACCATGTATAGTCTAGCAGTAGTCTACTTTTCCAGTAATCTATAGCCCCAAACTTCTGGAATTTCTCTGTTTCTATTTGCAGACAACCATTTCTTGCCTGAGCTCATCTCTTTCATCTTACACCTTGATAAACTATCATATGGACGATGAACAACCCAGAATTCTGTTTTCAAAATTTTACAGATTCTGCAGGCACCGTATCTGCCTCCCAAATTATCACAATGATATCTGCTTTTTAACCAGATTCTTTGAGATTGTATAGCATGTGTCTTCATTTTTCTAGCATCTACTATCAGTTACTTTATCATCCACTGACCACCTGTTAAGCCAGTGCCATGTATTTACAATATTTTGCTATAAAATATCTTCTATTAATTAAGCAACACTAGATAATGTAACAGATGAAGCCTAAAATTTCATGGAGCAACTCAACTGATGACTATTTCCTGAAGACCTAAGGTTCACCTAGCAGTGGGAGAGAAAAGGAATGGGGGAGAGTTACTTCTTTATATTGTAATCCAATCCCCCATCCCGGCAGAATTTAAGCCATCTACAACCATGTGTTCTAAATTTGTTTTGAGACTCTCCATCAAGTAGTTTAAAAGAACTTTGACCAACTGAGTCCTGGCTGAGGGAAAAAGGAGCATGAAATAGGTAGTTAAGAAAAAAGAGATTATAAATACTCTACCAAATGCAGCCTGTGACATAATTAATTCTATAGTTTACACCTGTGGTTTTCAACCTACTGAGCCTGCACAAGGTCATCAGCATCACCTAGGAACTTGTTAAAAAGACAGAATTTCAAACTGTATCCCAGACTTACTGAATCAGAAACACTGGGAGTGGGGCACAGCATTCTGTGTTTAATGAGCCCTCAAGGTAATTGGAATATAGGCTAGGATTTGAGAACCATCCCATCTCAGAACATCAATATTCTGAAATGAGTGCAATGACTTAAGACTGGCTCTCTTCTTTCCTAGAAAGAGTAAAAGTTACATGGTAGGTATTTTTGTGTGAATATTTAAGTATGAAAAGGAGACAGTGTGAACTGGACTATCACTGACCATATTGACAGGCTTCTACAGGTTTCCTACAACCTCCTAAGATATCTGGAAACTAGAAAGTTTGAAGTTCATCTTAGATTTTCTTGCTGCTACGGTTACAGACGTGATTGAGGTTCTGCCAATTAGATGCACTCATGTGAGATTTGTAAGGTGAAAGTAAATATCATAAGGCAATGCTGCCCTTCTGCTCTTTGGGTTATTTCTTCTGCAAGCTCAGATCGGAAGAATAGGAATCATCTCTAGCAGCTGTAAACAAGATCCTGGTGTCTCCTCTCAAATTTTGTGGCAATTCAGAACTAGATGAGACGTCCATTTTGTTGGTATGGATTGTGGTGGAGATGATGCTGTTTTGGAGCTGGGAACTACAGTGATTCTTTCCTTGAAATACCAGCATGTGATACTCTGTTTTTCTGTTCATGGCAAGTACAGAAGTTCTTTTTGGTGGCCCCGCTTTTCAGTGTGATTTTGTGGCTAGTCCTTGGATGCCCAAATCAGAGCCTATTTCATCAGCCCTTCCTTCTAGCCATTTTATATCACATAATGAATCTTACTAGAGTAAATGAAGTTTCTGAAACTGTTTCTAAATGATACAGTAGGTGACCTGTATATTTCTCCCTCTGGAAGCTTTTAATAAATTTTCCTTATCTTTTGTGTTCTAAACATTTACAAAAATTTGTTCTGAATTGTGGGTCTATTTTGATTCATGTGCTAGGCACTAGGTAAGTCTTTTTCATATGAAGACAATTCTGGGCACAGGGAAATTTTTTATATTATTAACATTAATAATTTCTTCCTCTTTTGTTTGCTCGCTCTCTCTCTCTCTAGATATCTTTCATTCTTTGCTCTGTCTCTTCCATTCCCTCAAATTTTCTCCAATTTTCCAAGAGTTTGTAAACATTAAATCAATCTATTGAGTTAATTTTTCAGCTACGATATTTTCGACTTCTAAGATTTCTTCCTTTTTTTATGCCAAATATTCTTTTTTGAAACTTCCCAAATATTCATCTTCTATTGCCCCCAGCTTTATTAAACTGACAAATAAAAGTTATATATTTAAGGTAAACAATCTGATATTGTGCTATGCATATACATCGTGAAATAATTACAATTAAGCTAATTAAAATTTTAATCACATCACAGTTAATTTTGTGTGTGTACGTGTGTGGGAACACTTGAAATATGCTCTCTTCGCAAGTTTAAAGTATGTAATACATTAACTATAGTCACCCATGCTGTATATTATACCTCCAGAAATCGCTTATAACTGAAAGTTTGTACCTATGACCAACATGTCCCCTTTTGCCCAACCCTAGTAGCCACAGTCCAACCTTCTATTACTTTGAGTTGACTTTGAAATACAGAAGTATGTGAGATCACACAGTATTTGTCCTTCTGTGTCTAGTTTAGTTTACTTAGAATACTGTCCTCCAGGTTCACATGTACAAATGGCAGAATTTTCCTTATTTTTTTTTTTTTGTCTTTTTGCCTTTTTGTAGGGCTGCACTCGCGGCACATGGAGGTTCCCAGGCTAGGGGTCTAATCGGAGCTGTAGCTGCCGGCCACAGCCACAGCCACAGCAATGTGGGATCCAAGCCACATCTGCAACCTACACCACAGTTCATAGCAACGTTGGATCCTTAACCCACTTAGCGATGCCAGGGATCGAACCTGCAACCTCATGGTTCCTAGTCGGATTTGTTAACCACTGAGCCACAACGGGAACTCCAATTTTCCATTTTTTTAAAGGAATAATTAAAATATTCCATAGGTAGAAACATCTGTCTATTACATTTTTCATGGGAACTCATTCACAATGCTTTTACTTTCCCCTGTGGGAGAATTTTCTTAGCACTGATCTGTGCTGCCTTGGAGGAGAGGTGTCATGTGTAAAGTGAAACCATTCTTAGCCTTTTCCATAATATATTCTCAGATTTTTTGTTCCAGTGGTGTGCTGAAGCATCTGGACTGGATTCCTGGTTACCCACAGAGGTGCTCTTATCCCTGGGTGGTTGTCAGAATCAATGTTCTATGGGTGAATGATGATGACAGAAAACTATTCTACTGTCTTGCTGATCCCAAAGATTCTAACATTTATTTTTTATCTTTTATTTTTTAAAGTTCCCTTCTGTTATGTTTTCTTCATTGTTATTTATAGGACTTTCTTTTTCTTTTTTCCTTTTTTTTTCCTTTTTAGGGCTGTACCCACGGCATGTGTAAATTCCCATACTAGGGTTTGAATCAGAGATACAACTGCCAGTCTGTGCCACAGACACAGCAAATCAAGATCTAAGCCACATCTGTGACCTACATCACGGCTCATGGCAATGCCTGATTCTTAACCCACTGAGCAAGGCCAGGGATCAAACACACATCCTCGTGGATCCTAGTAGGGTTTGTTAACTGCAGAGGCATAATGGGAAATCTTATTTATAGGATTTTTAAATCTCAATATTCCTTTTTCTTTTATTGCAAGCTTTCTTTACGTATATATTAAGCTTTGGTTTGTGTTCTGATTTGAAAATAAATAAGTAAATTGTACTGTTTGTGAAAACAAGTTGGGGGGGCTGTTGACAGTCTTTTTATTTGTCTTTAAGGGAAAGCAGCTTTTTTGCTTAGATAACTGTAAATGCTAAATGCCAAAATTTTGCTCCAGGGCCATTCAATTTCTTTAGGGAAATGAAAGCACATTTAATGTTTCTGTCTTGGAGACAGGCAAGTTTTATTTTTCTGCATGGGATTTCATACAGAGCTACATTGTGCAATATAGTAGCCATTAGCCATGTGTGGCTACTGAGCACATGACATATAGTTAGTCCAAATTAAGATGCCTATGATTATAAAATACCAGATTGTAAAGAAGTGGTAAAAAAAAAAACAAAAAAACATTAAAATGTTTATACTGATCACATGCTGAAATATTATTATTTCAGAAATGTTGGGTTAAATATACCAAAAATTATTTCACCTTTTTAACTTTTTAATTTGGCTACTATAATATTTTAAATTATATATATATGTATATATATCTCAAAGTATATTTATATTTCTTAGCACTTTATATAGAGTTTTCAATGATCTTTATTCTGTATTTTACTTCTGCTTTTCATAGTACTAATATCTAACTTGCTGAATATCAAGTATCTCTGAGGTTCTTTTCCAGTTTGCTAATTTCCCACATCAGCTATAACTTCTTCCATGTATCCTTGAGATTTATCTGTTTCTCTGCCTGACTCCGTCAGTTACATTCTTCCATTTTATTTCTGTTTTCTAGGAAGTAATTGAAATCTTTCATGTCCTGATGTCCTTCTTACTACCTTTATAATTTAGGGTTTTTACTTATAAACTTCTTTAATATTATTTTCATGTAGATTCCAGAGGAAGAAGAGATAACATGCTGTTTTGAAAATATTCTTTGAATAAAGGATTATTCAAGACTAAAAGACATTCTTTGGATCATATACCAGGTACATTTTCAGCATGGCCTGACACAAGACACTAAAAACAGTAAGGGATTTCTAATGATTCCATACTTGTAAGAAAAAGAGACTAAATATTTGAACCAAAAGTGATAAATTCTATTCCCTTATGATGGGGACTATATCCATTATGGTTGCAATTAAACAAAATTAGTTAATTAAAGAGGTAAATTAAAGTATTGAAAAAGATACTGAGGTGCACAACCATTCAAAATCTATGGGATGCTGCAAAAGCAGTGCTTAGAGGGAAATTCAGAGCAATACAGGCCTTCCTCAAAAAAGAAGAAAAATCTCAAATCCACAACTTAACCCACCACCTAAATGAATTAGAAAAAGTAGAACAAACAAAACCTAAAGTCAGCAGAAGGAAGGAAATCATGAAGATCAGAGACGAAATCAATAAAATAGAGATTCAAAAAACAAAAAAAAATCAATAGAACCAAGAGCTGGTTCTTTGAAAAGGTAAACAAAATTGACAAACCTCTGGCCAGACTTACCAAGCAGAGGAGA
This sequence comes from Catagonus wagneri, assembly GCA_004024745.2. Lineage (NCBI taxonomy): Eukaryota > Metazoa > Chordata > Mammalia > Artiodactyla > Tayassuidae > Catagonus > Catagonus wagneri. Next base: position 29,107,003 of record PVHT020004020.1, read on the forward strand.
GAAAGAACCTAAATAACAAAATACAAAATGAAAAAGGAGAAATTTTAATATACTGCAGAAATAACAAAAAAAAAAAGAATATTATGAACAATTATATGCCAACAAATTGGAAAACCTAGAAGAAATGGACAAATTTCTAGGAACTTACAGCTCACCAAAACTGAATCAAGAAGAAATAGATCAACTGAACAGACCAATCACTAAAACTGAAATTGAATATGTAATAAAAACACTCCCTACAAACAAAAGTCCAGGACCAGATGGTTTCATAGGCGAATTCTACTGAACATACAAACAGGAATTTATACCCATCCTCCTTAAACTTTCCAAAAGGTTGAAGAAGAAGGTACAGTCCCAAAGACATTCTATGAAGCCACCATCACCCTAATACCAAAACCAGACAAAGATACCACCAAAAAAGAAAACTATAGGCCAATATCTTTAATGAATATAGATGTAAAAATTCTCCACAAACTTTTAGCCAACTGAACCCAACAACATATAAAAAAGATCATACACCACGACCAAATGGGATTCATCCCAGTTTCACAAGAATGGTTCATAATATGCAAATCAATCAACATCATACACCACATTAACAAAAAAAGTCAAAACCCACATGATCACCTCAATAGATGCAGAAAAAGCATTTGACAAAGTTCAACATCCATTCATCATAAAAATTCTTACCAAAGTGGTTATAGAGAGAACACTACATAATAAAAGCCATTTATGACAAACCTACAGCCAATATAATACTCAATGTAGAAAAGCTGAAAGCCTTCCTGCTAAAATCTGGAACAAGGCAAGGGTGCCCACCCTTACCACTTTTATTCAGTGTCGTACCAGAAGTCCTAGCCATAGCAATCAGACAAACAAAAGAAATAAAAAGTATCCAAATAGGAAGAGAAGAGGTAAAACTGTTTGCAAAAACCCTAAGGACTCCACACAGAAATTACTCAAACTGATTAACTAATTCAGCAAAGTAGCAGGTACAAGTTTAACATTTAGAAATCGGTTGCATTTCTGTATACTAACAATGAAATATTAGAGAAGGAATACAAAAACACAATCCCTTAAATTGCACCCCCAAAAATTAAATACCTAGGAATAAACCTGACCAAGGAGGTGAAAGACTTAAATGCTGAGAACTATAAAACATTAATCAAGGAAATTAAAGAGGATGCAAAGAAATGGAAAGATATTCCATGCTCCTGGGTTGGAAAAATTAATATTGTAAAAAAAGCCATACTACCCAAAGTAATCTACAGATTCAATGCAATCCCTGTCAAATTACCATGACATTTTTCACAGAACTAGAACAAACAATCCAAAAATTTATATGGAACCAGAAAAGACCCAGAATTGCCAAAGCAATCCCAAGGAACAAAAATCAAGCAGGAGGCATAATTCTCCCAGACTACAGGCAGTATTACAAACCTACAGTAATCAAGACAGTGTGGTACTGGTACCAAAACAGACATACAGATCAATGGAACAAAATAGAAAACCCAGAAATAAACCCAGACCCCTACGGTCAATTAATCTTCGAAAACGGAGGCAAGAATATAAAATGGGAAAAAGACAGTCTTCTCAGGAAGTTTTGCTGGGAAAACTGGACAGCCACATGTAAATCAATGAAACTGGAACACACCCTCACACCATGCACAAAAATAAAAAAATGGCTTAAATACTTAAACATAAGACAAGACACCATCCAACTCCTAGAAGAGAACATAGGCAAAAAATTCTCTGACATCAACTGCAGAAGTGTTTTTTCTTAGGTCAGTCTCCCAAGGCAACAGAAATAAAATAAAAAATAAACCAACGGGACCTAATCAAACCAACAAGTTTTGCACAGCAAAGGAAACCATAAAAAACAAAAACAAAAAGATAACCTACAGAATGGTAGAAAATAGTTTCAAACAATGAAACTGATGAGGGCTTCATCTCTAAAAATATAGAAACGACTCAACAGAAAAAAGCCAACCACCCAACTGAAAATGGGCAAACGACCTAAACAGATATTTCCAAAGAAGATATACAGATGGCCAACAAACACCTGAAAAAATTCTCAACATCACTGATTATTAAAGATATACAAATCAAAACTACTATGGGGTACCTGTTAGAATGGCCATCATTAACAAGTAAACAAATAACAAATGCTAGAGAGGGTGTGGAGAAAAGGGAACCCTTCTACACTGTTGGTGGGAATGTAAATTTGTACAACCACTATGGAAAACAGTACAATGGTACCTCAGAAAACTAAATACAGAACTACCATATGACACAGCAATCCCATTCTTGGGCATATATCTGGACAAAACTTTCCTTGAAAAGGACACATGCCCCTGTATGCTCATTGCAGCACAATTCACAATAGCCAAGACAAGAAATAACCTAAATGTTCATCAACAGATGAATGCATTAAGAAGATGTGGTGCATGTATACAATGGAATACTATTTAGCCATAAAAAAGAAAAAATAACGCCATTTGCAGCAACATGGATGGAACTAGAGACTCTCATACTAAGTGAAGTAAGTCAGAAAGAGAAAGACAAATACCATATAATATCACTTATCTAGAAGCTAATATAGGGCACAAATGAACCTTTCCACAGAAAAGAAACTCATGGGCTTGGAGTACAGACTTTTGGTTGCCAAGGGGAGGGGGGGAGTGGGCTGGACTACAAGTTTGGTGTTAATAAATGCAAACTATTGCCTTTGGAATTGATAAGCAATGAGATCCTGAGGTATAGCACTGGGACTATATCAAGTCTTTTCTGATGGAGTATGATGGAGGAATATATATATATATGTAAAACAGAACACTGTAAAGCACCTATAGTGGAAAAAATAAAAATCATTTTTAAAAAAAGATACTGGGGTGGAGATCAAGATGGTGGAGTTAGAGGAGCTCACCTCCCCCCATGAACACATCAAAAATACATTGATATGTGCAAGAATTCTCACTTAAAACAAAGTGGACACTGGCAGAATGATTCTTGTACAATCAAGGCTGTAAGAAAGATCCACACATAATTGGGTAGGAAGGGAAGGGAAGTGATCAGGTAGGGACCTGCATATCTGGGAGGGGACACAAAAAAGGAGGGAGATCCTCCCTGGAAAATGAGTAGTTTGAGCCACATATTAAGTTCCCCAGCCCTGGGATCCAATACCTAGAAGATAGATCCCCTAGCTGGTTTGAAAACTAGTGAAACTAGCAGGAGGGCTGTAAGAAACCTAGTCTCTTCTTATGAAGAGTGTGTAAACACTTGCTTATTCCCAAAATAAAGTAGAGGAAGAGACTGAAAGCACCCAGGACTATGGCTATTTTCCTGTGACTGCCCCAGTGTGCATCCCAGTCTAACCCAAGCTCCCACTCTGGCCACACTTGCTCAGTGGCACACTAGGGCAAGGCTGACAGAGCTGAGGGGAGTGAGGACTTGTGGGGCACAGTGCAAGCTGGGTCCCAGAATGGTATCTGAATAGGGCAAGGGCAGCCATTGCTTGTGCCTATGAAGGCAGCAGATCAGGAGCAGTCCAGGAGTCCGACACTGTCTGCACTCCATCCCACGATGAACACCTTCTCTGGATGCTCTTGCTCCAGGATTGCTTCCCTCTGGGCTAAAGGTGTCAGTGCTGTGATGGGGGAGAGCATATTCTTAGCAGTAACAGAGTCAGCTTGGACCCAACACTCAAGGATTCTGCTCTAGCAACCTGGGACCTAACCCTGACCTGCAAAGGTGGTGGGTGGTGTTGATGACTGAGCAGAGAGGTCCTAGTTCACACCAGCTTTGGCTCTAGCCCCTCCATTTCCAGCCTCATATCATAACAAGGTGCTAGAGTGCTAGCACATCCTGGAGGAAGACATAACTCATACTCACACCAGACCCAACCCTCTAGGTATACTAAAACTGTATAGGGATTCATTCACATAAGAATACCCCTTCAAGACTGGAGTAAGTAGCTGCTTCACCTAATTTCATAGAAATAGAGAAATTTCAACAAAATGAGCAGACACAGGTATTTCAGATGAAAGAGCAAGAGAAAAGCCCTGACCAAACAACTAATGAAACACAAATACATAATTTACCAGATAAAGAATTCAAAGTATTAGTACAAGAATACCAAGTGCATTAAAGGAAAGATTAGATGAACACAGCAAAAATTTTAAGGAACTAGAAAACATTAAAAAGAATCAGTCATAACTGAAGAATACAATAACTGAAATAAAAAACACACTAGAAGGAATTAACAGCAGACTAGGTGATAAAGAAAAATGCAGAGGTGATCTGGAAGATACAGTAATGGAAATCATACATTCAGAACTGCTAAAAGAAAAACAAAAAATAAGAAAAATTTAAAGAGACATCTAGGACAACATCAAGGATACAAATATTTGCATTATAGAGGTCCCCAGGGGAAAAGAAAGAAAAGAACGTAAATGATAGTGGAATCAAGATGTCAGAGGAGTAAAACGTGGCACTCACCTTCTCCCACAAACACATCAAAAAAACCATCTACATGTAGAACAATTCACACAGAACACCTACTGAATGCTGGCAGAAGACCTTAAGCCTCCAAAAAGAGCAAGAAGCCTTCCACATAACTGGGTAGAAGAAAAGGGGGGAAAAAAGGGAGAGATAGAGAAAGAGAAAAAAAGGGGGGGGGA
>PVHT020004020.1:29117284-29204710 GCA_004024745.2 Catagonus wagneri
TAATTACCTTAAATGTTAATGGACTGAATGCCCCAACCAAAAGACATAGACTAGCCGAATGGATACAAAAACAAGAAAACAACCAATGGATCACTGAAGAAATCAAAGAGAAAATTTAAAAATACCTAGAAGCAAATGACAACAAAGACACGACACTCCAAAACCTCTGGGATGCAGCAAAAGCAGTTCTAAGAGGAAAGTATATAGCAATACAAGCCTACCTCAGGAAACAAGAAAAACCTCAAATAAACAACCTACTTTACATCTAAAGCAGCTAGAGAGGGAAGAAGCCAGGTCATGGAAACAACCTAAATGCCCATGGACAGAGGAGTGGATAGGGAAGATATGGTACATACACACAATGGAATATTTCTCAGCCATTAAAAGGAACGGAATAACAACATTCACAGCAACATGGATGAACGTAGAAATTATCATATGAAGTGGAACCAGTCAGACAATTAGACAGCAACACCCAATGCTACCGCTTACATGTGGAAACTAAAGAGACACAATGAACTTTGAAGAACAGACAATGACTCACATATTTTGGAAAACCTTGGTTTTTCAAATAAGACAATCTGGGGGGTGGGGGGATGCACTGTGGGTTTGGGACACAAAATCTATCGTATTGACTTATGATCTTTGTACACCTATAACTGAAATAAAATTCATTGTTAATATGAAAAAAAATAAATGGAATTATACAAAAAAAAAGAAAAGTTCTACTTAAGAGATATTTTCAGGACATTACATTCCCCCATATCAGAATACACATTCTCTTTAAGTGCACCTGGAAAATTCTCAAGGATTGGCCATATACTGGGGCATAAACTAACCTCAACAAATTTAAGGGTATAGGAATTATTTCAAGTATCTCTCTGACCACAATGGCATGAAACTAGAAATCAACCACAGGAAAAGAAATGAGAAAAAAAAGCTCACTATATGGAGACTAAACAACACATTACTAAAAAACCAATGAGTGAATGAGGAAATAAAAAGGGAAGTTAAAAAAAAATACCTTGAGACAAATTATAATGAAAACACAACCATTCAAAATCTTTGGGATTCTGCAAAAGCAGTGCTTAGAGGGAATTTCATGGCAAACAGGCCTTCCTCAAAAAAGAATAAAAGTCTCAAATCAACAACTTAACCCACCACCTAAATGAATTAGAAAAAGAACAAACAAAACCTAAAGTCAGCAGAAGGAAGGAGATCATACAGATCAGAGAGGAAATCAATAAAATAGAGATTCAGGGAGTTCCCGTCATGGCACAGTGGAAACGGATCTGACTAGGAACCATGAGGTTGTAGGTTCAATCCTCGGTCTTGCTCACTGGGTTAAGGATCTGGCATTGCGGTGAGCTGTGGTGTAAGTTGCAGATGTGGCTAGGATCCTGCATTGCTGTGACTGTAGTGTAGGCAGGCAGCTGTAGCTCCATTTGACCCCCAGCCTGAGAACCTCTATGTGCCACGGGTGTGGCCCTAAAAAGGAAAATAAATAAGTAAATAAATAAATAAAATAAAAATAAAATAGAGATTGAAAAAGCAATAGAAAAAAAATCAATAAAACCAAGAGTAGGTTCTTTAAAAAGGTAAACAAAATTGACAAACCTCTGGCCCAACTCACCAAGAAGAGGAAAGAACTCAAATAAAATAAGAAATGAGCAAGGAGAAATATCAATGGATACACAGAAATACAAAAAAAAATCAAAGAATATTATGAACAATTATATGCCAATGAATTTGACAATCTAGAAGAAATGTACAATTTTCTAGTGATACACAGACATAAATCTAGAGAAGAAAAAAGAAATCAGAAAATACCTTGAGTCAAATGAAAATAAAACCACAGCTTTTCAAAATCTAAGGGACACAGCAAAAGCACTTGTAAGAGGGAAGCTATAGCAATATAGGTATATATAAAGTAACAAGAAATATCTCAAATAAATAACCTAACCCACTGTCTTAAGAAATCAGAAAAAGAAAGACGAATACCAAAATCAGGTGTAGGAAGGAAATAATGAAGAGCAGAGAGAAAAATAAATAAAATAACTAAAATAACAAAAAGCCAGTGAAGCCAAGAGCTATTTTTTTGGAAAGACAAACAAAATTGATAAAACTTAAGCCAAGCTCAAGGATAGAGGACTTAAAATAAGAAATGAAAGATGAGAAATAACCAATGCCACCAAGATACAAAAAATAATAAGAGAATTCTATGAACAGTTATATGCCAACAAATTGGGCAACAGAGAAGAGATAAATACATTTCTAGGAATGCACAATCCTCCACTGAATCAGGAAGAAATACACAATCTGAACAGAACAATCACCAGTAGTGAAACTTGTAATTTAAAAGACCAGCAAACAAAGGTCTAGGAACCTCTTCATAGAAGAATTCTATCAAACATATAAAAAAGAGCTAATATTATCCTTTTCAAATTATTCCAAAAAACTGAAGAGGATTGAATACTCCCAAATTCATTCTGAGCCCACAATTACCCTGATACTTAAAGCAGAGACAATACAAAAAAAAAAAATTATAGGCTAATATCTCTGATGAATATAGATGCAAAAACCCTCAACAAGTTATCAAACTGAAATCAATAATATATAAATAGGATCACACACCACAATCAAGTGGGATTTATTCCAGGAAGGCAAAGATGGTTCAATATCCACAAATCAATCAATGAGACACACCACATTAACAAAGGAAGGACAAAAATCACATGATCATCTCAATAGACACAGAAAAATGTTTTCACAAAATTTAACATCCATTAATGTTAAAAACTCCTCAAAGTTGGTACAGAGGGAATATATCTCAACATAATAAATACCATATACAACAGACCCATGGCTAGCATCATAATAGTGAAAGCCAAAAGTTTTTTCCCTAAAATCAGGAGTAAGACAAGGGTGCCCACTTCTGTTAACATGGTATTAAAAATACTGCTATCCACAAGAAAAATAAATAAAAAGCATCCAAATTTGAAAGGCAGAAAAAAAACTTTCACTCTTTGCAGAAGATACGATACTATATAGAGAAAACCCTAAAGTCTCCAACAAAAAAACTATTAGAACTAACAAATGAGTGCAGTAAAATTGCAGGATATGACTAATAATATAAGACCAATAGAAGACTAATAAATGAGTGCAGTAAAGTTGTCCTTCTATACACTAATAATAAATTATCACAAAGAGAATTTTTAAACAATCTCATTTATAATTGCATCAGAAATAATAACATATGAAGAATAAATTTCACCAAGGAGGTGAAAGAAACTCTGTAAACTATAAGACTTTAATGAAGGAAATTGAAAATGATACAAAAAAAATGGAAAGAGAGCCCATATTCATGGATTGGAAGGATTAATATTGTTAATATGTACCTACTACCCAAAGCAATGTATAAATTTAACACAACCCCTATTGAAATATCCATGACATTTTTCACTGAAGTAGCTAGACCAAACAAATAATTATAAAATTTATATCAAATTGCAAAAGATTCCAAATAGCCAAAGTAACCTATAGAAAAAAGAACAAAGCTAGAGGTAGTAAGCTTCATGACTTCAGACTATACTACAAAGCTACAGTAATCAAAACAGTATAGTATAGGCACAAAAACAGATACATAGGAGTTCCCGTCGTGGCTCAGTGGTTAACGAATCCAAGTAGGAACCGTGAAGTTGCAGGTTCGATCCCTGACCTTGCACAGTGGGTTAAGGATCCGGTGTTGCCATGAGCTGTGGTGAAGGTTGCAGATGTGGCTTGGATCCTGCATTGCTGTGGCTGTGGTGCAGGCCAGCAGCTACAGTTCATGTTAGACCCCTAGCCTGGGAACCTCCATATGCCATGGGTGTGGCTCTAGATAAGGCAAAAAGACAAACAAACAAACAAAAAAAAACAGATACATAGATCAATGGAATAGAATGGAGAGACCAGAAATAAGGTCACACTCCTATGGTCTATTAATCTATGACAATGGAGACAAGTATTACAATGGAGAAAAGAGAGTCCATCTATTTATTTGTTGGCTGCACCCCTAGCATATGTAAGCTCCCAGGCCAGGGATCAAACCTGAGCCACAGCAGTGACAATGTCTTAAGTGCTAGGCCACAAGGAAACTCCAAGGCAGTCCATTTAATAAGTGATTCTGGTAAACCTGGAAAGTTACTTATAAAAGAATGAGATTATAATATTTTCTCACACTATATACAAAAATAAACTCAGTATGGATTAAAGACCTAAATACAAGGCTATAAGCCATAAAACTCCTTGAAGAAAACATAGGCAGAACACTATTTGATATAAATCATAGGAAATTTTTTTCATCAGTCTCCTAAGGCAAAGGGAACAAAAATAAACAAGAGGACCCTATTAAACTTAAGACCTTTAACACACGAAAGGAAACCAATAACAAAATGAAAAGACAACCTACTGTAAGGGAGAAAATATTTGCAAATGACGTGACTGATAAAGGGTTAATATCCAAATATATAAACAGCTTGTATAATACAATATCAAAAAATCCTGAAAGACACAATTGAAAAGTGGACAGAAGATGAGGATAGACATATTTCCAAAGAAGACACACAGATGGCCAAAAGGCTTATGAAAAGATACTCAACTAATCACTTATCATCAGAGAAATGCAATAAAAACCACCATGTAGTATCAATTCACAACTATCAGTATGGCTCTCATCAAAAAGACCACAAATAACAAATACTGGTGAGGCTGTGGATAAAAGAGAACCTTAGTACACTGTTGGTGGAAATGTAAATCAGTACAGCCAATGTGGATAACAGTATGGAAGTTTCTTAAAAAACTAGAAATAAGAGTTCCCTGGTAGTCTAGTAGGTTAAGGATCTTATATTGTCAGTGCTGTGGCTCAGGTTGCTGCAGGGCCATGGGTTTGATCCCTGGCCCAGGAACTGCCCCAAGTGCAGCCCCCCCAAAAAAACCAAAAAACTAAACTAAAAATAGAAATACCATATGACATAGCAAATCCACTCCTGAGTATACAGCCAAATAAAATGAAAACACTAATATTACTCAGCCCCAAAAGGAATGAATTTTGCTACTTGCAACAAAGTGGATGGACCTAGAAGTATTATTCTTAGTGAAATAAGTCAGAAAAAGATAAATACTGTCATATTATCACTTACATATGGAAAATACAAAATATAACAAATAATATGAATATAACAAATGGAAACAGACTTAGATATATAGAATAAACTAGTGGTTACCAGTGGGGAGCAGGACCAGGGTCGGAGATTAAGGAGTACAAACTACTATGCATAAAACAAATAAGCTACAAGGATATATTGTACAACATTGTATAGCCAATGTTTTAATTATTTTTATTTTATTTTATTTTATTTCATTTTATTTTTATTTTTAGGGTTGCACCTATGGCATATGGAAGTTTCCAAGCTAGGGGCTGAATCAGAGCTGCAATTGGTGGCCTACATCACAGCCACAGCAACGCTGGATCTGAGCTGTGTCTGCAAAACTATGCTGCAGCTTACGGCAATTCTGGATCCTTAACCCACTGAGCAAGGCCAGCGATCAAACCTGCACCCTCATGGATACTAGCCGGGGTCTTAACTCACCGAGCCACAATAGTAACTCTGCCAATTTACATCAACTTGAAATGGAGTATAATTATAAAAATTTGACTCATTATGTTGTTCACCTGAAACTAATATGACATTATAAATCAACTATACTTCAATTTAAAAAATGCATTGGGTAGTTCTCAGAAGTAGAGAGAAGACTGGAGAAGTAAGCTTGGGAAACTGGCAGGAACAAGAGGCTGGGCATGCAGAATCACAGCCTGAGTCATGCCACATAGCCAGGCTAATCAGTACACTACTGCCACCCCAGTGAGCATTAAATGATAGGGTAGCATTAATGCTGGATGTTGCTCTTGGCAACTTGGCCACTAAAAATTGGCCTCTGTAGTTGCCAAATGAATTTTTCCCTGACCACCTAACCACGCTTCTTCTTCTTCTTCCTCTTTTTTTTTTTTTTTTTTTTTTTTTGGATTTTTAGGGCTTCATGCATGGCATATGGATGTTCCCTGGGTAGGGGTCAAATCATAGCTGTAGCCACTGGCCTACACCACAGCCACAGCAATGCTAGATCCGAGTTGTGTCTGCAACCTACCCCACAGGTCATGGCAATGTGGGATCCTTAACCCACTGAGTGAGGCCAAGGATCGAACCTGTGACCTCATGGTTACTAGTTAGATTCATTTCCGCTGAGCCACACCAGGAACTCCTGAACATGCTTCTTTATATTACCAGCTCCTGAGTCAAAGTTCCTGGAGGGGGCAGCTGATTACCAGAGCCTAAGTCATGTGCTGGTAGAGGGAGGAAAACCAGGTACCTGGTATTTTCTGCTACCGTAATAATGTAATGAGAATCTCTGCCTCCCCTTAAGATTTACATAGTAGGAAATTCCTCAAAAAGCAGAGAGGTTTGGATTCTAGGTAACCAAGAGACATAATAAATTTCCACTTCAGAGCACATAGCTATGAATATTGATTCAGAACCAATATTCAGCATAACTTGTAGAAATGTGAATGCTTACAGATGTTTAGAAAACAGATTCTTCTAATTATACTAATGGAAAAATGCAGAGATAAATAAGCTGTGAGATCCCCAACACTATATCAGATGATTTCTGTAAGATAAAAATCTGAAGATTTAGATGAAACAATTGATATCAATAGTTCAACTTCTCACTCAAAGCAGACATCGTTCCCCAAGATCCACTTCAATGTTTGCAGTATTTGGGGAGCTCAGAAACAGAGTTTCATTCCAACTCTGATTTGTTAGTAGTGTAATGTTAGAAATTTCCTCCCCATATAAAATGAAATTTTCTTTCTTATAATATCTACCCATGAGTCTTAGATCTGATGACTAGTTAGAATAGAGAACAGTAGTTAAAAGTTTTATTTTAACTGCCAGAGTTAGACCAATGTTTGATTCCTGGCTCTGTTCCTTACTAGCTGAGTGAACTCTTTAATTCTTGTTTTCTACATCTGGAACATGATTGTTATAATAGTATCTACCCTAAAGAGTTACTGTGAGGCATAAGGCAGTAAGTCAGTGCTAAGATCAGTAACCAATACAGAGTGAGCATTCAACAAATATTACTGATGATTATGATTGACTGATTGATTGATGAGGATGATGGCAATAGTATTTCCCGAACTGAAAGTCTCGTGCCATGGAAATGCAGAATGAAACTGGAGAATGAACACTGAACTGTTGTAAGATTTCAGTTGTAATCCTGATTATACCACTGAGTAATTCCATAATCTAAAAGAAGTTATCATATCATTCTTTTTGTAAAATAACGTTTGAATTAATTATCTTAAAAACCACTTTTCGGCTCTAAGTTTCTGAGATTTCTGTATACCCTTCTGTTTTTCATGCTGAACATTATCAGTTTCCTCAAGTGTACCTTGTATAACTTAACAGACTCATCATAGCCTTTGTCACCTTTCCTAAGCAATGCTTACCAGTACTAAGGTTATTATTTTATAGTGAGCTTGTTTCTTCAGATAACTGAAATTCTTAGTCATATTTTAAAAATTGAAAATAAAGCATAAGAATATATATACACACACATATATATATATACACATATATAAAATAACATAAAGTTATTAATATTTTATGAAAATAAAGAAATCTTTCAACAAATTTAATTACCTGGGGTTTCTTTTTTTTTTTTTTATTTTTTGGCAGCACCCATGGCATGTGGAAATTCCTGGGCCACAGCAGTGACAATGCTGGTAACTTGACTGATTGCACCACAAGAGAACTCCTGATTACCTGTGTTATAAATACAAATTTTTATTCCTAGAAATACATACATATTTCTACAGATAGTTTATATGTCTGATTACACTCATCTATAAACTCTATGAAGGCAAGATATGTTTTTTTTCTCCACTGTATCCTGGCATTCAGCAAAGTATACATGAACATATACATGTACATGTGGGCACACACACACACACACACACACACACACACACACACATAGGATGAATTGAAAACTTGCATCATTTGGGCAACGCTGATTATATGTCTAAGCAAAGACTGACCTTTACTTCTTCAAGTGTTGACTTTGCCTTTGAGAAGTACTGTTACGTAGAACTTCAAAAAAAAAAAAAAAACAACCATGGTGCTATGTTTTTTGCTAAATTACTTTAATCCAGTCTTTTTTCGGCCATTAACAAACCTTTGAAAAGTCAATGCTGCCTGGAGTTTATATTGCCAAACGTTTTGAAATGTTGACTTAGAGGTGAGAAGTAGCCAGAAATTGCTTTTGTAGAATACCCCTTAATTTTGTTTTGGAGAGAGACTAAGTGTAGATGAGGACACCAAGAAAGAGAGATATTTTGGACTGCAGGGCCATCATTATGCAGATAATATTCAGCTTTATCCAGCCATACATCTCCCTTTTCTCTAGCCCAGATGGTGAAATGACTCATCTATTCCACCGGCCAGCAAAACAACAGACAGAAGAGGAGCTGTTATAATCCAGATAAAAATGGATGATGTTTCAGAAGCAAGGGGAAATATTTCTAGGCAATGATGGTGGTACATTGATAGTACTTGTTAATACTTTACATTCCTTTTCAGATTCACAGCTTGAGTTTCATATTGCTTCCAGGATTCCTGAGGAGGAGTAATTCTGACCAGGAATTCTTTTTTAATCTTTGTTGTGTATGTAAAAGTTGCAAATATTTTTGAGCATCAAATTACTTACTTTAGTAATTTCTCTTTGTGAAACCTAAACATCAACCTTTAAATGTGTGGATTTAAAATTAGTTTCCTTGAAAATCATCTTGCAATTTTTTTGTGTAGCATATTCTAGGTAAGGATTCACTTAGGAGGAATGTATAAATTCCTTTAATGAATAACTGGGAAGAATGGCTACTGGATAGAATGAGGTAGATAAAAACTGGGTCTGAAAGACAAAAATGAATGGAGTAGAATGAAGAAGGTTTTGTGAATGCTTGCTTCTGTGGTTGCCATTATGGGAGGTTATGCTGAATCCCTAGGAGCTTTTAGATATATCATTATAGAAAATCATGAATCTTACCTCCTTCTCCAAAGAGCTGAAGAAATAATTGATCTCTAGGAAATCAGACTTGTCTTTCAGCAACTAGAAGCTTAGCTTTTAATTCCAGAGAGATTGGAAATAATTAGATAAGATTTCTTCCTAGCTATTAGTGGCATAACTGTGTTCTGAATCTAACTTCCTATTCCATTTGCTCCCAATGCCATTGACCCAAGCTTCCTAACTACAGTTGCTGTTGGTATTCTTCAATCCTAAAACATTTGATAGTTGCCTATGCTCCATGACATTGGGTAAAGTCTTTCCCCTGCACACTCAGGGACAGTTCTACACAGCTGAGCCTACTTTCCTGCTGTTATCCTGGGAGGGCTATTTTCATGCTCCATGCTAGCCAAACTAAACTTATTCATAAAATATACAATTTATTATCATTTCGCTACAACCTGGCTGAAACTGCTATTACTCAGAATACCTTTCCCTACTACAGTAGGCATCTCTTATTTTGCCTGCCTAACATACATTTCTCCTTCTTCTGGTAATGATATCTAGATTTTCCACTGGGGAAGAACCTCCTCTCATTGCCTACAGTCTTTGTGGGTCCACAAACCAAGGTGTTCATCCAGACTCTGGCTAAGGAGCAGATACATTACTTATGCTTAGCCAGTCAGAATCTTTCTCTCCCTAGAGTTTCAGTCTTGAGCAGTATAAGAATAAAACATAGTTAGAGCTATTCATCAAGATAGTGGTGTCTTATTAAAAAGACTGTCGATCATCTCCTACTTTCTAGATATCCAGAGCTGCTCTGTTTCATACTCGTTCCAACAAAAAATTATTCAGCTTCTATGTAATTCTATGAGCCAAACCTTTATCTACCTTATAAATTCTTTATAGGCTTAAGTTAGAGACAGTATCTGTTGTTTGTAAATGAAGAATACTGATGGTTTCTGTGGTAGACAGAAGAATTTCTGCCCCAAAGATGTTCACAACCTGATCTCTAGAATCTGTGAATATATTATGCTACAAGGCAAGGGGGAATTAGGATTGCAAATAAAATTGAGATTGCTAATCAGCTGATTTTAAGATAAAGAGATTATTCCAGGTGGCCCAATGTAATCACACAGTATTAAATGGGGAAGAGGGAAGCAAAAGAATCAGAAAAAGAGAGAAGACATCTTGAGAAACATATGACCTGCCATTGCTGGCTTTAAAGATCAAAAAGGACCATGTACCAATGAATGTGAGCCGATCTGAGAAGCTGGAAAAAGTAAGAAAACAGAGTCTTCCCTAAAGTCTCCAGAAAAATATGGCTCTGCTGACATTTTCATTTTAGACCTATTTCATATTTCTGACCATCACAACTGTAAGATATAAACCTATGTTTTTTTAGGCCACTAATTTTACAGTAACAATAAGAAATTAATATAGAGCAATAAAATATAACTGTGTAAATCCTATTTATCCTTCAAAGGAAATAATTGCTGTGAAATATTTCAAACATATATAAAAATCTAGAGAAATTTATCCTGAATATACGTTTTCCCCTCAGTTTTGCTATATTTATTATAAAATCTGCAATTCTTAAAAATGAATAAAATATAACAACGTCCTTTGAGTGCAGTTTTCTTAATCTCATTTCCCTCCAAACTTTCCTAAATATATCTCTTAACCTGAATATATCACTTCTGTGTATACATTTCATAATTCTATTTATTTATATATAAACAATATGTACTTTTTCACATTTTTCACACTTACACAAACCTGTAAAAATCATTCAATGACTTCTTTTCACTGAAAATTGTATTTTTGGCCTTTATATATGATGAAATATATGTCTAACATATTTAATTTTGGTAGATAGTAGTATATATACTAAATAGCAACAACAAACCCTCTCAAAACTGAGTAACTTGGAGTTCCTATTGTGGTTCAGTGGACTAAGAACCTGACATAGTGTCCATGAGGGTTCGATCCCTGGCCTCATTCAGTGGGTTAGGGATCCAGCGTTGCCACAAGCTGCAGTATAAATCACAGATGTGACTCAGATCTGGTGTTGCTGTGGCTGCGGTGTAGGCTAGCAGTTGCAGCTCCAATTCGACCTCTAGCCCAGGAACTTCCATATGCCACAGGTACAGCCCTAAAAAGGAAAATAAATAAAACCAAACCCAGAGTAGCTTAATGCATATTGGACACCATGGAGGCAGCAATGCTGGCAGGGGAGTTATAGATATATCAGGATACCCTTAGGCCCAGACTCAATGATATATAGCCACATGGAGAGTTACCCTGATTCTGCTCCCTCTTTCTCACTTGCCTGACTGATTGCTATCATATTGGTCACCACAGTGACAATTTTGGGCTGATATTAGTTGGATTTCTAGGCTGGACATCAGGAAAATATATTCAGACTCTCTCTCTCTCACATACGCACACACACGTACACACACTCTTAGGAGTTATAGAGGGAAGAACATCTAATCTCAAAGGCTGCTTGAGCCACATTCACCTCTCTTCCAGGAAGAGCTAATTTGTAGGTTTCAGTTGACCTGGCCATCCACCACATAGTGATGGATGTTGAAATCCAGCTTGTGATATGAGCCATCTCCAATGCTTTCTCTCTTTTTTTTTTTCATAGTAAACTGTGGTTTCTCACTTTGTTTACAGACTTTGATTTGGCTTCTAATATTGCAGCTTCAGTGATTTAGTTTAGGACCAAGTACAGAAATCCCCAGATAGATCAGCATGTGTAAGTAGGCTCAAGGAGAGACCAATGATAATGATCAATTTCTAGAAGTCCTGTGACATTGATTAAATGTAAACTGCCCAGGAGATAGCAAGAGATATCGAAATGTGAATTTATTAACTTAAACTGAAAAATAATTGTTACAGGAAGTAGAAGACCCACAGTCAGAATGAAGAGCTTTTCTCTCACAATCAAGGTCATGTGTTTAAAAGGCTACCTGAACATAAAAATTTTAACAACAAACATTAGATAAGTCAACTATTTGTTAGTCTCCCGGCTGATGTGTCCAAATCTCTATGGACATAATCTTTCCCTAGGGACCAAGGTATTTAAAATATAATGTCTAGGAGTTCTCTTGTGGTGCTGTGGGTTAAGGATCTGCATTGTTCCTGCAGATTGGGTCGCTGTGGTGGTGCAGGTTTGACCTCTGACCCAGGAACTTACACATGCAACAGGTGTGGCCAAAAATAAATAACAAAACAAAACATGATGCCTAAAACTCCCTCTCACTGAGAACCAGTTGGGATGATACCACCAATGTTATCCTTGATAACTCTCTTTTCTATGTGCTGGAAAGGACCCCAACCTACACTCCATGACTCTCCTTTTCCGGGTTTCCTTGGCTGATCTGACAGGTATGTATGTAAACATCAGCCACACTTAATAGTTCCAAAGGCACAGAAAGTTATCTCTTTTGCAGGAGAATTTGCCCATCAAAGATACATGGTAGTTAGTCTCAATTTACTCTTTGTCTCACAAGGGATTCTATTTCCTTTATTTCTAAGTACTTGAGGGCCACCTCTATATATAGTTCTCAAAACACACCACATCTAGCTTCCGACAGACAAGCACAGTGCTTGCAGTTTGTTGCCATGTGGAGAACAACATGTAAGAAACTAATAGATAATTGCTTCGGAAATTTATATTATGAAATGCAATAGGTGCAAAAATGTTAAGTTGCCAAGTTAAATGAATTATAAAAGATATATCCATAAAATAAGCAAAGCAGAAAATTCTTCTTAGTCTAGATGGCATGCAGTCTTTTTGGATTATTCATCATGTTTTCTGTAACTTAACTGATTTTAATATTTGATGCACTTTTATCTCAATAACTGTGTAATGGTGATCAACATCAGATAAAGATACATTTGTTTCTAGGCTGAGTGATTGATGTGTTAAAACCGTTTTGTGAAGACCACGGCATATATGTGAGTGAAAGGTCCAAATGTTAACAATACCAAAGGAGGAGTTCCCCTTATGGTGCAGCAGAAATGAATCAGACTAGTGACTATGAGGTTGTAGGTTCGATCCCTGGCCTAGCTCAGTGGGTTGGAGTTCCAGCATTGCTGTGGGCTGTGATGTAGCTCACCGATGCAGCTTGGATCCTGCGTTGCTGTGGCTGTGATGTAGGCCAGCGGCTGTGGCGTAGGCCAGCGGTTGTGGCGTAGGCCAGCAGCTGTGGCTTCAATTCAACCCCTGGCCTGGTAACCTCCATATGCTGTTGGTGTGGCCTTAAAAAGCCAAAAAAAAAAAAAGAAAAAGGAATTTTTTATCAGCTAAAAACCGTTCAGATACTGGTATCTGCACATTATTTTTCTTTTAAGCTTTTCATGTATGAGGTAGTGACACATCTCTACTTTTCAATTAGGCATAGTTTAAAATTATGAATGTCATTAACTCATTTGCAATCTTATGTTTTGACTGCTTGTCAAGTTAACTAACTTTCTTTATCAAATGGCCTTTACTTTAGAGCCTTTTAAAAAAAGCGCACAATAAGTTAGGTGTATGCAATAACTGATCTGCTGGAAGGATTCTGGAAAGAAATATACCATTCCATCTTGGCTGGGGCTCATACAGCCTAATATCCTGACCTCATTCCTAGGCAAAGTATGGATGAGCCGCACCACCTCTCCACTCCCATCTTCTAAAGTCGTTTTGTGACTTTTATCCCCCCCTTCAGTTTTAGCCCTCAGGAGTTGTCTTGACCTGATTTTATTTTTAAGATATAATAACATAGGAAATGCAAGAAGAAATGGGGGAAGCACACTAAAAAGAAAATTTTAATATACCTGTCTCAATCCACAACAGATAAAATGGTGAAAAGTAGTAAGAATATAGAAGACCTAAAAACATAACCAATAAGATAGACCTTATAGATATCTTAAATCGTGTATCCCAGCAGTAGAGACTGTATCTATATTTAGATACTCAAGGAACATTCACGAAAATTGACTGTATTTTAGCACGCATACCCATACATCTCAATAAATTCCAAAGGATAAAAATAATGCAAATAGCCCTTCCTAAACATAAGGCAGTTGAATTAGAAATTAGTAACAAAGGTTTTAAAGACCTTTCAACATGTAAATTTTCAATAATTAAACTTTATTAAACAACTCAAGTCAAAGGAAAATAGACTAAGACTGCAGATTTCTCCTACCCCACAATGATAAACATGTAAGCGCTTCTTGAAATTAAATAGAGAAAATTTACTTCAGTTTTAAAACATTGGTATAGGCTAGAGAAGACCCCCTGTTTTTACTAAGTAAATAATGCTCAATGTGTTTTTTCTTCCTCTTATGTTTATCTGGGTTGCTCCAAGTGTAATTTTTTAAATGTTTATAAAATATGACATTAACAAAAGTGGTTCAATTGCTGTCTTACTTTACATCCGAGTGCAAGAAAAAATAAAATCAATCACCACCAACAAATATATATACGTGTGTGTGTGTATACAGAGAGAGAATACACACACATACATATGTATATGTGAGAGAGAGAGAGCAAGCAGTGGGAGGTGGTATCATGTCCTTCTTAGAAACGAGTAGAGCCATTGGAATTCTGTAATTCTGTTCTTTCACTTCTACTTGCTTTTGTTTCTTACTCTTTTCCTGAGAACCCTAAATATGTGGGTAAATCTGGAGTAGAACAAGAAGGCAAATAGCATAAACTTTTGCTGCTTGCAGAAGGAAGCAAAAGTTGCTCTGCCTTGAAGAAACAAACTTCTAAGTTTTCTTTTTCCTCCTCATTTTGTCCCCAAATAGTTCCTCAAAAAGAATTCTCTTCTCTTTTCCCCCTCTGTATTTTTTGGTCCTAAAACCAAGATGGCAGATTAGGCATGCTTCTGTGTGATATTGCTGTTCCTGGCTTAGAAGGGTGTGGACTTGGGTACAGTACGGTCAGGGACTGGCTGCCTGAATTAGTTATGACTTGTAGTTTGGTGAACACGAGTTTGGTGAGAGAGCAGTGCATACCGAAAACTGGTTTCAGGCCTACATGGTGCTCTATAAAGACTGAGATGGGGCTCTGTGGTAGACATTAGGTAGTTTTGCTGTAAACTATTTTTCCTTATCAGCCCCATTTTCATTTCACATGGTCCACATGGGACTGGCTGCAACTTAAACTCTAGAAGTGGGCATGTGACAAATCAATGGTTCCCAAATCAGGAGACTGGTTGTTGAGTCTCAATACGTGACCTAGCCAGGACCATGAAAATTAGATACAAAATTTTTGGCATAATACATTAAAAGACTCTCTTCCCTGGAGCTGCTCTTCTGGACATTCACCATGATTTTAGCCCAGTACTTTTGAAATAATTCCCAAGTTTCACATCATTTCTACTTTATGAAGTCTGCCTCACCAAACTAGAACACAGAAAACCCAGGCTCTTCAGCAGCGAGGAAACAGGCACATGACCTATACGCCTTCATAAATCACTGTCATGTGAAACTTTTGATTGTGACGTCAACAATTCAAGGAAGGAAGCTATGGGGGCCCTATTTGACAGGTGAGGATAAGAACTAAGATATATGGCTTCTGAGGGTGGCAGTGGTTGCACGGTTGAGTTTCTAGACTTGGAGTGGCCTATTACCTTCAGAATCTGAGCTTTGGCACCAGTGTAAACAAAGCACTAGCACCAACGTCGTGGTAGTGTTTTTAGACAGCTCTTTTTGGAAGTTTGACTGTATGTGTGGTTCTTCATCCTTTACAATTCTGTAGCCTACAAAGTAGTCTTTTAATAAACTTATTTTCTCTTTAATCCTCAGAGTCATAGTCTGTGGTTACAAGTAAGAACTTGGACTATAATGTAAAACTGGTAGATATAAACTTGTAAATTTCAGGGACCCTGACATAAAGTTGAAATTAGCATAAAAGAAAGGCTGGCTGAGAGATCAAGAATTAGAAAGTGTTTGAGAATTGATGACTGCTTGGATCCAGGCTTGCCAGGATCTAACATGAATAGATACATAAGCCAATAAATAAATAATTTTTTTGAACAAATCATTTTGGGTTGCATTATGTGTCATTAAAATTGAAGGCATTCTGGAGTTCCCGTCGTGGCTCAGCGGAAACGAATCTGACTAGGAACCATGAGGTTGTGGGTTTGATCCCTGGCCTCACTCAGTGAGTTACGGATTCGGCATTGCTGTGAGCTGTGGTGTTGGTTGCAGATGCGGCTTGGATCCCACGCTGCTGTGGCTTTGGCATAGGCCAGCAGCTGCAGCTCTGATTAGACCCCGAGCCTGGGAACCTCCACATGCTGCAGGTGCGGCCCTAAAATGACAAAAGACAAAAAAAAAAAAAAAAATTGAAGGCATTCTGATTAATATAGGTTCTTGATTAATATGTCTCTATAACCATATCTATATTTATAGCAGGTGTGTCAAAACTTTGTGGGTGTTTTATTTTTATATATATTTACACATACATATATGTTCTTTTTCATATTCTTTTCTATTATAGTTTATTAGAGGATATTGAATATAGTTCCCTGTGCTATACAGTAGGACCTTGCTATTTTTTATTTTATTTTATTTTTTATTTTTTTTGGTTTGTAGGGTTGTACCCGCGGCATATGGAGGTTCCCAGGCTAGGGGTCAAATCGGAGCTATAGCCGCCGGCCTACGCCACAGCCACAGCAACATGAAATCTAAGCCACGTCTGCTACCTACACCATAGCTCATGGCAACGCCGGATCCTTAACCCAATGAGCGAGGCCAAGGATCGAACCCGCAACCTAACGGTTCCTAGTCGGATTTGTTTCCACTGCACCACAAAGGGAACTCTGTACCTTGATTTGATCCATTCCATATATAATAGTTTGCATCTGCAATCCCAAACTCCTAATTTATTCCTATCCTACCCTCTTTCCCCTTTGGTAACCATAAGTTCACTTTCTATGTTCATGAGTCTGTTTCTGCTTTGTAGATAGGTTAATTAGTGTCATATTTTATATTCTACATATATGTGATATTATATGACGTTTGTCTTTCTCACTTTCCTTAGCATGAGAATCTCTAGTTTCATCCATGTTGCTGCAAATGGCATTATTCCATTCTTTTTTATGGCTGAGTAGTATTCCATTGTATATACCTGCCACATCTTCTGTGTCTATCCATTTGTCAATGAACTTTAGGTTGCTTCCATGTTTTGGCTATTGGAAACAGTATTGCTGTTATCATAGGAGTGCATGTATCTTTTCAAACTAGAGTTTCTCCAGATATATGTCTAGAAGTGGAATTGCTGGATCATATGGAAACTCTATTTTTAATTTTTAAAGGAAATCCCATACTGTTTTCCATAGTGGCTGCATCACTTTACATTCCCATTAACAGTATAGGAAGGTTCCCTTTTCTTAATTTGTAGGTATTTTAAAACCACCATAGTGCCACAACTGGTCAGTGACAGAGTTGGGATTCAAACCTAGGAAGTCTGAATCTTACTATGTCAAAAGGGGTTTGTTAATCAGAATATTACATGTGCCAAAAATTAGACATTAAAACTAAATGGTGATTTTCAATTTTTCTTTTTAGCAGCAGAACCTTTAAACAAATATTTTTAAGTAAAGCATATTTATGTTCAATATGTAGTATTGGTGAAAAAATAAAGTAAAAAGCAGTATGTATACTATGGCTCCATTTTTTGTAAAAAAACAAGCAACCCCATCTACATATGAAAAAAATACATAGGAAAACGCATGAAGATATTAATGGCCTCGTGGACTTGCAGGTGATTTTAATTTTTTAATTTTAATTTTTTGTTTATCTGCATATATTGAGATTACCTTTGTATGGAGAAAATCAAGGCTTTTTTTCTTAAGTTTAACCTTTCTGAGATGACTTCCCCTATACTGAAATCTAGATCTCATTATTTTAGAATATCTTGACAACTTTTGGTCCTGAATCAAATTAATTTTTCAAACTTATCAGTAAACTGAGAAAAATAGTATGTGATGTCTGGGAAATCATGCATTTAGCATATATTTAACAGCATGCTGACACTTAGGGTATTTCAGTCCTGAACTGTACTTAGAATTTTTGGTTCTTGACTTTTATTTTATTGAATAGAAACCCCCAAAATGCTTTATAAGCACTATCTAAGGAACATTTGTTCCTTTCAAAAACATGGCATTTGAATAGACACCATGGCTTTTAGATCCAAATAGATAATTTATTTGATACAGAGACCTTATCTCCTCTCTCATCAGCATCTTTTACAATCTCACTGAGATAACGTTTCAGCCTAGTCATTGGATCTGTTCTGGTTCAGTGGTGGACAAAATTAACCTATATGCAGATAACATCCTTCTACATTTGCATGAAGAAGAGAAAATCGTTACTGGTCCTTTATTAGTGTCACTAAAGATTTTGCCTTTCTGATTAAAAAATGTGGTTTTTTAAGTCCTTGAAACAGACTGAGAGATTCAAACTCTATTTGGTTCTCCCCTCCGATACATTACATCGGCATTTGTATAAACGTAAAGAGAGCTGTAATGAGAAAAATCATGGCATGTTGGAGGTGGAAGGGATCTTAGAGATGATATGGACTTGTTTTGCTGGTAAAGAAACAGATACTGCAAAGCTTGTGACTTATTATGGTTACACAGTACAAAGTGGGGTGACTGACTAGAATCTAGCTGTCCTAACTTTGGAGCAGTTCTGGTCCAATCATACCATACTACTTGCTATTAGAGAGATTCCTAAAATTTCCAAATGAGCTGGAGACCTTTGGCATTTCCATGCAATGATTTCTTTTCCTTATGGGAACATGGAATTATTAGGGCATGACCATTGTTTTTCAGCAAAGTATCAGGTCACTAAGCCCTTTTATGAAAAAGAGTAAAGAGTCTGCATATCTGGAGTGTTGGCATGTGAATGTATCTGTGCACCTCCTGCAATGAAGCTATAATTGAATTTCTCATTGAGGTCAGTTTTACCTTGTGGAAAATAGTAAAAAGGGTCAGAATATAGCCTTCTTTATATGTGGGACCCCCAGAGAGATTTGGATTTAGAATACAGAAAAACGTTTTCTGTCAAATACTCCCCAGTTGCCAACTAAGAGATCTTAGCTCTGGGGCTCAGGACAGCTCAGACAGATGAAGATTTACCCTGTTAGGCAAGAACTGGAAGCAGTCAACTATTAATTAAGAATTCAGAGGGAATAAAGGGACTGTGAAATGCTCTATCTGCTGGCCTCCTGTTAATTCTTTCTCACTGCAATAAAAAGAAATTTAACTCAAAAAGGAGGTAATTCCAAGTTTAGAAGCTACCTACGGAAACTTTATGGTAGCATTCTATGTTAAAAAGCCACTTTGTTTTATACAATTCTCTTATCAGTCCCGTGATATTAGCACAGATGAGGATGGTGCGGTCCAGAGAAATGAAGCAATTTCTGGCTGCAATTCTGGCTCTGCACAGGGAACTGCCCCTCAGGGTCTTAATCATTAATGATGCAGCTATAGGAATCTTATAGACATGGAAACAATCAGTTCAGAAGACTGTGAAGATTAAACAACACAAAGTATTCTCTTAAAGGCAAAAATCCCATGACCTAGACAGTCAAATACTATGCTAAATATGCTGAGAGTAGCTTCTTTTCATTCTGGCTTTTGGACATGAATTTGTAACTCTGGGAGACTATTCTATTCTCTCAACTGAGAGAATGAGAAGTCTAAGAAAATGAAAATATTTATTTTAAAAATTGCATCCCCAGAGGGAAGAAATGCTTTTCAGACCACTCAATGTGTCATTGGGGTGTTATAGTTGAAAGCAACTGGATTTTGACATGCCCTTATGGTTGATAGATTTAAAAAGTTACACTAGTAAAAATGAAAGTTTTCCACCTGTGGTGAAGTATTCTTTAAGGTCCTGCTGCAAAATCTTTTATAGCATCTGGAGAGTTCACAGACTGTCAATCTGCAAAGCTGTCCAGACAAGCTTCCTACACATCAAGGTGACCTAAAGCAGAATGCTGTGCTGACAATGACCTGCATGCAGACTGAGACATGAGTTTACTATTTAAAGCATTCAATAATTTCACTTCGATTCATTCAAATTATTCACAGATCCAGTTCTTCTAAGTTCAGTTTAATTTCATTCAATGTGTATAATTTGCATGGCTGATTTAGCAAAATAATTACCTTTTTTCTGATAAAATTCCTTAAATAATATTTGTTGTCCCATTCAATAGTCACAACAGATATCTATTGTTGGACATTGAGCTGATCACTGTTTGTGAATTTTGTTCTTTTATCTATGTATCTATATGTCTTCCCTCCATCTAGAAATATCCTTACCCTCTTTCTGTTCTAGCTAACTCCTCCTTATCCTGCACTCACCTCTTCTGAAAAGACTTTCTTAGTCCACAAAATTACTTAAATGCCAATACATTTATTTATTCCCTGATGAAACTAGGTGATCTTCAGTTGGGAAGATCATGTCATATGAAAACAGAAGAACTGGTTTGTAATGGACACATAGAGAAAGACATGCCTGCAGGGGAGATGGGGGAGGAGGGAGAGAGACACGAAAAACCAGGAGTGAAGGCAAGGGACTGCTGTTCCCAGGCATAGAGCATAGTGACCCTGTTCACTGCTCCAAAGAAGTAAGCTAAGAAGTGAAAACCATCACTGGTTTATATTTGTATTTGTTCAGATGCAGGCAGAGTAACACTGGAATGATTTATAAAAATCTAAGAACAGTGGTTACTTACAGAGGAGAGTGAGCTCTGGGGAGATAAGGAATATGGGTGGAAGACTGACTTGCATTTTGTGTATCTTCTAAAGTTACCAAGTTTTGAATGTTAATGTAATACATATTTAATAAATTAAATGAACATTAATTAGACTAATTGTAACTCACTAATCTTCACATTAAATTAGCAAAAAAATACAAACTTCTAAAATTTTTATATGAAGTTAAAATTGAGGGGTTCCCATAGTGGCTCAGCAGTTAAGGAACCCAGCTAGCATCCATGAGGGTGCTGGTTCAATCCCTAGCCTCTCTTAGTGGGTTAGGGATCCGGCATTGCCGTGAGCTGTGGTGTAGGTCGCAGACACAGCTTGGATCCAACGTTGCTGTGGCTCTGGCTTAGGTAGGCAGCTACAGCTCGCACTAGACCCCTAGCCTGGGAACCTCCATTTGCTGAAGGTGTGGGCTTAAAAGACAAAAAGACCAAAAAAGAAAGAAAGAAAGAAAAGAAAGAAAGAAAGAAAGAAAGAAAGAAAGAGAGAAATTAAAATTGAGTTTAATGTGTCAAATGATCTAATGAACACTTGTATGAAATTTGTACAATAAATCCTTAGTAAAAGTCATTTTTTGAATTTGTTAATTAGACTGCATTGGAAAACAGAGGATGTTTTCCAATCCATTTGGATTGGGAATAAAAATATACTAAAATAGCATAAGGCATTTTTCTGATTCTACAAAGCTTCTGGAATCCTTTACTTTAAAGTAGGTCAAAAGCACCAGAAATACAAGATTTATGTATGCCTTATTAGGGATCAAGTCTTTACATTCATCATGAGGTTATCAAAGAATGAAGAACATTAGTAAAGACAACTTTCCATTGGGGAAATGAAGTAATAAAAATGATTGAGTTATTTCATTTTCCTAGGAATATTTGTCAAAGTATTAGCGTTCAAAATATCCCATAAAATAGGATAAGGATTTTGTTTCTTGCTTCATATGTGGTATATTCTATAATTATGGATTCTTAGTGGTGCCTACAGAGAAACCTTTTTTTTTTTTTTTTTTTTTTTGCTTTTAGGGCTTCACCCAGGCTAGGGGATGAATCGGAGCTACAGCTGCCGGCCTACGCCAGAGCCACAGCAATGCCAGATCTGAGCTGCATCTGTGACCTACAACACAGCTCACAGCAACACCGGATCCTTAACCCACTGGGTGAAGCCAGGGATTGAACCTGCAACCTCATGGTTCCTAGTCAGATTTGTTTCCAATGAGCCAGAATAGGAACTCCTAGAGAGACTTTTCAATGTATTGGTTACCTATGATAATTTCTGTGTAGCAAACCTTTCAAAATGTTTCTATGCCATTTGCTATAATCACTTTCACTTTCTGTCTCAAACCTCCCATGTGGGGTTTTGGGATGACACCTAACCTGTCAGATCCTCCTTTCTGGGCTTATTTGTAGCTAAACAAGAGGTTGTTTTTCACTGATTTAAGTTACTCAGATTGAAATAAATTCCATTTCTTTTTTAGTTTTTAATTAAAATCCAGAGTTAGGAAATTTCCTGAAGCAATAAAAATGATAGTATCTATTATTTTCAAGAAGTATATAAAATACTTGCTTATATGACAACTTTTCTAAAACTTCCAAAAGAATTTTCCAAGAACCTAATCATTTTTAACATTTTAAAAATAAAACTTTTTTCTCCCAATGGCTAAATTCCACACTTTTACCTAAGGGAAATTCTTGGGATATGTATTATATTTCAATTTAGTAACTCCAAAGGGTGATAAAGGGATGTACTTCATCGTTACAGCAGTTTTGTGAAGACTAGTAGGCATATATGTGTCCTTAAGGGAAAAAAAATGTCAATAGCCCAACATTTGATTCATTCTTTGTTTTAAGCACAATTTTAAGATTATAATCTACATTTTATTAACCATAAGAGAAAATATGGTGATCTTCATCACTTTTTTTTTTGTATAAAGTCCGAATCAAATAATTTTTCCACTATTTATACTGAAAATTTCTCTCCCTGTTAGGACATTTTGGACAGGCTAGGCTATCTTGATAGCAAACTAATCCTGAAATCTCAATGACAACACAGCAAAGGATTATTTCCTGTTCATAAATGCTAATGCAAGAACGATACTGTCCACAATGGTGTGACTCAGGGATTCAGGTAGCTTCTTTTTGGTTCTGCCACTACAACATGTAGCCTTAATTGTGGTAGAGGCACCTTCCACTCCAGTTACCCCAGTGGCCAGAATTAGCTTCATGGCCACAGGCAACTGTAAGAAAAGTTGTAAAATGCTATTTTGATTTGTGTTCAGGAGCAGAAAATGAAATAGACTAGGAACACACAAAGCATTGCCTTTGCCACAGTTTTAATTGTTAAACCTTTGAAAGTACTTTTTCTAGTACCAAATGTCCTTGGAAAAGGAGAACTTTTAGGACCAAAACCAAATTAGAGCTGCTTATCTCTGATTCCTTCTGTTTATAATGGAAATATTTCAACCAACCATGTAGTCACACATACAACTGACCATCCAATCATGGGATTTGTGAACATCCTTGGTGTATTACTGCCTTCAAGATTTAATGTCATAATTTATTTTATTTTAATTGGATCTTGCAAGAAAGGTGGGATTGGAAATATAAGAATGTACTAGTTTTTAGTATTGCCAAGAGGTGACTTTAGTGTAGCTTTTAAAAATATTACCATCAAAAATGATTTGCATGTCTCATAATAAATATGGACTTAAAAGTTTTACTGCATTAAGCATTTGATGGAGCTGGGAACCTACATTAACAAGAATGAAATTATATCTAATAAAAATACTCTATAAACCTCACAGAGATAAATGAGGTATTTTCATAACTTAAAATTCCCTCTCATCTGGGAGAATTTTTAATCTAAAATAAGAACCAAAATTTCCTCAAATTTTATAGTTTCAGGCTATTCTGAATTTCACCAGAAAGAATAATTTTTAAACAAGTTTCCCTACCAGACTTTAAAGTAGTCAAAGAAGGTTGAAATATTTGCTTTTGGTTTGCTTTATTAATGTGAAGACATCCTGGGTACAAAAGAGAATCAATAGCTATATATCTAACATATCTAGACTTTTCCATGGCACACAGGGCCCTTGGAAAGGATCATATAGCTGTCATGAGAGGTTTGTGGGTTGACCTACTGGGTACAACATAAGAGTTATATATGGTAGCTGGCCTGGCAGCTCTGAGCATTGGTACAATATTTATGAGTTCCAGCTTGACTCCTGGACACTTTATAGTCTCAGGACAATAAGTAACAGGTGAAATCTTGAAAGGTAACTTTATTGTTGGAAGTGATGCAAACTTAGTTTAGCCAAAATAATAGATAGATAGATAGATAGATAGATAGATAGATAGATAGATAGCCAGACAGATAAACAAAGAAGCAGGAAAACAAAGCTTTAAAAAAATTCCACAAAAGAGATTTCTTATCTCACATTGCTATTAACAACACTGATTAACATTGCTACTAACAAAGGCTAACATGGAAAAAAGCATATTTTGAGCTTTTACCTCCCATTGACTCAGAAGTAGCCCAAAGATAAAGATTTTTGTTTATTAATTACAGACAGCAGCCTTAGATGCAAAGTCATAACTGTGGACCAGGGAACTAAAAGGAATTTTTGCAAAAAAAGAGGAACTCAGAAAAAGTAGCTTTCGGTAAGCTATTCTTCCTGGTCTCAAAACATGGGACAGAAGACATTTTTGCAATGCACTAAAATATAAGCCACAGAAATCATTAAGTCCAATGGTCAGAAGAGCCAACAGAGCCAGCCATGGAACACTGTGTGGCCAGTACCACTCATAGCACCAAAATGGGTTAAGGCTTTCTGTGGCCAGCATAGCCATTGGAGTCAAGATGGGCATTATGATAAGAGAGATTGAAGAGAAGTCTTGAAGAGTCCTTAAACTTAAGGAGAGTCATGGACCTTCTAGTTGGTTATCCAAGGTGTGGTCCCTTTGAAGATCAGGTACCTAAAGGAGATATTCTAGTTGTTTCCAGTTTATTTTTTAGTGCATATACGTAAATGTAATTATATGCATATAACTCCCATGTAAATTGAGATTAACAATGAATAAGACTGTACCTATAGTAGACATATTCATTATTTTTTATAAACATCTTTGGGAACATTTGGGATCTATCTATCTATCTATCTATCTATCTATCTATCTGATATATATAACCATATACCTAAGCTGGAAGTTCAGTAATTTTTTTTATTATTTACCTATCTTTTCCAAATTATGAATGAAATAACTCTTTGAGATATTATAAAAACTGTAACACCTACTTGACCAAGATAGAGCCATTTGATATCTAGGGTCCTGATAATATTCCATGGTCAAGGATTGTTTCATAATTGAAAAACCCTTAAAGACATGGGTCCCTTGGTGGCTTCTGAGCAGGGGTCAGGCATGGCTTTGACATCTGGACATTAGTACCAGCAAAGAATGGCTTTGGCTGATCAAAAAATGTGGTAAATAGGGTAATTACCACCAGACAAAACCCTTTTGGAATTAATGTATTCAGCCATTCACTCTTCCTTTCACCCATTCAAGAATATCTTATGAATGCCTACATAGCCCAGGCTTGTTCAGAAGGCTACAACTTGGGATGATAAATGACAGATGTAAAGCAAATAGGGCAAGTAGTTTGAAGGAACGAACAAAGTTAGGATTCAATTGTTGAGAAAATCAGATAAGTTTGGAGAATTCAAGCAAGCAAGGATGATGAGGTGGAAAGGGTTTTGTAACCAAGGAACCCTCTCAAGAGAGGGCTCTGAGGGCTAATCTGCCATGACTCCTTCAGTGAACTTTTTCACCCCAGCAGAACTGGCCACTCCCAACTTTATCCTCTGATGTGCCTGGAACAACTTTCAGTAGAGTTGCCTTTAATATTTTTGCTTTATTTTGTTTATTTTTCCCCTCAAAACTGTCTTATCTTTAAATCACCATTACCTGGTGTAGTACGTTTATGATTTACATTTCAGATTATTTATCTGAGCCAGTGGTTGATATTGCATTAGTTGTTGTCTGGACTTTGAGGGTATATAAGCTGTGAAAGCAGCTGAAATAATTAGGCCGTCTCCACACAGATGAATAATTACTAGGATACATTTTTTTTTCTATTCCATAGTAGTTTACACAGTGCTCTGCAAGGATAAGGTTTTTGCTCAGTAAATACAGTTACTTGGTACTTAGACAAGTTAAGCCAAGTACCAGTGCTTGCTTTCCTTGCCAGCTGAAGGTTGCTCTTCAAAGTGTATGTAAAAGATGTGAAAAAAGAGTAACAGGAAACATACCATCGCTCTTAAGTATATAGATAAAAAGCTCAATCTTTCTCATAATAAAAGAAATGTAAATTAAAACCTCATTGAGATATCACTTTTCACCTAGTAATTGGCAAACACCAGGAAACTTAATAACACTATTTTTAAGAACACGCAAGTGTAAAACTAGTACAAACTAGAACAGTAGTTTCTAGAAGGCAATTTGACAAAATCTATCAGAATTACAAATGTATATATACTTTGTCTCAGGAATTCCATTTCCAAGGATGTTAGGACCAATATTCTCATATGTGGAAAATGAGAAGTCAGCAAAGTTATTCAGTACAGCAGAGTCTGGAGAAGGAAAACATTGGAAATAACCTAACTGTGTAGTCAGTAGGTGTCTGGTTCAATAAATAATGCACAAGGTACAGTGAAATACCATGCGGCCATAGTATAGTATGGAGGATGTTTTCTCTTTTGTATTGGTGGAATACTCACTAAGATATGCTGTGGGAAGATAAGTGTACAGAATATCGTTGTGATTATTCTATTCTTTATGTAAAACAAGGGAGAAAAGAATGTATGTGCATACTTTGATATGCAGAAGATATCTTCAGAAGACAGAATAAATGAGTAACATTGATTGCCCTTGAGTAGGGGAACTGGGTGGCTGTGAGGCAGGAAAGGAAGGAGTTTTCACTGTGTGCCCTTTCATATTTTTGAAATGTATAACCTATGACTACATGGCCTAAACAAAAATAAATAAATAAAAATAAACACACTAAAGCAGATGCCTTGGTTCCTGTTTTGGAGCTGCTGTTGCCATGGTCACCTGCTGCAGCTGTTACACTGGTGTGGTCACCTACAGTGACATCTGCTGGTATGTCCCAGCAGCTCTTTTAGGTCAGTTTTTTTAAAACTGCTGGTTTGGAAAGTGGGCCATGAAATCAATTTAGTGGGTCCAACTAGCATAGAAAGAAAGAAAGAAAGAAAGAAAGAAAGAAAGAAAGAAAGAGAGATAGAAAGAAAAAAGAAAGAGAATGTAGACTGACACGGAACAGAAAATGTCAGAGTTCATAACCAGCAGTGAAGGTAAATCTTATTATGTAAACTTTGGTTTGGTTTTTAATTTGTATGCGTGTTCTGATATATCATTTCTTACTCTACTCAAAAACATTATAAAGCCATCATCCTCAGACAATCTAGACTTCCACAATTCTCCCAGAGCAACCAGCACATTAATAGGGAAGTCTTAGAGTTCCCATTCTGGTTGGGCCAGGATTTTCACACCATGGATATGGGGTTCCCACTTTTGCAGGCCAGTCCCTCTGCTCTCTTATCTCTATTACTACTGTCCATAGAGTATCTATTCATGCAGGCGCTAGGCTGTGCATCTTCTCACATGAAAGAACATCCATTCTCTTTAGGAGAGTACATCCTACCTCATGGAATACTATGCAGTCAACAGGGATGTTTGAAGTCCAAGTAGAGTAACTGGGACCAAGATCCAGCTAGAGTCCCTCATGTATCCTGAGTCTGTGACCCTGTAGCAACTTCCCTTCTCAGATTGACCCCACTACCTTGGATCATGAAGCTGTACCATCAGCCATGCCTTCTTCTCTATTTCTGCTTATCCTAATCCAGCTTTCTGCAAGATCCTGCCCAGGATGACTTCTTCCATGGGACCATCCTAATTCCCTCAGTCTAAAGTGATTTCTCATGTAGTTGTCACACTTTCTTAATGATAACTGAATGAAACTCAACAAAAATGTATCTTAAAGAGGGGAATTAGCTTAACTACTTGAGAAGTTCAAGAGTAGCTTAGATCGAGAGGCTAATGATAGCACGAGGACTCAATCTCTCTTCTTTTTTTTGTCTTTTTAGGTCCAGACCCCTAGCACATGGAAGTTACCAGGCTATGGGCTGAATGTGAGCTACAGCTGCTGGCCAAAGCCACAGCAACACGGGATCTGAGCCGATTCTGTGACCTATACCACAGCTCGCGGCAATGCTTGATGCTTAACCCACTGAATAAGGCCAGGGATTGAACCCGCATCCTCATGGATACTTGTCAGGTTCCTTACTGCTGAGGCATGATGAGAATTCCTCAATCTCTCTTAATCTTCGCCCCCTCCTACTTCTCGCTCCCTCTCCTCCTCTTTCTCTCTCTTCCCTTCCCCTATCTACCCTTTCCCTCATCCCCTTGCTTTCTTCTGTGTTGGCTTAATTCATAAATAAACACTTCATTCATGGTGTCAAAATGTTACTGGGAGTTTAATGACTATATCCAAGTTGAATTCTAACAGGAAGACAAGCCCCATTTTTTTCCATGAGCCTACCAAAAGTTTTAAGAATGTATCTCACTGGCCTAACTTGAGCCATGTGTCCAACACTGAACCAATCACTGCAGCCATGAGATTAGAACCCACTCACTGGCCAAGGTCACTACTTACCCCTGGAGAACAGTCAGCCCAGTTGTGGAGAATAGCTATGTAGAGTGTGTAAAAGGGATGGTCCCTCAAATCTGTATTAGACACACTCTCACCTAGAAGGAAGGGAATAACAAAACAGGCAAAAAAAAAAAAAGTGTCTGTCCTTGTCAAATTGTAATCTTTACATGTGAAAATGCCAACTAGGTACGTTTTCTTGTGTT
This sequence comes from Catagonus wagneri, assembly GCA_004024745.2. NCBI lineage: Eukaryota > Metazoa > Chordata > Mammalia > Artiodactyla > Tayassuidae > Catagonus > Catagonus wagneri. The sequence continues at coordinate 29,146,098 of PVHT020004020.1, forward strand.
AATTCCGTACTTATGTGAGAATGAAGCATTTAAGATAAAAATATCAGAGAAGTGAGATTAACATTTCAATTCTTATTGAATTGAATAAGTTATCTCCTTCAGTTGTTTTTCATACTTCAGGCTTCTCCATGATGTGTTTTCTCTTAGGATTCTATTTAGATCCCCACTAACCAATTCCTATGAGGAACTGAGTAATTCATCAATTTATAAAACCTGTACCAATTATAAAAATATTGAATTCATTAATTTTTTTGCCCCATTGCTTTGGATCAAATATTTTCATCACAATAGAAATTTAAAATTTATGAAAGAAGGACAAAGTACACTTTGAGGAGCACACATCTCACTTCTGCTTTTGCTTATTCTTTCTCGGGAAACAGAAAATATTTCTAAAGAGAAACATCTTAACACATCTGGTGTGATTTTCTAGTTATCCAGTTTAAGCCAAAAAGAAGTGGTATCATCTGTTTTTCTTTTGTACGTTTTGAAACATGAGTCTCTGAAAGCTATTTTCTAACATATGTCAATTTAACACTTGCCAGTTCCTAACTGATAGCCAGAAACAGCCGCACTGGCATCCCATTGCAATAGTGTCAAGGTATTTCCTTTTACAATTGTCTTCATTTTGGAGTTGTCAGTAATATTTTTACTCTAGGGTAGCATATTTCCTTAACTTGAAGGAGACGTGAGTTGAAGCATAGAGTAGGAGGAATAAATGGGATGATGTATTTACAGTAATGTGTAACATTCACTCTTAGAGTTCTCAAATTTGGGTATCTTGAATAGTCTCACACAAATTAGAAAATCCATCAAATTGACTTTATTTTTAAATTTTTAATTATTTTATTATAGTTTATTTATAGGATTGAGTCAATTTCTGCTATACAGCATAGTGACCCAGTCATACATATATTAAAATAATATATATACATATATATATTCTTTTTTTCATACTGTCTTTCATTGTTTTCTACCCCAAGAGATTAGATAAAATTCCCTGTGGTGTAAGTAGGACCTCATTGCTTATCCATTCTAAATGTAAGAGTTTGTATCTACCACTCGCAATCTCCTCATCCAACCCTCTTCCTTCCGCTTCCCTCTTAGCAACCAAAAGTCTGTTCTCCATGTCTGTGCATCTGTTTCTGTTTTGTAGATAGGATAATTTCTGCCATATTTTAGATTCATAAGTGATATCATATGGGGAGTTTGTCTTGCTCTTTCTGACTTACTTCACTTACTATGAGAATCTCTAGTTGCGTGAACGTTGCTGTAAATGGCATCATGTCATTCTTTTTTATGGCTGAGTAGTATTCCCTTGAATATATGTACCAAATTTTCTTAATCCATTCATCTATCAATGAACATTAGGTTATTTCTGTTCTATTTTTATTTTTTTTTCTGTCTTTTTAGGGCCACACACTTGGCATATGGAGGTTTCCAGGCTACAGGTTGAATCAGAGCTGTAGCCACCAGCCTACACCACAGCCACAGCAAAGTGGGATCTGAGCCGTGTCTGTGATCTACACCACAGCTCATGGCAACACCTATCCTTAACCTACTGAGCGAAGCCAGGGACTGAACCTGTATCCTCATGAATACTAATCAGCTTCATTTCTGCTGAGCAGAGACAAGAACTCTCAATTAGATTGTTCTTATCTCTTGGCTATTTTGAAAAGTGCTGCAATGAACATAGGGTTCAGGTATTTTTTTGTTTGAAAGTTTTGTCTGAATATATGCCCAGGAGTGGGATTGCTAGATCATATGGTAGCTCTATATTTAGTTTTCTGAGGTATCTCCATACGTTTTCCATAGTCATTGTGCCAATTTACATTCCCACCAATGGTGTAGGAGGGTTCCTTTTTCTTTACATCCTCTCCAGCATTTGTTATTTGTCGACTTATTAATAATGGCCATTCTGAGCAGTGTGAGGTGGTACCTCATTGAGTTTTGACTTGCATTTCTCTAATAATTAGTGATGTTGAACAGTTTTTCATGTACGTGTTAGCTGTCCATTTGTCTTCTTTGGAGAAATGTCTCTTTAGGTCTTCTGCCCATTTTTTGATTGGGTTGTTTATATTTTTTTGTTGTTGTTGTTGAGTTGTATGAGCTGTTTGTATATTTTGGTGAATAGGTCCACATCAGTGCATCATTTAGAAAGATTTTCTGTCATTCTCTGGGTCATCTTTTCATTTTTTTAATGGTTTCCTTTGCTGTGCAAAAGCTTTTGAGTTTAATTAGGTCCCACTGGTTTATTTTTACTCAAGGTAACCTACAGATTCAATGCAATCCCTATCAAATTACCAGTGACATTTTTCATAGAACTAGGACAAAATATTTTAAAATGTATATGGAAACAAAAAGTCCCCAAATAGCCAATGCAATATTGACAAAGAAAAACGGAAGTGGAAGAATCAGACTCTCTGACTTAAGACCATACTACAAAGCAAGAGTCATCAAAACAGTATGGTACTGGCATAAAAACAAGAATATAGATCAATGGAACAGGATAAAAAGCCCAGAAATAAACCCAAGCACCTAAGGCCAATTAATCTATGACAGAGGTGGCAAGAACATACAGTGGAAGAAAGACAGTCTCTTCAATAAGTGATGCTGGGAAAACTAGACATGTCAAAGAATGAAATTAGAACATTTTCTAACATTACACACAAAAATAAACTCAAAATGGATTAAAGGCTTAAATGTAAGGCCAGATACTATAAAACTCCTAGGGGAAAACAGACAGAATGCACTCTGATATAAATCACAGCAAAATCTTGTTTGATCCACCACCTAGAATAATGACAATAAAAACAAAATGACTTTAAGAAAGAAGAAATAAGTTCTAAGGCTTGGACTTCCACAGGAGAACTTTAATGGTGCTTCTCCAAATAAACTTGGGAACTCACATGTACTCTATTCCAAATGTCATTTATGATAGTGACCAAAAATGCTTCAGTGAATATGGTGGTTTTAATATAAGTGTGGGGGGTTTGGACAGAGGAATAAAAGAGGTGACTAATGATCTGGAGTTGAATTATTAATCTAATCCTTACAAAGTTACTTAACCTCTACTTCCTTCAAAATAGGCAGAACAATATTACTATCCAAGGCTATTGTAATAAACTGAGTATAATAATTTAAAAGATCTTGGCCAAGTGCCTGGTATTTGTGCTCATTTACTAAGTGGTAGTTATTATTATCCTTATTATAATCATTACTGATATCAGCTGTTCTGATATTACATAGCACAGAATATATGTGCTATATTTAATCCAAATCCTTATAGCTTACTACGTAAAAGCCAAACTGTACCCGGTGATGCAGAATGATAAATATTATTCCTTTTGCTGTCATATCTTTAGCAGTGGGACCTAGCAAGGTCTAGACTTCAGGCACAGCTAATAGATGATGGCCATGATAAAAGCCATGCCATGAGGTCCATGTGAAAGACCCAGATGTCATTAATGGTAGTGAGAGAGGAGACATGTTTAGTATTCCAAATTATGTTTCTATGTTGGAAAGACGTCATCCCAATCTATGACATATTATCCTACATATACAAATGTTTATTTGTATTTTGTAAATAACCATCAGAGAATGAGCAGAGAAGTCTGAGGTTACTTCCCTTTTTTTTTTTTTTGCCTTTTTGTCTTTTTAGGGCTGCACCCGTGGCATATGGAAGTTCCCAGACTAGGGGTCTAATCAGAGCTGTAGCCACTGGCCTACACCAATACCAGATCCAAGCCATGTCTGCGACCTACACCACAGCTCAGGGCAAAGCCAGATCCTTATCCACTAGGTGAGGCCAGGAATCAAACCTGCAACCTCATTGTTACTAGTCAGATTCATTCCCACTGTACCATGTTGGGAATTCTGTCAGGTTAATTCTTTATATGACACAAAAGCAGATTTCCAAGAGAGCCCTTCCTACCTCTCTCTCTTCATTTCTTCTTTCTTTATTAAGATGTGCTAGGCACTGTCCAAAGAAAGAATATTTACAGTCGAGTAGATAATAGATAAAAATAATAATAATTTTTTTTTCTATTTTGATCTATTCTGGAAAAGGCAAAATCATCCCATGAAAAGTTAAGTGCTGTAAAAATACACTGACTCTTGATTTACTAGAGCGATGCTATGAGTTATGACCTTAAAACTTTTTTTTTTTTTTTTACATTATCTAGGGTTGCACCTGCAGCATATGGAGGTTCCCAGGCTAGGGGTCTAACAGGAGCTGTAGCTGCCGGCCTTCGCCACAGCCACGGCAACGCAGGATCTGAATCACGTCTGCAACCTACACCACAGCTCACGGCAATGCCTGATCCTTAACCCACTGAGCGAAGCCAGGGATTGAACCCACAACCTCATGGTTCTTAGTCGGATTCGTTAACCACTGAGCCATGACGGGAACTCCTGTCCCGAAAAAACGTTTTGACATATGAAAATATTAAATACAAATAATTCCAATTTCAACTTTAGAGTTTATTTACTGAAGTCTTTTTTTAAAAAAATAGTTGCCATAATTCTTAACATAATGGATTGTGTTCAAAATGCAAAGGTTCCATACTAATGGGTTGACAAAAGTTATTTACTGGAAACTGTTTAACAGTGTGAGCTAAAAGTAAGGGTGAAAGGTATAGTTCTACCCAATCATATGGATCATGCTATTCCAGCAATAGTTTATCTCCAGATATTGATTAAAGTGACAAATTATGTGCTTAAGAGTTTATGCACTTTAGAGAAAAAAGAGGTTTACATACACTATGTTGTAAGACCAGGTAGAGCATTTAAATGCAATCTACATATAGGCATAATTCCAGCCAATGTCTTTTAATAGCTATATCACTTATTTATAAATAATGTAAATTCATTTCTCTGAAATAAAGGATTCTCTCTTGAGACTCATTTTGGGAATCATACATTGTCATAAAAATGACCTCTGTAGAACACCAATTATATGTGCAAAATCTGGAAGGCATGCCTCTGAAACCTGTCAGAGAAAAGTCACAGTAGTTTTGGATGTTGCTATTTCAAAAAATTTAAGATAATTTGCTTCCTTGAAAGAACTGAAGGCCAATAATGATCTGATGCATTATTTGCAAAATTCACATCCTATGAAAGGTAATTATAATATACTATTCAGTCAAATTACTTAACAATGGTCCATCAATATTTTCTTAAAAGCTAAACTAAAATAAACTTTTATTAAACTTTTAACTTAAATAACTTAGTTAACTACAGATTTAACTGAATGTTATAGAGGTAGATATGATACCATGGCTAATAAAAATAAACAAGACTAAATTCAAATTATAATTTTCACTGATCTCCAGCAATACCACTCATAACCCAACATTTTCCACACTATTCCAATCAAATATTCTATCTTCACCAATTTCATTCACTTTCTCACCTGGAAATTATTATCCTCTTGTTTATCTAGGCTCAAAACATTAAATTTGTTTATCTTCCCTGCCTTTCTTCCCTTCCCAGTTATGCACTGCTGTATAAAAAACTTCCCGAAAACTTGTTAGCTTAAAACATCCATCTCTGATTCAAAGAAATGGAAAGATGTCCCATGCTTTTGGACCAGAAGAATTAGTATTGTTAAAATGATCATACTAGCCAAAGCAATCTACAGATTTAATGTTATCCCTATCAAATTACCCATGATGTTTTTCACAGACCTAAACAAAGAATCCTAAAATGTTGATGGACCCACAAACCACCCAGAATTGCCAAAGCAGTTTAAGAGTAAAGAACAAACTTGCAGGTATAATCCTCCCAAATTTCAGACAATACTGCAAACCTAATAAAAGCAGGATGGCACTGGCACTAAAACAGACAATGGAATAGAATAGAGACCCCAGAAATACTCTCTGATATAAACTGTAGCGATATTTTCTTTGATCAGTATCCCAAGGCAAAAGAAGTAAAAACAGAAAAAAACAAATAGGCCCTAATATAACATAAATGCTTTTGCATAGCAAAGGAAACCATAAACAAAATAAAAACGCAACCTACAGAATGGGAGAAAATATTTGCAAATGAGGCAAGGGGTTAATTTCTAAAATATGCAAACAGCTCATACAACCATCTTTTATTAATAATTCAGTAATTGCTACCAAACCCATAATTTGGGTAGGACCCAGCAGTGTTAGCTGTTCTCTGCTCCACATGATGTCAACTCGTATGGCTCAAGATGGTTTATTAATATTGAATGAGATAGTTCTGGCTGGCAACTGGCAGCTTAGCTGGGCTGTTACTTGGGGCCTCTATTCCTCTCCAAGTGCATTTCTCTGCATGGCTCCTTGGCTTTCGTCATAGCACAAAAGCTGAGTAACAAAAAGGGATGTTCCAAGAGGTTCAGGAGGAAGTTGCAAGAATTTTTATGACCTAGCCTCATTAGTACCAAAATGCCACCTTTGTCACATTGATCAACAAAGATACTAAGACTGTTGAGATTCAAGGAGAGGAAGAAGTCTCTTCATGGAAGGAGTAGCAAAAATTTTGAAGATATTTTTAATTAATCATGACCTGTCTTTAGCCAAGTTCTGCTGAATCTACTATCAATACATCTCTCAAATTCAATCCTCAGGCTTTCCTCCACCAAATTTTCTTGTGCAGAGCAGAGAAAACTGTGTTGGCAATACCAAAGCATCATGGAAAGAGATGATGAATGACCCTTGCAGCGATGTGTTTGTCTTCAAAGAGCCACAAATGTAGCTTTGAGTAAGTTGAGACCCTGGGAAAGGTTAAAAGGAAAATTCCTCACTACTGTCATTGTAATCTTTTTTTCTCATGGTCATCTTTAAAATCATTCACTAAATTCTCTCTTCTGGTCTGTGAAGAGATTTTCAATGACTATGTATGGATACCTATAGAGCAAAAAGTAAAGACATATTTGTTGATACCTTGGATTTCTTTTTTAAAAGATCTGGGCCAACCACCACAAGTTATCCTATCCTATCCAAAAAGGAACATAAAATTAATTCTAATTCATTTATGGTCAATGTATTACAGCTGAATATGATTTTTTATGTGCTATGTTTTCCCACTGTGTTAGCAATATATATGGAGCCCTATACCCATTTTATAAGATGTGGAGTATGATTTTTACTGTTTAAATTATTATAGATGTAACTTATTGTTGAAACTTTGTTTTAAAGCATATTAACTGAAAAGCTTACTTGTTTTTGTGTCTCTTATTTAGGACTATTACCCTCAATTGAGACACTAGTATTAAAAGGGAAAGTGATCTGTGTTACCACAGAACCCTATATGGCATGGTTTCCAGGAAAGAATTGTGGACACAAACAAGGACTGTCTGTACTGTTCTAGGAAGTGGAAACAATAAAATTCGGCATTTGAGGGAACATTGAAATTCACGCTGTAACCAGCCACTGGTTCTGGGTACAAAATGAATAAGGATTCTAATGAAACTTGGGGAAGAGCACTAAATGGGATTTAATACCTTGCTCCCTAACTTAACTTTTTTTATGTTTTTATAGGGGGGTAATTGTTTTCCTCAGCCCTGTGAGAAAAGGAATTGGAGTGGACAGGAAGGCAAGAATAATTTGTCTCTAAATTAATTTTCAACAAATTATTGGCAAACTTCATCAAGACCAATTTAAGGAGATTGATCAAGATGGCAGAATGGGAAGATAGGAACTTAACCCCATGCACAAACACAACAAAAATCTATCTACTAATGGAACAATTCTCACTGAAATATAAATGAAAACTAGCAGAAAGATTCCTATACAAATAAGGCAATAAGAAAGAGGCACACAGAATAGGGTAGGAAGGGAAGAGAAGTGATCAAGTTATGACCTGTGCTCCTGGACTCAAAAGAGGACTCAGAAGGCACAGGGGGAGATTCATGCTGTAGTTCAGGCCAAATATTGGGCAACCCATTTCTGGGGTCCAACTCAGGGAAGATGATCCCTCTTGGTATGTTGGAAGGATGCTAGGACCAATAATAGGAGGGCTGTGGGAAGCCTGGAATCCACACCTGAGGAGCTCACTGCACTGGCTTGCCCTCAAGGCAAAGTAGGGAGGGCAGATTGAGGGCTACCCCAGTGGCTGCTGGGTTTCCTGAAACAGCCCCAGCATGTGCTCTAGCCTGAGTCAAGAAAATGCTCTAGCCCTGCTTACTTCACATCAAATACTGGGCAACCCATTTCTGGGGTCCAACTCAGGGAAGATGTGGAGTATGATTTTTACTGTTTAAATTATTATAGATATAACTTATTGTTGAAACTTTGTTTTACAGCATATTAACTGAGATGTAGAGGTGACCTGGACCTGGGAAATGTCTGAGGGGGCTGAGGGCAGCCACTGCTGGTGCTTACATAGGGAGTGGTCCTAATCTCTAATGGAGGCCTGACCATTCAGTTAATGACCCATACATGCCTAAGATGGGCTGCATGCACTGCAGCACAGATTCACAAAACGGTAGGGTGGCAGAAGTTCAGGGGAGTGATCAATTGTGAGGAACAAAGGAGACTCAGGCCTGAAGCTGTGTTTAAACAGAGTGGGGGCAGCTACTGCTGTCACTTGCACCAGTGGGACATTGGAGATGTTTTGACCTCTGTAGATGACTCACTGTAGTCTTTGCCCCTTAATAAGCCAAGAGTTTGCATGGCCCCTTCTTGCTTCAACCATGTTCCCCTTGGGGGCAAGAGTGCTGCTGCTAGGAGAGAGGAAAGCATACATTTAAAAGGAATAGAGCCAATTTGGAACTGATACTTAGGGCTTCTTCTCCAGCAACTTGGGATCATTTCCCAGGCCTGATATGGCAGTGACTGCCACTAAGCAGTGGGGAAACCATGCTTAACATTTGGCTCTGGCCCTAAGTCATCTCTAGTCCCAAATCCTACTGAGGTAATATTTATCAGCAAACCCTGAGGAAAGACAGGACTTGTTTTCAAGTCAAATCCAGTTCTCCTACCAAAGACATTAGGAAATGAGGAGAGTATAAGGAAATTCCCACACAAGGACACCCCTTCAAGACCACAGTTGGTTACTGTTTCACCTAAATTCAAAGAGAGAAAAATTAAGCAAAATGGGAAGACAGATAAACTGGTCTCAAATCAAAGAGCAAGAGAATAACCCCTGGAAAAATAATGAAACAGAAACGCACTATGTAATAGTTAAACAATTCAAAGTGTTACTACTAAGAATTATAAATGAATTATAGGAAAGACAGGTGAACACAATAAGAATTTCAACAAGTAATTAGAAAATAATAAAGAAGCACCAGTAAGAACTAAAGATTATATTAACTTAAATTAAAAACACACTAGAAGTTGTTAATAACAGACTGATACGGAAGAATGCATAAGTGATCTGGAAGACAGAATAATGGAAATCACCCACTCAGAAGAGTAAGAAAAGAAATTTCAAAAATTAGAATAGTTTAATAAGAATGAGATTCCTGGGATAACAGCACATGTAAACATTTGCATTATGGAGGTCCCAGAAGGAGAAGAGAGAGTTGATCAAACATTGCCTTGATGGAATTATGACTGAAAACCTCTTAAATATGAAGAATGACATGTATATTCAGGTATGGGAAGCACACAGGGTCTCAAACAAGATGAACACAAACAGACTTGGACCAAAATATGTCACAATTAAAACTGTAAAAGTTAAAGAGAATTCTAAAGACAGCAAGAAACATACAAAGAATCATATATAAGGAATGTTCCTTAAGGCTATCAGATGATTTTTCTGGAGAAACTTTGCAGGCCAGAAGGGAGCAGGATGATATAGTCAAAGTGCTAAAGAAAAAAGCATATAATCAAGGATTTTCTATCCTGCAAAATTATCATTTAGAACTGAAGAAGGACAAAAAGGAGTTTCCATTATGACTCAGCGGTAACAAACCCAACTAGTATCCATGAGGATGAAAGTTCCATCCCTGGCCTCACTCAGTAGGTTAAGGATCTGGTGTTGCTGTGAGCTGTGGTATAGGCTGCAGATTCAGCATGGATCTCACATTGCTGTGGCTGTGGTGGAGGTCAGTGGCTATAGCTCCAATTAGACCCTTAGCCAGGCAATTTCCATATGCCACAGCTGCATCCTTAAAAAGCCAAAAAAAGAAAAAAGAAAAAAAGGAGGAGGAGGTAGGTACTAAACCTACCCTAAAAAAAAAAAGGTTATCAATACTAAACGTACTGTAAAAGAAATGTTAAAAGGTTTTCTCTAAATGGAAAAGAAAAGCTATAAAGAGAAGTAAGAATCCATAAGGAAGGGAAAATACCACCAGGAAAAACAAATAGATAGTAAGGGCTAGGATCAACCACTATTTAAACTAGTAAGAAGATCAAAAGACAAAATTATAAAACTAAATATAATTATAATAAATAGTTAAGGGATAAATACAAAGGTGTAAAATATGACATCAAAAACCAAATGTTGGGGGGGAGTAAAAAATGTAGATTTTTGGAGTGTGTTTGAACTTAAACGAGTACCAGTTTAAAATGAGTAGATATAGTTATAGGTCAATATCTATGAACTGCATCATCACTGAAAATCAAAAACCTAAACTAGATACATGAAAACTAGAAAAAAAGGAACAAAAGCATACCACCAATTAAAATCATCAAGCTACAAGGGAAGAAATTGAAAGAAAAGAAAAGAACAGTGAAGAAATACAAAAACAAGTTGGAAACAAGTAATACAATGGTAATAAGTCTCTCAATAATCACTTTAAACATCAGTGGACTAAATTTTCCAATCAAAAGTCATATGGTGGCTGATTGGATTAAACAAAAATCTACATGCTGCCTACAAGAGACTCACTTCAGAGCTACAGACACACAAAGACTGAAAATGAGGAGAAAGAAAAAAAACTGCAGACATAAAGATAAGAAAGATGGGGTAGCAATGCAGAAAAAAGACCTTAAAAGAAAGTCCATAACAAAGGACAAAGAAAGAATTATTAATGATAAAAGAAGGGATCAGTGTGAGAAGAGGATTTTATACTTGTTAACATATATGTACCCAATACAGGAGCAACTAAATACATACAGCAAATATTAATGGACATAAAGGGAGTAATTACTAACAGTACAATAGTAGTGGGGGACATTAACACCCTATTATATCAATGGACAGATCATCCAGAAATAAAATCAGTAAGGCAACATGGCCTTAATTAATACAATAGATCAGTTGGGCTTAATAAATATGTATAGGACATTCCATCCATAAATAGTAGAATACACATTCTTACTAAGTGGATATGTAATGTTCTCCAGGAGAGATCACATGCAAGGCCACAATATGAGTCTCAATAAATTTGAGGCTAAAAATTATATCAAGCATTTTCCTGACCACAACAATATGAAACTAGATATCAATTATAGGAAGAAAAAAAATGAAAAAAGCACAATCACATAGAGCCTTAAAAACACGCTACTAAAAAACAAAAGGGTCAATGAAGGAATAAAAAAGGAAGTCAGAAAATATCTTGGAAAAAAATGAGAAAAACCCATAACTTTCTAAACTCTATAGGACAAAGCAAAAGAGGTTTTAAGAGCGAAGTTTAAAAAGATACAGATATACCTCAAGAAACAAGAAAAGTCTCAAACAAACCACCTAATCTACTCAAACAACCTAATCTACTATCTAAAGGCATTAGAAAAAAAAGAAAAAACAAATCCAAAAGTCAGCAGGAGGAAGGAAATAATAAAGATCAGAGAGCAAATCGATAAAATAGAGACCAAAATATAAAACAAAATAAAATAAGATATCAATGAATCCAAGAGCAGGTTTTATTTGAAAAGATAAGCAAAATTGATAAGCTTTTAACCAAGCTCATCAAGACTAAGAGACAGTGGACCCAAATAAACAGAATCAGAATTGAAAGAGGAGAAAGAACAAGTGATATCATACAAATATCAAATAATCTTCGGAGAATACTATCAAAAGTTATATGCCAGCAAGTTGGACAACACAGAAGAAATAAATTTCTAGAAACACAGTCTTCCAAGACTGAATCAAGAAGAAACAGACGTGAAATCTGAATAGACTAATCACTAGTTAGGAAATTGAGAAAAAAAAAAAAAAAGAACCTCCTTGCCAACAAAAGTCCAGAATTGAAGATAATGAAACATTCCCAAATTCACTCTATAAGGCCACCATTGTCCTGAAACAGACACTACAAAAAAAAAAAAAGAGAGAGAGAGAGAGAGAGAAGAAAAAAACAAAAGAAAGAAATTATAGGTCAGTATCTTTTAACAATATAGATACAAAAATCCTCAACAAAATATTAGCAAACAGAATTCAACAAATTAAAAGCATCAGATACTATAATCAAGTGGGATTTTTGACAGAGACACAAGGATGGTTTAATATTTCCAAATCAATCTACACTACACTAACAAAAGAAAAGATGAAAATCACCTGATCATGTCAATAGACATAGAAATAGCTTTTGACAAAATTCAGCATTCATTCATGATAAAAATTCTCATCAAAGTTGGTAAAGAGGGAATATACCTCAACATAACAAAGGCCATTTATGAAAAATCCACAGTTAACGTAATACTCCAAGGAGAAAAGCCAAAAGCCCTTTATCTAAAATAAGGAACAAGATAACTATGCCCATTCATGCCACTTCTATTTAACATAGTACTTCAAGAACTAACCACAGAAATCAGAGAAGAAAAAGAAATAAAATTATCCAGATTTGAAAGGAAGTAGTACAACTATCATTATTTGCAGATGACATAACGGCATGTATAGAAAAACCTCGTCTCCACCAAAAAACTACTATAACTGATACATGAGTTTGGTAAAGTCACAGGATACAGTATCAATATACAGGAATCTATTAATTTTTCTATACACTAATATGAACTATCAGAAAGAGAATGCAAGAAAAAAATGCCATTTAAAATCACATCAAAAATTAGATGCAACTAGAGATTATCACACTAAGTAAGTTAGAAAGAGAAAGACATATATCATGTGAAATCACTTATACATGGAATCTAAAACATGACACAAATGAACATACCTATAAAACAGAAACACACTCACAGACATAGAGAACTGACTTGTGGTGGCTGAGGGGAGAGAGAGACTGGGAATCTCGGGTTAGTAAATGCAGACTATTACATATAGAATGGATAAACAACAAGGTCCTACTGTATAGCACAGAGAATTATATCCAGTATCCTAGAACAGACCATGATGGAAAAGAATGTAAAAAGAATGTATACAGATGTATAAGTAAGTCACTTTATTGTACAGCAGAAATTGGGACAATATTGTAAATCAAATACTTTAATAAAGACAATTAAGAAATAAAAAAAATCACATCAAAAATAAGAAAATACCTAGGAATAAACTTAACCAAGGAGGTGAAAGACTTATACTCTGAAAGCTACAAAATATTGATGAAGGAAACTGAAGATGAATACAAAGAAACAGAAAGATATCCTGTGTCCTTGGACTGAAAGAACTAATATTGCTAAAATGTACATACTACCCAAAGCAATTTACCAATTTGATTTAATCCCTGTCAAACTACACATGACATTTTTCACAAAACCAGAACAAATAATTCTAAAATTGCCGATGTAATCCTGAGAAAAAAGAACAAAATTCGAGGTATCTCACACCCTGAATTCAGACTACAATACAAAGTTCCAGTAATCAAAAAATCACAGAGCTAGTGCAAAAACAGACAAAGAGATCAATGGGACAGAATAAAGAGGCCAGAAATACATCCACGCACCTATGGTCAATTAATCTATGTCAGTGGGGAAATGACATTCTCTTCAAAAAATGGTGCTGAGAAAACTTGACACCTACATGTAAAAAAATGAAATTAGAACATTTTATCACACCATATACAAAAATAAACTCAAATTGGATTAATCTAAATATAGGACCTAAAACCATAAAAAATCCTAGGAAATAACATAGATAGAACATTCTTTGACATTAATTGCAGTAATTTGTTTTTGGATCTGTCTCCTGAGGAAATGAAAACCAAAGCAAAAATAAACAAATGGGACCTAATTAAAAGCTTTTGCAAAGCAAAAGAAACCATTGAAAAAAGACAACATATTGAATGGGAGTAAGGATTTCGAAATGATATGATCAATAAGGTGTTAATATCTAATATATATATATATATTTAATTCATATAAGTCAATATCAAAAAAAGATCTTGATTTTAAAAATGGGCAGAAAGCCTCAATAGTAATTTTTTTTCAAAGGAGATTGACTGATGGCTAACAAGCACATGAAAAGATGCTCAACATCACTAATTATTAGAGATATGTAAATCAAAACCATAATAAGATGTCAGCTCACACCTGTTAGAATGGCTGTTATCAAACTGGGTACAGAGAGTTCCTTTTATGGCTCAGTGGTAATGAATCCAGCTAGGATCCATGAGGATAAGAGTTTGATCCCTGGCCTCACTCAGTGGGTTAAGGATCCAGAATTGCTGTGAGCTGTGGTGTAGGTTGCAGACACAGCTTGGATCCTGTGTGGCTGTGACTGTGGCTGTGGTGTGGGCCACCAGCCATAGCTCCGACAAGACCCCAGCCTGGGAACTTCCATATGCTGTGGGTGTGGCCCTAAAAAGCAAAAAAATAAGTGTGCAAATAACAAATGTTGGGGAAGATATTGTGAAAAGGAACCCTTCTATGCTCTCGGTACAAAAGTAAATTGGTACAGCCACCACTGTAAAGTGTAGAGGTTCCTCAAAACCTAAAACTAGAACTATCATATGATCCAGCAATCCCACTCCTGGATAATATCTGAAAAAAACCCACCAGTTATTTGAAAAGTTACATGCACCTCAAGGTCCATAGAAGTATTAGTTACAATAGCCAAGATACAGAAACAACCCATGTGCCCATCAACATATGAGTAGATAAAGAATTATAGTATATGTAGATATAACAGAATATTACTCAGCCATAAACAGAACAAAATTCTGCCATTTGCAACAATATGGATGGACCTAAAGAGTACAAGGCTTAGTGAAATAAGTTGAGAATGGCAAATACTTTATGTACATTGTTATTTACGTGTGGAATCTAAAAAAAAAAAACACAAATGGTTGTATAAAACAAAACAGAAACAAACTCACGAATATAGAGAACAAACTAGTGGTTACCATTTTGAAAAAGGAAGGAGGGAGGGGTAAAATGGGGGAATGAGATTAAGAGATAGAAATTACTGAAGTGGGTATAGAGGGAACATACCTTAACATAATAAAAGCCATTTATGATACTACACCTAGAAAAGCCTAAATATGCTACTAGAAAACTGTTAGAGCTCATCAATGAATTTGGTAAAGTTGCAGCATACAGAAGTAATACACAGAAATCAACTGCATTTCTACACACTAACAATGGAAAATCAGAAAGAGAAATTAGGGGAAGAATCCCATTTATCATTGAATCAAAAATAATAAAATACCTAGGAATAAACCTACCTAAATGACAAAAGACACGTACTCTGAAAACTGCAATACTCTGAAGAAATCAAAGATGACAAAACAAATGAAAAGATATACCATGCTCTTGGATTGGAGGAATCAATATTGTCAAAACAACCATACTACCCAAATAAATCTATGAATTCAATGCAATCCCTATGAAATTAAATGGCATTTTTCACGGAACAAAATATTTTAGTTTGTTTGGAAGCAAAAAAGATGCAGAAGCCATCCTGAAAAAAAAAAATGGAGCTGGAGGAATCAGCTCCCTCACTTCAGACTATACCACAAAACTACACTGATCAAAACAGTATGGTACTGGCACAAAAACAGAAATATAGATCAGTGGAACAGGATAGAAAGTCCAGAATTAAACCTACGCACCTACAGTCAACTAATTTATGACAAAGGAGGCAAGAATATACAATGGAGAAAAGACAGATCCTTCAGTAAGTGGTGTTGGGAAAACTGGACAGCTACATGTAAAAGAGTGATATTAGAACACTTCCTAACACCATACACAAAAGTAAACTCAAAATGGATTAAAGACTTAAACATAAGACTGGATACTATAAAACTCTTAGAGGAAAACATAGGCAGAACACTCTCTTACATAAACCACAGCAATATCTTCTCAGATCCACCTCCTAGCATAATGACAATAAAAACAAACATAAACAAGTGGGACTTAATTAAACTTAAAAGCTTTTGCATAGCAAAGGAAACCTTAAAGAAAATGAAAAAACAACCCACAGAATGGGAGAAAATATTTGCAGATGAAGCAACTGACAAGGATTAATCTCCAAAGTTTATAAATACCTCCTACAGCTCAATATTAAAAAAAAAATAAAAAATGGGTGATGATCTAAAGAGACATTTCTCCAAAGAAGACATACCAATGGCCAAAAAACACATGAAAAGAGGTTCAACATCACTAATTATTAGAGAAATGCAAAGCAAAGCTACTATGAGGTACCACATTATACCAGCCAGAATGGTCCTCATAAAAAAGTCTATAAATAATAAATGCTGGAGAGGGTGTGCAGAAAAGAGAACCCTCTAACACTGTTGGTGGGAATGTAAATTGATGCAACAACTATAGAAAACATGGAGATTCCTCAAAAAACTAAAAATAGAATTATCATTTGATCCAGCAATCCCACTCCAGGGCATCTATCCAGAGGAAACCTTGAAAAGATGCATGTACTCCAGTGTTTGCTGCAGCACTATATACAAGAGTCAAGACATGGAAGCAATCTAAATGCCCATTGACAGAGGAGTGGATAAAGAAAATGTGGTACATATACACAATGGAATATTACTCAGCCATAAGAATGAAATAGTGGCATTTGCAGCAACATGGATGGACCTACAAATTATCATGCAAGTGAAGTTAGTCAGACAGTGAGACACAAATGTCATATGCTATCACCTACATGTGGAATCTATAAAAAAGGGTATAATGAACTTCTTTGTAGAACAGAAACTTACCCACAGACTTTGAAAGACTTATGGTTACCAAAGGAGTTAGGTTGGTGGGGGGTGGAGTGGGGGAAGAGTGGGCTGTGGGTTTGGGATGGAAATGCTGTAAAATTTGGTTGTGATGATGGTTGTATAACTATAAATATAATAAAACTCATTGAGTTAAAAAAAGTAAAAGCCATTTATGACAAACTCATAGGCAATATAATACTCAATGGCGAAAAACTGAAAGCCTTCCTGCTAAAATCTGAAACAAGACAAGGGTGCCAACTCTTACTACTTTTATTCAACATAGTATTGGAAGTCCTAGACATAGCAATCAGACAAACAAAATAAAAGGTATCCAAATTGGAAAAGAAGAGGTAAAATTATCACTCTATATAGATGACACGATACTATATACAGAAAAACCCTAAGGACTCCACACAAAACTACTTGAATTCATCAACAAATTCAACGAAGTAGCAGAATAACAGATTAATATTTGGAAATTAGCTGCATTCCTGTATGCTAACAATGAAATATTAAAAAAGGAATACAAAAATATAATCCCTTTTAAAATTGCACCCCTCAAAATTTAAATACCTAGGAATAAACCTGACTAAGGAGGTGAACGATTTATATACCAACAACTATAAAACATTGATCAAAGAAATTAAAGAGTATTCAAAGAAATGGAAAAATATTCCATACTCCTGGACTGGAAAAATTAATATCATCAAAATGACCATACTACTCAAAGCAATCTACAGATTCAACGCAATCCCTATCAAATTACCTCTGACATTTTTCACATAACTAGAACAAACCAAAAATTTATATGGAACCATAAAAGACCCAGAATTGGAAGCAATCCTGAGGAACAAAAACAAAGCAGGAGGAATAACTCTCTTAGACTTCAGACAATATTACAAAGCTACAGTAATCAGTGTGGCAAAACATACATACACACCTATGGAACAGAGCAGAGAACCCAGAAATAAATCCAGACACCCATGGTCAATTAATCTTCAACAAAGGAGGCAAGAATGTAAAATGGGAAAAAGACAGTCTCTTCAGCAAATGGTGCTGGGAAAACTGTGCCCCTGCATGTAAATCAATGAAACTAGAACACGCCCTCACGCCATGCACAAAAATAAACTCAAATGGCTTAAAGACTTAAATGGGTCATTTCACTGTGCAGCAGAAATTGACAGAACATTTTAAATAAACCATAATAAAAAATTTAATAAAAGATAAAATCTTTGAGCTCACAAATCTGTACTCAGTACGAAATACTCTCAATAGAGACAATTTATCAAGGTATTTATCATTATCATTAAATACTTTATCATTATTATTACATACTCAGTATTAAGGACTCAATAAACAAAAAAGATACTAATTACAATAAACAGAAAAGCAACAAGTATATATTGTAAAAGGTAGGGAAATATAGCCATTATTTTGTAATAACTGTAAATGGAGTATGATCTATAAAAATAATGAATCACTATGTTGTCTTCTATAATATTCTAAACCAACTATACCTCACTAAAAAAGGTAAATAAGTACTAGTGATGTAATGTACAAATGATAAATATAATTAATACTACTCTATATTATACATGAAAGTTTTTAAGAGACCAAATACCAAGAGTTAAAGCACAAGGGATAATATATTTTTTCTTTAATTTTGTATTTATGTAAGATGATGAATGTTCACCTTATTGTGATAATCATTTCATTATATATGTAAATCAAATTATTATGCTGCACACCTTAAACTTATACAGTGCTGTATGTCAATTCTATCTCAGTAAAACTGGAAGGAAAAAAGACCAATTTAATATTTTAAAATAATAGAATGTTATTTAGACAAATGAGTTTTGACATGTATTTCCAAGCCCGATTTGGGTAAACAGCTTTTTAGACTGATCAACTTATATCTAACTATTCCAGTAAAATATGGCTAGAACACTCTTACTTATTTTACTTAGAATTTTATTTCTGTTTGGGTACATTCTTTTTTTTGTCTTTTTGGGGAGCATCCGTGGCATATGGAGGTTCCCAGACTAGCAACCCAATGGAAGCTATAGCCGCTGGCCTACACCAGAGCCTCAGCAACTCAAGACACGAGCTGCATGTGTGACCTACACCACAGCTCACAACAGCACTGGGTCCTTAACCCACGGAACGAGGCCAGGGATGGAACGTACATCCTCATGGATGCTAGCTGGGTTCATCAACTGCAGGGCCAGGGTGGGAACTCTATGTTTGGGTTCATTTTCAAAAGTAAAAATTTAGAACTTTTAAACATTTGCATGTATTTCATATGCTATGTTTACAGTGCAATACTAAATGAAAATATAACTAAACTATATTTTCCAAATTTGTATAATAATTATTAGAGAATGATTATACATAATCAGTTTAATTGCAGAGTATATCTAACTGACAAATTTGGTCTACAGTTAATTCTAACTTAGCATACCATAACCAGAAGTGGGGAAACGTATCTCATATTCTTCTAAACCTCAGCCACAGTTGAATAACTGACATCCATATGCTTTTAAAGCAAGTGAGTATTCTTTAAAAGCAATTTTTTAAAGGAGAGGAAAATGTTATCTCTTTTGCACAAGCATCTTTTACTCTTTTGATTCTCATATTTCTCCCCTTTGCTTGCAAATTTCCAAGATGGAGAACAAAATTGGCATTTATATCCCGAAGTCTTCCCCGGATCAGATCAAAAGGCATGTGAATTCTATATTTTGAGGAACAAAAGACTACAGAGGATAGTCAATATAGGCTAAAGATATGTAGGAAGGTATCAAAATGTCAGCTTTCTTTCTCATGAAGTACACATGGATCACTAAAACATTCCTCACTTTACTTCAGGGTAACTGGGGTTTACTTTATGGAAAACTAAAAGTAAAAATGTCTCTTGCAAATTAATTTTTTGGTGAAGACTGATAATGTGCGAGAAGTAGTTCTTGCCATTTGATTCAAGGTCCTGGAGAACTATGGCTAAGATTTTCTTCGACTTAGTGTATACTTTAACATGATAATTTGTAAATGAGGGCCCTAAATTCATTACATTAAATTGGCAGGTACTAGGTGTGGGAGAGAACAAAGCATGAGATGGAGGAATCTGGTCAGCAGAACTGTATCTGTTACCCAATACAACAAAATAATACAATGATACAATAATAACTTCCCCACACAATAATAATTTCAATGATACAATAATAAGTTAGTTTTCTTGTTTTTTTCTTGATTGGGCCAGGGTAGCTGAAAGATGAGTGGCTCTGACAACCAAGCAGAGGAAAAATACTTGGAAAAAAATTTCCAAGGATATTATAGGGTTCTGGAAACATGATTATAATAGTCTGCATGGCTCTAGAGGCAAAAAGATGTTACTACTTCTCAAAAAGAAAAGCCAAAATGAATATTCTAGTTCTTCTAAGAAAGTGCTAGAAGTAATCATTAAAAGAAAATCCCCCAAAACCCACTTTTCTATTTTCTATCAATATTGCTCCCTAAATATAAAAATAAGAGTATTATAAAAATAGGAGTATTATAAAAATAACTATAACAGTGAAGCTATTAAGGATAGCTGAACTGACATATCAGAATGTTCTTATTTCTTTAAAAATAAAACTTGACAGAGTTCCCATTGTGGTGCAGTGGAAATGAAAACAACTAGTATACTAGTATCCATGAGGATGCAGGTTTGATCCCTAGCCTTGCTTATTAGGTTAAGGTTATGGCATTGCCATGAGGTGTGGTGTAGATCACAGATGCATCTTGGATCCCATGTTGCTGTGGCTGTGGCATAGGCTGGCATCTATAGCTCCAAATCAACCTCTAGACTTGGAACTTCCATATGCTGTGGGTGCAGCCCTAGGAAGCAAAAAATTAAATAAATAAATAAATAAATAAATATATAAATAAACTTGAATGTTGAAGTAAAACATTTTCTTTAAATTATGACACATTTTAAGTATATTAATAGTACCCATGTATTTGTTACCCAACTTATCAAATCTCAATATTTTCCCTATTTGTTTTAGATTTTTTAATTAATGGAATGAAACATTTGAAGGTTCCTGTGTCTCCCCTTCCACACTCCCAAAATAACATGATCTTGATCTTGACTCCTATCATTTCCCAGAAATTCTTCATAATTTTATAAATAACTACCCACAAACAACTTCTTGTTTCTCATGTTTCTAAACTTTATATAAATTGTTAAATAGTGTAACACCATAAAAACCACATCTATTTATCCATTTACCTGACTATTTTCAGTCATGTATTATTATATACAGATTTGGTATCAGATTGTTAACTTATAGAAACAATTATCTTGGTTTTCTCTTGGAATTGTATGTAATATATAAATGAATCTGCAGAAACTGACATCTTTATATTATCTAGTCTTTCCATCCATGAACATTGTATATATCCCTTCATTTTTCAGACTTTTTAATGCTGTTTGATAATGCTTGAAAATTTTCTGTATAAAGGCCTTTCACATCTTCTGTTAGAGTTATTCCTGAGTACTTTATATTCTTTGTACATATTCTGAATGGGATTGTCTCATATATATTATGTTTTTCAATTGTTTATTATAAGTATATATATAATAATATCGGTTTTTGTATGCTCATCTTGAGAAGAAAGCTTCTAAAGCTAACACAGTATTTACCAGCACACATTTTTATTAAAGAAATGAATTTGGCATTCATTCTAATTCGGCTAAAATCATGGTTTTCTGGAGATGAGTTCATAATCACAAGCACCAGCATGCTAAAACATTACAGATCTTTCGCTTTAAGATTATTAAATTATATTGGCCCCAACTTGCTAAGACTTAATGATAACCCCATCTAGTGGCCTGTTGACATTGTAGTGAATTAGAAAATAAACTTACATATTTTATTGGATAGCTTTTTTTTTTTTGGCTTTTTAGGACTGCACCTGTGGCATATGGAGGTTCCCAGGCTAGGGGTCAAATTGGAGCAGCCACAGCCACAGCAACATGGGATCTGAGCCACATCTACCACCTACACCACAGCTCATGGCAACACCAGATCCTTAACCCACTGTGAGATGCCAGGGATTGAACTCGCAACCTCATTGTTCCTAGTCTGATTTGTTAACCACTGAGCCATGACAGGAACTCCTGGATAGTTATTTTTCTTTAAAGAATTATGGTAGCAACAATATCTTTCTTGGAAATGTCAAGAAACAGAAAAGATTAATTTGACAATCAAAATTAATATGCTTGAGGGGTAAGTATTGCTGATTTCAAGATCAGAATGAGGTATTCTTACAGAGAAAATTATGTAAAACCTCCCATGCTGGAGCCAAATTATGTACTGGAGATTTAATTTTCAGGATTGTCATTCAGGGAGTTATCATAGGTCATGTTCACACAATATTTTAAAAATAACATAACCAACAGCTGGCTGGAGTCAACGCATATGACCTTTATAATAACATGATACTCAGAGTCTAACCCACCAGAGGACTATTTCATAGTTAAAGACGCTTTAAAATGAGGTCTAGTTTTATATTTCACTAATTAAAACTTTTACTTTGTGTAGCAAATAACAAAATTTTATGCATAATTGTACTCAATTTCAGAAAACACTGTCACAACTTGCTAATTACTAAAAAAAGTATTTTAACTCTAAAATGAATTCAAGATGTATTTAAAATGTAAATGTACACAATAAGATTTTACTTTAATTTGTTTTATTATTTTCTTTTAGGGCCATACCCACAGCATATGGAAGTTCCCAGGACAGGATTCAAATCAGAGATACAGCTGCCAGCCTACACCACAGCCACAACAACTTGTGATCCAAGCCACATCTGCTACCTACACCAGAGCCCACAGCAATGCCACATCCCCAACCCACTGAGCGAGGTCAAGGATTGAGGCCACATTCTCACGGATACTAGTTGGATTTGTTTCCACTGAACTACAATGGAACTCCCACAATAAGATTTTTAAAATGTGAGATTAAAATACTTGCAAAAGTTATTTGTGAAGTGGGCAAGACCTTTCTAATGACAGAACCTCTATGAATAAAAAATTAAAATATAAGACCATAAAAAATTATATTAAAACAACACTGTCATATCTTTGGTAAAGTTTAAAAAATGATGATTCCCTGTGTTAGGTTAAAGGTGAAGACATCGTGAACAGGATTTCTTGTATTGCTAGTGGAGAATATATTTAGAATAAATGTTCTCAAGGAAAACTTGGCAATGCTATCGAAAGCCTTAAAATATATTTAGCTTTTGCCCCAGAAATTATATCACTCAGAATAACTATAGGCATGTAACAGAGAAATGATTATAAGAATAGCCTTCATAGTACTATTTAAAATATTTTAAAATTGTAGAAAATATAATTGGGAAACTAATTAGAGGATATATTTAGAGTAGAATTTTATGTTACTATTAACCCTAATGTTATAGAGTAATATTTAAAATATTTTACATAGTTAACTATGTACTTAGGTAGAGAGATATTCTCAGAATGGTATTAAATGAAAAGCAGAGAATTACATGCCATTTTTTGTTTTTACAAAATTTGTTTTTGTTCTTATGCAAAAAAACAAAATTTAAGTACTCAACAGGGGTTATATTCTGAATTGTGATGTGTCCCCCAAAAGTATATGTTGAACCCTTTAACCTCCAATGCAATATTTGAAGATGAGATCTTTGGGAGGTCACTAAATTTAGATGAGTTTATAGGATAGGCCTTCATGATGGGGTTGGTGCCTTTATAAGAAGAGACATCAGAAAGTTTGCTTGGTTGCTCTCTCTTTCTCCACCATGTGAGGATTTAGAGAGAAGGCACAAGCCATAAAGAGAGGTCTCACCAGGAACCAAATTTGCCAGCGGCTCGATCTGGAACTTCTAGTCTCCAGAACTATGAGAAAATACATTCCTATTGTTTAAGCCACCCAATCTTTGAAATTTTGTTCTGGCCTTCTGAGCAGACTAAATCACACAAGGTTAGAAGGTTTCTTTTTTCTTCCTTTTTTGGCTTATCTATATTTCTATACTTTATCCAATAAATGTACTATATAATATTAAATGATAGTACAGAAGTTCCTATCGTGGCGCAGTGGAAATGAATCTGCCTAGGAACCATGAGTTTGCAGGTTCGATCCCTGGCCTCTTCAGTGGGTTAAGGATCCGGTGTTGCTGTGAGCTGTGGTGTAGGTTGCAGATGCAGCTAGGATCCTGCGTTGCTGTGGCTGTGGTGTAGGCCAGCAGCTGTAGCTCCGATTAGACCCCTAGCCTGGGAATCTCCACATGCTGCGGGTGCGGCCCTAAAATGACAAAAGGCAAAAAAAAAAAAAAAGTACAAATTTTATTAAACAGTATTAGGATACTTTCAGTGTATACAAACGATTCAGTAAGAAATTCATCATTAGTAAAATCTGTTATTCAAACATTGCGATTATCTTGGCATATCTTCATAAATTCTCTCCATACACTAATATTTGGCCTATAATTAGACTTAACAGAACATATTAAATCCTTCTTATCTATGAATGACAAGGATTGATAAGGTGTCTAAATATACTACTGAAAGACAGACTTGTTTTTCTCCCATCTAACTACTCTACAGTTATTATTTGGAAACATTGACCATTTTAATCATTATATTGCCAATTAGAGTAATTAGCATTTTACCTTAGGAACACATGCCTAATAATGGTAGAAATAAATATTTTCTTACATTATTAGACATTTTCTAATTATCTTACCTATCCAGCCTATTTCCCTCTTATGCCATGAAATTTCTAAGAAACAATTTACTCCTTTTTCTTTTGTTATAATTATATCTAACCGTAAACCAGAAGTGAGGTCATAAGTCCCTCCATGGCAATATGTGATATCTCATACACACACACACACACACACACACACACAATTTTTTATCAGTTTTATCTTCATAACCTCAATATTCCCTGTTAACACTGGGTATGCTGGTGAGGGGAGGAATGGAGGAAGCAGGGCCCATGTTTCATGAATGGCAAGTTGTTTTGTGGCAGCAAAGGGTTTGAAAAATCCTGGGCTCTGAGGAATGCGAAGTCCATCTCCAGAGAGCTGAAAAGTATTTGGTAGCAGGAAATTTCTCTGCCCACACAGAAATCCTCAATAAGAATAAACAGAATGCTCAAAATAACTAAGTCTGTATTGCACATTCATTACTTAAAGCTACCTGCCATGTCTGAGCACTTTCTGGACATTACAATTCTTCACATCGCATGTCTCACCTCCCCAAAGAGGAAGACAGGAAACCTGCAATCCTAGATTCCCCGCATTAGGGGGCAGGCACAACCCAGCTTCCTCTAATCAGACTATCCTTGGGAGACAGATCTGGAGGGAGCCCTGGGAGGCAGGTGTACCTAGGAATACCGGTCTTTTGGCAAGCCAGGTGGTGGAAGTATCCAGTTCTTGGGGGGCAGGGAGCAGCAGTGTTTCTGGACTCTAGTCCTGAGCATCTTAAGTGCCATGAACTAGTGTCAGTGGTACTTCTGCTAGGGAAAGAGTGTTTGGCTATTGCTCATGGATGTTCAGATTTATTGTTGGGTCATAAGACCCTATCAGACATTCTGTGAACTACCTAATATCTTCTCAGCAATTGCTTTTCTGCTCAAATTTGCAAAGGTGTATTCTCCAGGCTACAGTTAAGCACTTTGCCCAATGTATCATACCAGTTGTAACACTCTTTCCCTTTTCAAAGCAAAACAAAACAAAGGTCAACCATAGTAAAATTTTTATGATTATCACAAAGGCAAACTATATTTATAGATACTAAGAAAGTTTTACATGTAAATCAATGCTATTTATTTACAGAGCTTTAGTAATTAAAACAAACAAACAAACAACAAAAAACAAACAAACAAAAAAAAAACACAACCACCCCTGGCCCTGGCCAAAACACTTTTCTCTCTCTGCAGTGATCAGCAGAATTTATTCTTCCTGTTTCCTTAGTTTCACAAGTAATACCAGGATTCAAACAGAATTTGTAAACTTGACAACTTCCTCATTAACAAATGTTTGAACTCTGCAAAACCTCTATTCATTTACTGGCTGCTTAATCACTTATTTTCCCGTTACACAAATGTCTTGAAATTCTATTTCATATTGCATGCAATATTGACTGTCACACAGAATACCTAGGGAGCAGCCCATGAATATTCTCAATATAAACGTAAAGGCCAGCAAGCAAATATTTTTGTTAGGAGCAATGTGTAGCCAGAGTGAAGGAAGGAAAGGATACAGGGAAACTGAACTGAAATACATTCCCAAGTGAAAGGGCTGTAATTGGGCCGCCCTCTGGGACAATAGATAAGCATCAGAATCAAGTGTCTGAAATTGGAATTATCTTTCCAGCTTTATTGAGATACATTTGACAGAAAATGTTATGCAAGTTTAAGGTGTTCAACATGATGATTTGATGTTAAGTTTATGTTGCCAAATTGGACATTAATGAGATTGTAGGTGCTCAATAAACATTTCATCATGTTACAGCAATTATATTTCAAATATAACTTCCATTTTCTGCTTCATGGGATAGAGTACCATCTAAACATTTATATTTTGTGAAGGTTATTTTTGGCTAAAATTTCTTGGACATTTAGTACAAGCCAGCATCAAGACTTTGCATCCCATAACTCATTTATTTCTCCTGGCAGCACAAAGCAGATACTGTTAACCTTATTTTAGGGATACAGTGATTCCCAGAGTGGTTAATCCTCCAAGGTTATATAACTACTAAATGACAGAAGTACACCTGCCCCCAGATCTGTTAGACACCAAAACTCCCTAGGCTGAATTACAGAGGCTATGCAGCAACATGGAAATAGTGCTTACGGTTTTATGTCAAATGCCTCCCCCCCAAAAAAAAAGAATAGGAAATTGTATGCACAGTATGATGCAACTATGTGAAACTTCATACACATATGGACAAATGCCTGGAAGGAAGCACATGTCACATGCCACTCATTTTCCACACTTTTTATGACTGCACCTGTGGCAAATGGAAGTTCCCAGGCTAGTGATTGAATATGAGCTCCAGCTGCTGGACTATGCCACAGCCACAGCAGTCCAGATCTGAGCACCATCTGCAACCTATGCCGCAGCTTGTGGCAAAGCCATATCATTAACCCTCTGAGGGAGGCCAGGAAATGAATCCTCATGGACACTATGTCAGGTTCTTAACATGAGCCACAATGGGAACTCCATGCCGCTCATTTCTGTGTCCAAGAAATTAAGAGAATGAGGAGATAGTCTTTAAAAGCAAAAACGATTAAAAAGTGAGTGAGTGTGTGTGTGTGTGTGTGTGTGTGTGTGTGGAACTTGAACTCCATTCCTAAACATGTAGAAAATACAGACTTAGGATGCACAGACTCCATTCAGTTGAGTACTAGGATTATTGCTTTTCACGGTATTTTTTTTTCAAATGTTTTTGAAAGCTGCTACATTGTTTTTAAAATAAAGAGATAAGAATAAGGCATACACAGAAGCAGAAAGGTTCAGGCTTTCAGCCCCTGGGAAGTGCTGAGCCTGTAAAAGCTGAGGAAACCAAGGTCAGTCCCACCCCATTGCCTCCAGGGCTACTGCTAGGCTCTGCTGGAAGCTGAAGCCAAGTTTGGATGGAGAGTCCATAAGGTCACTGAACAAAAAGATTGAAAAGGTCACAGTGTCTTGTTGACAGAGACCTGCAGAAAGGTAAACATCCCTCGTTCCAGGAAGAGAAATATGTTACCCTAGGATCCTACGGATGAATACTTCTATGACTGTTAGGAAATTGGTGGTTATTTTTTTTAATCAGTGACTGTTCAATCGCTGAACCTGTGGAGTTAAGGTCACCACACCTCCCCAGCTAACAGACTTACCTCTGGTACCACTGCACTGTAACAGGAGCAGCAGCTTATGCCCTCTTACTCTCTGAAGAGTAAACAACGGAGAGAGAGAAATCAGATGAAATGCGACTGGAGAAGAGAGGAATGAAGGATCAAAGGCAGCAACCTGAAGGAGCTGTCCCTGAAGTTAGGCCATGAAAAACAACGGGAATATTTGGAGAAAGGTTAGAAAGCTATTCTAAGTGGACAGAGAATGAATAGAGTGCAAAGACCCAGAGAAAAGGCAGTTCAAGGCTAGCATTCCTCTGAAGTTTCATCTATCATTGACAATCATAATTATTTTTAATTTCTCTAAAACTAGGATGGGGAGTTCCTCCGTGGCACAGCAGAAGCGAATACAACTAGTATTCATGACGATGCAGGTTTGATCCCTGGCCTCGCTCAGTGGGGAGCCAGCATTGCCATGAGCTGTGGTGTAGGTCACAGACCTGGCTCAGATCCCACATTGCTGTGGCTGTGGTGTAGGCCAGCAGCTGTATCTCTGATTTGACCCCTACCTGGGAACTTCCATGTGCTGCGAGTGAGGCTCTCAAAAGCAACAAACAAAAACACCAAAAAAAAAAAACAAAAAAACTAGGATGACATGCTAGATACCATATAATCAATTACAGACAGGTGATCCTTCAGTTTTAGTAGCTAATATTCTTCAGTAAACATTACGGGTTTATTTGGAAAAACAGATAAAAGACTTTAAGTATTTAATGTTACATGTAATAGGGTAAAGATTCTGACTTATGCTTTGAGAAAGGAAAACTTCAGTATCATACAGTAGTCTGTAATAGTTTGATAGGAACAGGAAAATAGAGACAAACTGGATTACAGTCATCCACAGTCTAATAATCATGTCCAATATGGACCAGAACTGAAGTATAGTTACCCACAAGGGGGTGTGGCAGCTCACTTCTAAGATGGTCTCAAGGCTCCCTGCCTTCCAGTATTCACACCCTGTGTAGTTCCTTTCCACGTTAACCAGGGTTAACTAACGTAATACAGCAGAGGTAAAGGTATGTCACTTCTGAGATGATGTTATAGAAGACCCTGGCTTCTGCCACAGTCTCTCTTGCTTTCTTGGAACACTTATTCCAGGAAAAACCAGCTCACATATCATGAGCAATTCTGTGAAGAGACCCATATGGTGAGAAACTGAAATCTCCTGCAAACAGTCACATGAATGACCTTGGAAACAGTCCTGCAGGCTTGGATGGCAGCTTGACTTTGCAGAGATCTCATGAGAGACCTAAGTCAGAAACACAAAGCTAAACAACTCCTGGATTCGCAGACCTCAGAAACTGTGTGATAATAAATGTTTGCTGTTTGAAGGTGCCAGGCTTGGGGGTAATTTGTAACTCACACCAAGGGAATGGTGGACACTGTGGATTCCCACCACGGGTACATTCATGCAAGCCATCTAAGATAGAGAGGGATAAGCGAGGTCACACAGCAAAGCCGTAATTTAGGGTGTTGCTCAGAGCAATGAGGAAGCAGCAAGGCTGGTGATTCCGGTTCTGTAACCTCAACAACCACTTGTCAAACAAATGAGCTCATGTGCCCAACTTCCCTTCCTGGATCTCTTCACAAAAGACCCATTCAGGATCTTCTTCTACCAGGTTTGAACGAGTGTCACTCACTTTTCTGTTGTTTCAGAGTCATGATTACAAACAAAAAGCTGTGTGACCTCGGAGAGTCTTACCCCTGAATGTCTGGACTTTGCTGTCACATCCTTGGGAGAGGGGACGTGAGTGACTCACACCCATGGGGAGTACTCAGAAATGAATCCTGACTACTTTGTCTGAATACCACGGGCTTGGGCAAGTACAGAGATCCTCACTGGTGGTTCTGAAGTTCCTATAGGGCCTCTGACCTCTTCTTCATGCCTAATATTTAGACTAGCTAACATTTTAAGTAGCTGTGTCACTAACACTTTGCTAAACCTTTCATATGAATTTTGTTATTTAATCTTTATGACCATCTTGTTACCTAAATACTAGTATAATTCTCATTTTAGAGATAAGGAAACTGAGGCAATGAAAGTTTATAGAGTAAGTGTCCAGGTCCATGCATTTCTTAGTTGACAGAGTTAAAGCCTGGATCTGATCAGGCTGATTACAATGCCCATACTATAAACTACCCTGCTATAAATGCCTGGAAGATGATTTTTGCCACCCATAGACTTGCCACTTCTAGACAATCAGCCCATTGTGGGGGAATATTTGATTTTTCACAGAGAACCTCTCATTCCTTCTAATCGATTATACAATAAGCTAAGCATCTGAAATTCAGCTTTATCAAATCCATAGTGTAAAGCACTCTTATAAAAGAGAATGGTAGGTACTTCATCTTAAAAACATAAGTGGGGAGAAAAATGGCTTTCTTATCATTGTTCAAGTTTCCTACACCTCATCTAAAATTACAGACTTTACTGCACCTCTTCACGCTCTTTCCCACTGCTCTTGGCTTTATGATGGAATGCTTTAATTTGCTCCCCATATAATATCCTTGCACCACTGTTTTCTGTAATTTATACCACATGCTGTCCACTTTCTAGTACTATTTTATTCGCTAAAGCACTTTGGATACCAGTTTATATGAAAGATGTTATTTGAAATGAAGTTGTATCGCAAGCTACATTATTGTAATTTCCTTCTTGCTCTGGTCCTACTTCATCTTATACTGTTGCCTGATGTTTGATGCAGTGCTGAAATTTAAATGAAAAGAATGTTTAGAATTGATGCACATGCATTACTTATTTACTCTGCTGTCAGAGCAATTCACTCTTGACTCCCCTGTTTTCAGTATCTTCCAAGGTCTGCTCTGACATCCATCTTGCTTGTTTCATGAAGAAAATATTCACTATGTCCATTGTTACAAGTTAAGTGTAAGCAGGCAAGTTGTTTTAGTTTTGAGGTAATACACCACAGGGTGACAACTAAATAACACTTATGGGTAGCAGAAAAGTTTTTCAGATCTTAATTATTCAGGGACTAATTGCCTTGGTTCTTTGTTTCTGTTTTTTTCCATTCTGTCATTCTGCCATTTATTCATTCCAGTGTTTTACTGTAGTACTTTTAGAAGTTAAAAAGGAGAAAAATTTGAACAGGTCACTTGAATGACTTTTTGGCAGATCTTAAAGATACAACGAAACAGAAGAAAAGGTTACTTTGATGACAAAGGTAAATCTGGTGCCTAAAATCTGCATGTTCTCTGTTTTTGTGATTCTCTCTGGATTTTAATAGACATTTTAATCATATTTCAGGTCCTGAATGAAAGTTGCCTAATTTGATTTTGCTAGAAGGGCTGTATTGATACTGAATAACAATAAAGGTGACAATAATGTTACTATCATTTTTAAGAAAACACATTCTAATGTGTTTTTAGCCAGAAGGGATATGCTAATAACATAGACAGAACATGAGATAGTTCTGGGTTATCCTTTTTCTCTTTCCCTTGCTCTGATTTCAGAGTGTTTAAGTCCATCCTATAGTTTAAGGCTTTTGGGCACCTCTGTACTCTGATTCTCAAAGCTGTTAGTAGAGCCTTTCTGGCAGTGGATATTTATATATTATGCCCCAAACCAGAGAATGTACCCTGAGGGTAGAGAAAGGTTTTGTTTCATTTTTTATTCTTCCCACTACATATAGAAAGGGGGTACTTTAATAACCAGATTTTTACTTCATTTTTTACTCTAAATATGGATTTTACCAGTTGATACGTAAATAACAATCTCTGAAGAGAGGGAAGATAGAACTGGAAGAGATCTTATAAAGCAACTAACACATTCCCAGATTTCAAGGTTGGAGATCTTTTCTTTTTTCTTTTTGGGACTGCACCTTCAGCACAGGAAGTTCCCAGGCTACAGGTCCTTTTGGAGCTACAGTTGCTGGCCTAGGCCACAGCCACAGCAATGCCAGATCCAAGCCACTTCTGTGACCTACACCACAGCTCACAGCAATGCTGGATCCCTGACCCACTGAGCAAAGCAGGGATCAAGTCACGTCCTCATGGATACTAGTTAGGTTCCTTTCCTCTGTGCTACAACGGGAACTCCTAGGCTTGGGGATCTTGAGTGGAGACCTGGATCTAACATTATTGTCAGCAGGATCCTGGGAAGACTATGTACCAACTCTGAATTTAAATTTACTGTTTTTAAAAAAATAGAAACTTTTACCTTACACAGTTGCTACGAACATTGAGATGATGGATATAAAAGTGCTCTGTAAAATTTTAACTATTCTATCAATGTTAGAACAGGAAATTGGTGCTTAGAGAAAGTAAGGGACAGTATAGTCTTCTCAGTTGGTGGCAGAATCAGGTTTCTTTAGGTGGTGTAATGTTATGAAACAAGAACTGAACTTGGAGTCTGAAGGAAAGTACATTTCAAGCAGATCATAATACTACTTGGAATATACCCAGAATATCCTTGCCACTTTGGTTAGTGCTAATTAGAAATATAACAATTAAAGTTGAGTGTTTTGAAAAATAAAACTGACTTCAAGATTCTGTCACTCCTCAGCTGAGCTAGTTGGTGATATGAAGAACAGGGATGATAAGATCAGTTCTACTCACTAAACACAGAGCTTTGTGTCCACCAAGGGCATAACACATGTGAAAATATTTTGTAAACGGTAAGGAGCTATGTAAATGTCATTATTACGGTCTCCTGCTTCCTCCATGTAACTTTTTATTGCATTTCTCACATCAGGAAGAAGAAAAATAATTCTCATGCAAATTTCACATTAAGTCACTGGAATAGCTCAGTATGACATTTTGAAGGAAATAACATTGATTGATTTTTTCATCAGGATGAACCCATTATGTCTTCCTTTTATGATATCCATTTCATTTTTCAAAAATTCTTTATCTTGTTTTCTTACTTTTCTCCCAAAGACCATTACTGCATATTTGTTATTGTTTTTTGATCCTGCTCCTAAATTAATCATTATGCTTGTGTGTTTCCTGCCATTAATTTTTACTGTATACTCTTTTTTTTTTCTCCCTAACTGCATAACTCTCTCCCTCCTACACCCACCAGCCTCTTGAAGTCCTACAAATAAGGGCTCTGAATTAAGGCAAATTTCTTTTTTCAAGAATTCTTCAGTTACCCTTTTGGGAAGTGGCTGAGATTCTAACGTTGTGTTTCTCTTTAAGAGAATTACTATAAAAGAAAACTGTCCCGAAGAATCATAACTCTTCCTACTTCCCAATTTATGGAGCTGCTTCTGCATAAGAAAAGAATCCATACAGAAAGAATCACAAATAAACACCTAATAAAAGAAATTCTGCTCCCATTAAAATACAAGAATACCAGATGGTGGAGTTTAAGTATTATTCAACTACTGTTTATCCTACCCAGTGCTCATTTTAAATTCAACATTTTTTGAGAATTATTCATGGAGCCACAGTTGTATTTCATGCAGATAACAAGCTTAGTTTGGAGTGAATTACCAGAATGCACCCATAATTTCTATACTTCCTTGGTTATTGTTAATTTGGATTGCAACTATTAGTTAAAGTTGAGAGGCTTTCGAAAGCAAATCGACATCAAGCTATCACGGACAATAATTTGTTCAGCAATCTGCAGGGAGGGCAAATCATTAAATTTTACAGGGTAGAGGAACTCACCAAAGAATGTGATGTTCCATCTGCCAGAGCTAAAAACACAACTGTTTGATGAGTGTGTTTCTTCCTCTGTAGCAGCCTACCCACTGAGCAAGCAATTATTCTTGCTTTTATCTAATGGCTGTGGTGTAACTTTTAAGTGAACGTAAAATGCAATTTCATCTTCCAACACCTCTTCAAGTGAATGGATAAAAGATCAAAAGAGCTGTTGGTATCACGGTACCGTTTCCTATGCAACGTCACAAGGCCCTTTGAGCTGATCACTAAGACACATATTACAGCAAATGTGGATTACTGAGCTCCTCCCAACTCCAGCTCCCACCATATATTTGTATGTTATTCATACTGTATTAGGGAAAATAACAAGCTTTCCTGCTCTTAGTCATTAAAAAAATATTAGGAGACCTTTTCAAAGAACAACATCCATTGTGATGCTAAAAGCTAATGCTTTGACAGCTTAAAGAATTTTCGCCCCATGTTTAAAATTAATCTTTGAACAAAAAAAGTTAAATTCCATATGACATCCCCAAAGCCTGAAAAAGCTTTTGCATGTAAAAACAGGACTGAAAAATCTCCTGATTTTATTGTTGAATTTTCCAAATTTTGAGAGCAATAGAAGTTAAGGGAATTTTGCTTACAATTTTCCCTACAAGGCATCATTACTGATCTCTTTTGTTGAGTACTTATTATGTGCCAAAATTCTACACTGGGAGCTTCACAACCAGGATTTCATTCAGTTCCTACAATGACTCTACAAGGGATTTCCATTTCACAGATGAGGAAACTGAGCCTCGGAGAGCTTAGTAAATACAGAGCTAAAATTCCAACTTGATACTATCCAGCTCCAAGGCTCATTATTATCTACTGTGACATACTTCCTCCTTGAACAGAGTAAGTGTAAAATTGCATATTGAAGGTTTTTTGTTTTTTTTTTTTTGTCTTTTGTCTTTTTAGGGCCACCCCTGCGGCATATGGAGGTTCCCAGACTAGGGGTCGAATTGGAGCTATTATAGCTGCCACCCTACACCACAGTCACAGCAACTCGAGATTTGAGCCGCGTCTGCAACCTACACCAGAACTCACAGCAACACGGGATCCGTAACCCAATGAGCGAGGCCAAGGATCGAACCCATGTCCTCATGCATGCTTGTTGGATTCGTTAACCACTGAGCCACAACAGGAGCTCCATATTGAAGTTAAGTTTTACATGACATCACAGAGAGGAAAGCACAATTTATTTTTCAAAACACCTAAAAAAGTTTACCTTGGGTGCATCTTTATACCCCCTCCCACTCCTGTAGTTTGCAAACTCACCCAGGTCTAATTTGCAACTCTTCATGGGGCATGTGTAAATACTAAAACATGTCTTATCAGAAACAAACCTGACTGGTATCCATGAGGACGCAGGTTTGGTCCCTGGCCTCATTAAGTGAGTTAAGGAGCTGTGGTGTAGATCACAGATGCAGCTTGGATCTGGCATTGCTGTGGCTGTGGCGTAGGCCAGTGGCTACAGCTCCAGTTCTAACCCTAGCCTGGGAAACTCCATATCCCGTGGGTGCAGCACTGAAAAGACAAAAAAAAAAAATATATATATATATATATATATATATATATATTCTTATAAAAAAGCAAGTATTTATGTCTTCATTGGATAGTTCCTTACATTCATGTGGTTCTTTACAAGCATAAAGATCTTCATTTGTTAGGGTAATAACTATAGTATCATGTCGTGAAATAATTTTCCACAAGTGTCCTGCATTTCTAGGTGTTCTGCAAGAATAGGCACAGACTGCCTTTGTTTTGGACTGCTTGTTCAAAGTTGCCTGTATAGTAAATGCTCCCAAAACACAGTGATATGGCTCCCTCTGGGGCAAAGAGTGGCATGCTTACTGTTCATTTAAAAAGATTCAGATTCCCTAAATTCAGGGCTCTTCTTCCTTAATGCAAACTGCTATGTGTGCACATATCACCTGAGCTTCTTCAGGCTGTCCTGAGGAAACTGGGGCTTGGAGAACTGGCCCACAAAAATGCTGGTACTCTGGTTATTGCTATCTTCGTGGGTAATAAGGCCCTTTATTTCTGACCCAAGAGTCTCATGTCTTCTGCTAGTATCTACAAAGCTATGGTATGCTATTTCGTTAACTTCCAAGTAGGGTAAAACCTCAAAACTCTTGACATCTCATAAAGCTGTGATAATTAAATGAGATATTCTGTATAGCTGTTTAGTGACATGCACTTAAGTACTAAATATATATTGGCTACTGATAATATTATTGAATCAGAAAAAAATATGTAATTGTTTCACTAACATAAGTATTTTGATATCTTACATACATTAACTCCAAATCGCTTTTCTTGGTGTAAAAAATCATCAAGCAGTAATATTCCTTTGTATATGCTACAGTTATCACAACTGGGATTCTTGGAGGCTTGAATCAGTTCTTCAGGAGTTCCCACTGCGGCACAGTGAGTTAAGTATCTCACTGCAGCAGCTTGGGTCACTGCAGAGGTGTAGTTTGATCCCTGGCCTGGCACAGTGGCTTAAAGCATCTGACACTGCTGTACTTGAAGTTTGGATTCAATCCCTGGCCTGCGAAAAACTTCCATATGCCATGGGTGCAACCATAAAAAAAAAATCAATTTTACAAAGATAGGATTCATGAATTTCTTGCCTCTTATGACTGGGGCAGTTGGTATAGAAATAATTTGTATGGCATACTTTGCAATGTAACTTGAATATAGATTTTGAAATGCTATAATTGAATGTTGGAAAATTAATAAACCAATCCTACAACAAGTGGCATTCAATAGTCTTCCAAGGTTTAATGATTTAGAAACCCCAAAGCCCATGGCACTTTATGAACTTAATCTAAGGAACACTGGAAACATGATTTTTAATCCATCTGTGAACCATATAACTTACTGATACAAAAATGAGTTAAGAAATACGAATGATAATGCAGCTCTGAAAACAACGGAATCTGTCTGGAATTCCTTGTGTTTCTCTTCACATGTTACACTTTTATTTTAGCCCTGTCCTTGAATTATTGAAAAGAGAAGGGTTTTTGGTCATTTAAAAAGATTCAGATTCCCTAAATTCAGGGCAAATTGTTTGACTCCTTAAGCCTTTTTGCGGGGGTGCTTTTGGTTCATATGCTCTGCTTTTAGCATGTCTAAGGTTCTCTAGCTAGGATTTTCATATTTTCATAATACCTTCTGGCTTTTGGTGTTACTGCTGGAGTTCTATGTAGTTCTGTGTATTATATTTGCTTTTCTTCAAATACGAGTTGCTTAGTGGGTGAAATTTAAGGAGAAATGTGACATTTGAATAATTTCAAAGTATATTCATGTAAATACATACTTATTAATTACAAAGGGAAAAGTAATACATTTGTGGTGAGGAAATCAGGCAGGCACAGGCTTAACCAAGATTAACCTCAGTGATAACAAGTCATGCCCATATCACGTACCCCTTGATATGATACAGGGACAATGGGCACATCACTTCTCTGATGTTCCTTCTAATAATGCATAATCTCGGTCTAAGCAACAAGAAACATTAAACAAACCCAAACTGAGGAACATTCTACAAAGTAATTAACCAATACTCTTCAAAAGCCTCAAGGTAATGAAAGACAGCAAAAGATGAAAGAACTGTCAAAGATTGGAGCAGGCTAAGGAGACATGCCAAACAAAATGCAATCCTGAATCAGAACCTGGAAAATGACATTAGTAGAAAAAAAGAGTATAATCTGACACCAGAAAATCTGTCATTTAATAGCATTGTACCAATGTAATTTTTTACTTTAGAGACCAATACTCTTTATTTCTTTGGTTAAGTAAGGTGTTAACAGTCAGGGATACTGGATGAAATGTGAACTTTGTACTATTTTTCAACTCTACTTTAAGCCTAAAATTATCTTAACAGAAAAAAGATGTTTTGAAAAAATAAAAAGAGAGTTATTTATTGATCACTGTTATAAAACCCCGGTTTTATTTTCCATGCTAGGATATAAAGTTAAAAGGTGAAAGAATACAGCAGATTACTCTATAAGCAAGAATAATTATGTAATATCATGGAGACACAGGATAAAGTGAGGTCACTGATGAAAGACATTCATTAAAGGGCATCCACTTTGCTTGGATCACTTTTAACATGTGGGTGGGTGGACAGGCCTAGTCTGTCTCTCCAAATAGATTTTAAGGCCTTTTGCTTTTTATGTTTTCTGCTGTCTAGTTCATAGTTTTATACATAATAGATGTGCAACGGAGGTTTGTTTTGATTGCTGAGTATGATAACCAAGCACTCTCTCCTGGCTCAAATCTCAGGCACCCTTTTCTCTGGGTGCTGAATATCTGCTCTATAGACTTTTCAGTTATAGATTCAACATAAATTCTGAGCTAACAATTTTTCTATGTAAACTCGGGAAAGGACACTTTTTTCCTTTACTTTTATTTCAGTATTATCAGAACATACACTCAAAGAAGACTGCATGACACATTTTCTTTAGCTAGTGACAAGAAAAGTGCTCTTTTTCTACTACTCAGTTATGTGAATGTTCATGTCAATGAATTGAGGGTTGAAAGAGATAGATGAAATTTTATGTTTATAGTGATATTTTTTGAAAGGCTGGAAAAGGATGCAAATTATACTGATGTTCATACAAAGGAATTCTTATTCTGCCACCATCTTCTCCTTTAGAGGTAGTTTTTCCTTGAAATCCACAATAGTTTTTCATTATTCTCAACAGAAGTTATTTTTTTCAAGCATGTTGTGTCCATGTCACTATAACAGAAATGGACAAAAACATGTGGTCTCTGACTTCAGGATCACGTAGAATTGAAACTTTTAGGCATCCCACTAGATTTGTCAGCCTCCTTCTGAGACTATAATCTTTAAATATAACTGTATTGAACTATCACTGACACATAAAATTTCATCATTGAAATTTCATCCCATGGTTGCTTCCTATTCAAATGCAGCCAAAACTATAAAAAGTTAATTATTAAATCCCTTCTAACAAGATAGCTGGATGAAAGTCTATTTGAATAGAAGAGCCCAAAAAAAAGGGGACACCAGGAAACAAATAGAAAATGAGGAGGTTATATTAAACGGGGTACTAGAATTAATAAGACCTGAGATGACATTTTGGCTTTTTCATTCACCAATTGGTTAACTTTGGATATATTATTCCCTCTCTTTTAGCTCATTTCTTTCATTAGTTAAAGTGGGAATAGTTAGCTCACCTCCCTGGAATGTTGTCGGATTTAAATGAGTTAAGAAATGTGAAAACAACTAGTACAGCACCTGAACTGGAATAGTGACTCAGCAGTTAATGAATCCGACTAGTATCCATGAGGTTGCAGATTTGATCCCTGGCCTCGCTCAGTGGGTTAAGGATCCGGTGTTGCCGTGAGCTGTGATGTAGGTTACAGATGTGGCTAGGATCCAGCATTGCTGTGGCTGTGGCAGAGGCCAGCAGCTACAGCTCTGATTCAACCCCTAGCCTGGGAAACTCCATATGCCATGTGTGCAGTCCTAAAAAGAAAAAAAAAAAAAAAAACTGAAAACAAACTTTATCCTCTCCACAATTTTGACTGCAGGACCAAATTTTACTTAACTCAGAGATGTCAACACTATCCACAGAGGTTTAAAGACAGAATAGGAGGCATTCTTCAAGCCCATTGATTCACATGTTTGTGGCTTAGAGAACAAGCTAAAGATGTACAGCCTACTATTGCTCTGCCTGTGCAGAAGGCACAAAAGCAGGTGTGTTCTCCTTTCCACCAAGGTGTGAACCTGGTTTCCAAAAGTACCCTAGACTGGCTGGACCTTGGAGACAGTCACGTGGATGAAGGGAAGAAGTTACCAGTGTTAGCAGAAAGTTTCTATGCAACCTAGGGCTGAAGAAGAGCCTCAGGTGTCACTAATGATGCTGGGCAAGGTGAAACTCCAGGGTGTTCCAGAGGCCACACAGATTTATGGGGAGCAGAGACCAATTTCCAGAGTATCTAAGGAAGATAACTGGCCTTTTACTTGGACCTGATATAGGTCACCTGTAACAGCTGTGTCTGACTTCTAATCACCTCTTCCTTGACCTGGAAAGGTATAACTCAAGTTTCTCTTTGTCACGCCTCAGTATGAACACTGTGAATATCCATCTCTGTGTTGAGAAAAATCTTTGAATAGCGCTTTAGGACAGCAATCGAAGGAAGCTTTTCTTGCAAGCTGCCTTTAGAATCCAGTGGTGCTCTTTTTCAGTAAAGGAGAATTTAAGATGGCAACAAAAAGTAATGCTTATTTTTCCCTGAGGCTTTTCACTGAGGCTTACTTTATTCATCTATGTTTATATATTTACTTCAATTTTGTCTCTTATGTAAACAACACTAACCAGCTTGCACTTCGGTTGTGATCTGTATGTTCTGTTCTTTGGGAATTTCTTTTAATGAGTATCATGTGTGAATAATCTGAAAAAATAACTGCCAATTTGAAGAAGCCATCAGAGAAAACCGGTAAACCCCAGGCATCTTCCATTGGTCTTCTGTGACAGTTGTTCTCTGTGCTCATCAGTGCGGATGTATCTGTGTTTCAAAGTCTGCTAGCAATGTATACAATCAATGTTATTATTACTCTTTAGTACAGTATACTGACCCAAACAGCCTCACCCAGTTTGATGGCTGACCTTATTTACTGGGTATTATCACAAAATTACTTTTCCCCGAGGTTTTGGAAATTACGAAAAATGAATTTTTAGGAAGCAGTCTCCAAGCTCAAGGAGTCCATAATCTGTGGGTAGAAGTGTGATACCTGGTGAAGAGTTTCTTTTCTTTCTTTTTTTTTTGTCTTTTTGCCTTATCTAGGGCCGCACCCACAGCATATGGAGATTCCTGTTAGGGGTCTAACAGGAGCTGTAGCTGCTGGCTTCGCCACAGCCACAGCAACGGGGCATCCACGCCGCGTCTTTGACCTACACCACAGCTCACGGCAATGCCGGATCCTTAACCCACTGAACAAGGCCAGGGATCGAACCTGCAACCTCATGGTTCCTAGTCGTATTCGTTAACTGCTGAGCCACAACAGGAACTCCAAGAGTTTATTTTCAAAAATCAAGTTTTATCAATTTAGAGAGTATTCAAAAATATGAAACGTGGACTGCTGGTGAAAGTGTCAGCTGGAGAGAAATTTAGTATAATGAGCTTTTTAAAGTATGCATCCTCTTTTTTTCTGGAAATTCTACCTCTAGGAATTAAAATAACTTCCAGGAATTGAAATTCTGTCTCCATTGAAACAAATAAATGTGCACCCAAATTCACATACAAGGTTACTCATTACAGCATTATTTATAAAACTAGACCATGGAAAATATTAGATAAATCTGGCAATGAGTTGTTGTATATCTGTTTGAATACTATGAAGCTGTTAAGATTATGTGACAATAATATTTAATGACAAGGGAGAAATAGTTATAAAACATTAACTGGAAAAAATCAGGTTACAAAACACAGTGTATTTGCAGATTTGTAAAATGTATACACATGCATACATAGATAAATAAAAAGAAAACCTGGAGTATATATCCAAAATTTTATGATTATTTTTGAGTGGTAGGATTAACATTCTATATGTGTATCTGTATTTTTTAATTTTTCAGTAAAAAGTGTTTATGCTTATAATTGAAAAAATAGTCACAAAATTTCTAAAAGTGTTTTGGTTTTGAAGCTGATTACAACAGAGAAATTTTAAGCGTTTTGGCCATGTTTTTTTTTTTTTAAATTAAAGTATGTTGATCTACAATGTTGTGCCAATTTCTGCTGTATAGCAAAGCAACTCAGTCATATATATATATATATTCTATTTTTAAATATTATTCTCCATCATGGTCTACCCCAGAAGACTGGATATAGTTCCCTGTGCTATATAGTAAGACCTTGTTGTTTACCCATGTTTGGGTTATTATGTAAAAAACTCCATGTAATGATTACTTGGAACTATCTCTATGTCCCATCAGTTTCTAAACTGGTTCTTCTATACAAATATATTTTACATATTTGTTTACATATAGGGAATATTTTCCCCAAAGAAAATAGCAATCCAAATAATGTATTAAAAAGTATCTGGGCGCATATGCTCTAGAAATTTCTCTGCCACAAGCTGCAAAGAATACAAAACGAATGAGAAACAGCTGAGCTGTCAGGGCTTGCAGAGCTTAGCTGACTTGCCTAAGGTTACCCATCTATGAAGAGGCAGAGTCTAGAATTTACAAATGAGACATGTCAGAAGGCCAGAATCCGTAAGGCCTATTGATGACTTTTGTACTTTGTCATGTGCCTCCACTCACCAAGTGGTCACTGACTGTTACTCTTCTCAGTTTGACCAGTCTGGAGACACATGGAAATGTACTGACCATCAGCAACCCAGGTCTCTTTCCCCTGTATGCACTGTTCACTGAAACCCACTTCTGCTTCCACCCTTGCCTCATCCTCCTTTCCTTTCAGTTTTCATTTTTATGAAGGCTCATCATTTACAACATCTAAAGACTCCAACAGTGGACAAGGTTTCCTATGAAACACTCCTTCTCAATATTTTGCCCTCCCCAGAATTAATCACTTTCATTTCTTTGAGTTCATTTTGTTGTCATTTAGGTTCATGACTCTAAGTAGCATTCTTGCTACTTCTTGATTTCTCAGTTCCTAGCATTGTTAACTGACTTCCCATTACAGAGATGAAACTACAAATCTCTTTTCCTTCCTCCCTTCTTCCCTCACCACATATGTACAGTCTTCTCATTCCCTATTCTTATAGATTTATATCATAATTTTGGTTAAATTAATATTGTATATTAATAGACTCTGTAAATTTGATTTTTAGCTGAGACGTGGTAAATTATGAGCACTATTCCTTTCCTGCACAACTTTGTATTTTCCCTAGAATTATGTTTGTTTTCATTTGTTTCATTTTTTATGTGTTTAATCACAATTTGACCTCTCACTCTTAAAGAGCTGTCCAAATTTTCTCTCAAGAGTCTTTCTGAAAACTCTTCCACTGAGTTGTCATTTTTTGATATAATATTTTTCATTTGTAAAAACTCTTCTTTACAGTCAATTTCTTTTCTATAGTATCCTGCTCTTGTTTGGGGTTGTATGATATCTCATCACTCTGAAGATATTAATTATGTTTTCATCTTATTTTCAGGTTTTCTTTTTCTACATGGTCTGTTGCCTCCAAATTGCCTTATATCTATTTGTTGTTTCATCTTCCAAATTATATAATGGCTTCCAATGCCTAATAACCCTTAATGGTTTTATCATATTTTATGGTGTTTCTGTCTTCACATATATTTTAATACTCTATATATAACTGTATATGCATATATATTATTGTCTTCTCATATTTGACAAATATTTTCTTTCCATATTTTGTAGTTTTGTAAAAAGCTCACTGGCCTCTTTGAATGCATTAGTAGGCCTTAAGATTAAATTTCATTTAGGTGGATCAGGTTGGGCTATTTACTCAAGAAATTCCTGATGTCAGCATCTTTGGAACTTCCTCTTGAGTTGGTATTATTTTCCAGAGAACTTTAATCTCCTCTCTGGATGATGAAGGCCTGGTTACCAGTACATGGGGAGCTGAATGTGAGAAAATGTCTGAATTAACTTGATTATTCAATTTTCAATATAATATTCACACCTTCAATTTTTCCCTTTTGCTCCGAGTTCAGAGACCCTCTGTCTTACACACTTCAGAAAATAAGCTTCCAGCCCTCAGTAAATATAACTAAGATCAATTCAGAAATCTTATCAAAGATCAGAATTTGTCCAAGCATGACTCTTTATAATCTTGTCACATTTTTGGGGAAAGTGTGG
Organism: Catagonus wagneri; assembly: GCA_004024745.2. NCBI lineage: Eukaryota > Metazoa > Chordata > Mammalia > Artiodactyla > Tayassuidae > Catagonus > Catagonus wagneri. The sequence continues at coordinate 29,189,478 of PVHT020004020.1, forward strand.
TTTAGAATTCTTATGAGCAAATAATAGTTTAATTAAAAAAACAGAAGTGTGGCACATCAAATATACCCATCAATTGTAATAGCTTGTATTCCAAACATATGATATGTGAGCAGCCAGCTTTACATTAGATGGAAATCATGATGTGTATTGCAACCCTTGCTTTCTCAATTCTTTACCCTGAAGATTCTATCCTTTCAAAAGAAGAGTGTGACGTCATTCAAAAGCAGAACACGTCCATGTAATCATATTAAATGGGCTGCATACACAATGTGCTCCTGCTCACATCACTCTGGGTAACTGGGAATGCCTTGTAAGACTACTCTGAAATCAATGTGAATTTTAAGTGTAAAAATAAACATTTGTTTTTGATACTAAAATAAAATTTAATCCATAGCACTTTTCTATAGTAGCCAAGTCCCTAAAACATTTTGTTCAACAGAACCTACCTTACTAGGTCTTATTTAAAGACATAAAGAGCTGAAGAAAAAAACATTGCTTTTCAACCACAGTAATGGGACTTCTTTCATGTTTTGAAAGATCTTAATTTTCATTTGAGTTTGAATATTGTTTTCTTCCTGATGACATTTGAATAGGTTTTGTTAATAAAATTTAGGCCACATTCCATTGACTAATTGGGCATTATTAGTTCCATCAATCAGGCTTTCTAACATTTTTTCCAATAAATTAAGCTTTGGAGCTTTGAAAAATATGAGACAATCAAATTACTGTTATTTGAAATAGATACAGTGTGTCATGCTGCAGTTTGGTTTATAATGGGAGCTTATTACCATACTCATTACTGTGAATTATGGGAGTTTCCTGGCTGGTCTTCATTAACCATCTGGCTTTAAACATTGATTTGTGGTTACGTATGTTATTTTTAGAAAAGAGCACCTGAACATCTACTGAAAACATTTGTTTCATCTTGTTCTACATATTTTTAAAGGCCATGAATCTCGCTGTTGTGAAATATCTCATATTCTTTTTTTCTTTTTTTGGCTTTTTAGGGCTACACCCACGGCATATTGTAGTTCCCAGGCTACGAGTCAAATTGCAGCTATAGCTGCAGGTCTATGCCACAGCCACAGCAACGTCATATCTGAGCCACATCTGTGATCTACACCATAGTTCAGGGCAACTACAAATCCTTAATTCACTGAGTGAGGCCAGATTCTGCATCCTCATGGATACTAGTCAGGCTCATTACTGCTGAGCCATGATGGAAACTCCTGAAAATCTCATACATTCTGGTGTATCTTCATCTTTGACTTATATATTCATGTATTATTTATCCAAAGAAAATGTAGGTGGAAGACAAATCTAACTATATATTTTCATTCCAATGTAGTGAAAAATTTTATATACTTGAAAGCATATAAAAATTTTTATGTTGGATTATTTTAAACAAAAGGATGCTAAAAACATTCATTCATTAATTTACTCAACAAATATCTACTGAGCACTTTTTAGAGAACAGAGATTGCTCCAGGTACAGGAGATACTGCGGATGCAACCAAAAGAACAAGGGCCCCATGTGGTTGGACAGCAAACAGAGAATCAACAATCAAGGTAAGAGTATGAAGGAGATAAACTGGACTTCATAATAGAGAGAAATTAGGTAAGGAAGGCTACTTTAGAAAAAGTAGAATGATATGAGCATTTAGACCACGTGAACAACTAATAGAAGAAGGAGAGGCAACTAATATTGGTAGGAGAGGCAGTGAATTCACACGACCTTAGTCTGTAAACAGCTTGGTGTGGCATGACACAGAAAAGAGGCCTCTAACTCTAGAGTACAGGTAGTGTAAGCAGATTTTGATAGGGCATGAGGTTGGAAGTGCTGGTAGAAACCAGATCTTACAGGGTCATGGTAAGGAGTGTGGATTTCATTTTCATTGTTACTTAACATCTTAAAAATACGGCTCCACTGTAGAAAAATGACTCCAGGAAGGCAAGAGTCGAAAAATGAAGACTACTCAGAAGGCAACTGTAGTAGCCAAATAATAGATAATGATGATCAAGACTAGCATAATGACATGATATGGAAAGCAATAGAAGGGAGTGTGGTTTTGGAGATGGAACCAACATGACATACTTATGCACTGCATGTGAATAATCAGGGAGCAAGGATGACTCCTAGAATATGAAGACTGAACAAATGAATGGATAGAGGTACCATTTACTGAGATATAGAATTCTGACAGAGGGATAGATTGTGCACCAGGAGTTCATTTTTTGACAAGATAGTCTTTCAGACTTTAAAATTTAGACAGCAAACAAGAAGTTGACTATGCATTTTGAGGGATGTAAATGAGTCAAGACGGACCAAGATCACCCAGGGGAAGAATACGGACCAAGAGAAGATGGCCCAGAACAAGTACATACTTCCAGGAAGAAAACAGGAACCATAAATAGTTAGAATTACAAGGAAGTGGTTATACAGAAGACAAAAAGGCTGAGAGAGCAAAAGACAATACTGAGGTACCCAGAAATTTATGACAGTAGGAAGCAGCAACCACTCTCAGGACTGCAGAACATAGGGAAAAGGCCCTTAACCAGAAACTAGGAGCTAGGAGTAGGGGCCCTTCAGAGTTAGGGCTTGGGCCTCTGGGAGGAAATTACATGCAGCTGGGTGCTTGAACTTCCGAAAAGGGACATGGCCAAGTGGTTTCTCCCAGGGCTCAGGAGGTGTAGCACAGTTGGTAAGAGAAGAAGAGTTGATTTAAAATGTTGTTATAATTTATGCTGTACAGCAAAGTGATTTAGCTATACATGTACACAATCTATTCCTTTTCAGATTCTTTTCCCACATAGACCATCACAAACACCAGGCAGAGTTCTCTGTGCTATACATCAAGTCCTCACTGGCCAGTCACTCCACATACACGGTGTGCACATGTCAATCTCTAACAAACAGACCACCTGCCCACACCTGTCCCCTTTGGTAAACATAAATTTGTTTTCAAAGTCTGTGGGTCTGTTTCTATGCTGAAAATAAGTTCATCTGTAATCCCTTTTTAAGATTCCACATATAGGATATGATATGAAGTTTGTCTTTCACAGTCTGAGCAACTTCACTTAGTATGATAATCTCTAGGTCCATTACATCACCTACATCCATGTTGCTGTAAATGCCATTATTTTGTTCTTTTTAGTGGCTGAGTAATATTCTATTGCATATATGTACCACATCTTCTTTATCTACTTCTCTGTTGATGGACATTTAGGTTACTTCCATGTCTTGGCTATTGTAAATAGTGCTGCAATGAACACTGAGGTGCATGTATCTTTTCCAGTTATTGCTTTCTCTGGATATATGCCCAGGTATGGGACTGCTGGATCATACAGAAATTCTATAATTAGTTTTTTGAGGAACTTGTATACTGTTTTCCATAGTGGTTGTACCAATTTACATTCTCACCAACATGCAGGAGGATTCCCTTTTCTCCATACCTGCTCCAGCATTTTTTGTTTTTAGACTTTTTGATAATGGCCGTGCTGGCTGGTATATGGTGGTACCTCATAGCTTTGATTTGCATTTCTCTAATAATTAATGATACTGAACATATTTTCATGTGTTTTTTGTCCATCTGTATGTCTTTAGAGAAATGTCTATTTAGATCTTCTGCTCATTTTTTGAATGGGATTTTTGTTGGTGGTGGTTGTATGAATTGTTTGTGTACTTTGGAGATTAATCCCTTATCAGTCACTTCATTTGCAAATATTTTCTCCTATTCTGTAGGTTGTCTTTTAATTTTACTGATAGTTTCCTTTGCTGTGAAAAAACCTTTAAGTTTAATTAGGTGCCATTTGTTTATTTTCGTTTTTAATTTTCATTACTCTAGGAGGTGGATCTGAGGAAATATTGCTGTAGCTTATGTCCGAGAGTGTTCAGACTATTTTCGTCTAAGAGAATCTGGCCTTATATTTAGTATTTGGCCTTATATTTAGGTTTTTAATCCATTTTGAATTTATTTTTGTGTATGGTGTTAGAGAGTATTCTAATTTTATTATTTTACAGGTAGCTGTCCAGTTTTCCCAGCACCACTTATCAAAGAGGCTGTCTTTTCTGCATTGTATATTCTTACCTCCTTCATCATAGATTATTTGACCATAGGTGCATGGATTTATTTCTGGGCTGTCCATCTTGTTCCATTGATCTATATTTGTTTTTGTGCCAGTATCATACTGTTTTTAAGACTTTAGCTTTGTAGTGTAGCCTGAAGTCAGGAAGCCTGATTCCTCCAGCTCCATTTTTCTTTCTCAGAAGTGCTTTGGCTATTTGTGGTCTTTCATGTTTAAAAAATTTTTGTTCTAGTTCTGTGAAAAATCCCATTGGTAATTTGAGAGGGATTGCACTGAATCTGTAGATTGCCTTGGGTGGTATACTCGTTTTTACAATATTGATTCTTCCCATTCAAGAGCATGGGTATCTTTCCATATGTTGATGTATCTTTCCATTTGCATCATCTTTGATTTCTTTCATCAGTGTCTTATAGTTTTCGGAGTAAAGGTCTTTTGTCTCTTTAGGTAGGTTTATTCCTAAGTATATTATTCTTTTTGATGCCATAGTAAATGCATTTTTCACTAATTCCTCTTTCTGATCTTTCATTGTTAGTATGTATAAATGCAATAGATTTCTGTGTATTAATTTTGTATTCCGCCACTTTACCAAATTCATTGATGATCTCTAACAGTTTTCTGGTAGCATCTTTAGGATTTTCTGTGTATAGTATCATGTCATCTGCCATCATAGTTTCACTTCTTCCTTTCCATTTTGGATTCCTTTTATTTCTTTTTCTTCTCTGATTGAAAAGGCTAGGGCTTCTAACACTATACTGAATAAAAAGGGCAAGAGTCTTGTCTTATTTCTGATCTTAGTGGGAATTCTTTCAGCTTTTCATCATTGAAAATAATATTAGCTGTGGGTTTGTCAGATATGGCCTCAATTATGTTGCAGTAGGTTCCCTCTATGCCCACTTTCTGGAGGGTTTTTTTTTTTTTTAATCAGAAATGGGTATTGGATTTTGCCAAAAGCTTTTTCTTCATGTACTGATGATCATATGATTTTTATTTTTCAGTTTGTTAATGTAGTGTATCACACTGATTGATTTATGGATATTGAAAAATCCTTGCAACTACAGGATAAATCCCACTTGGTCATGGTGCATGATCCTTTTAATGTATTACTAGATTGGGTTTGCTAGTATCTTGTTGAGGATTTCCGCATCTATGTTCTCAGTAATATTGGCCTGTAATTTTCTTTTTGGTGGTATTTTTGTCTGGTTTGGGTATCAGGATGATTGTACCCTCATAGAACCAGTTTGGGAGTGTTCCTTTCTCTGTAATTTTTTGCAAAGAGTTTCATAAGGATAGGTGTTACCTCTTCTCTAAATGTTTGATAGAATTCACTTGTGAAGCCATCTGGTCCTGGACTTTGTTTTTTGGAAGTTTTTAAATCACAGTTTCAATTTCCATACTTGTGACTGGTACATTCATGTTTTCTATTTCTCCCTAGTTTAGTCTTAGAAAATTGTACATTTCTCAGAAAGGTCCATTTCTTCTAGGTTGTCTATTTTATTGGCATATAGTTGCTTCCAAAAGTCCCTTATGATCCTTTGAATTTCTGTGATGTCCACTGTAACTTGTCCTTTTCCATTTCTAATTTTATTGACTGGAACCCTCTCCCTTTTTTTCATGATGAGTCTGTCTGAGGATTTATTAATGTTGTTGATGTCTTCAAAGAACCAGCTTTTAGTTTCATTGATCTCTTCTATGGTTTTCTTCATTTCAATTTCATTTATTTCTGCTCTGATCTTTATGATTTCTTTCCTTCTAATCACTTTGGGTTTTGTTTGGTCTTATTTCTCTAGTTGTTTTAGGTGTAAGGTTAGATTGTTTATTTGAGATTACTCTTGTTTCCTGAGGTAGACCTCTATAAGCTTCCCTCTTAGAAATGCTTTTGTTGCACCCAATAGGTTTGGGATCATTGTGTATTCATTGTCATTTGTGCTTGAGAAGAGTGTCCATTCCACCGCTTTTGGATGGAATGTTCTACAAATTTCTATTAGGTCTAGCTGGTCTAAAGCATTATTTAAGGCCTGTGTTTCCATGTTGATTTTCTTCCTTCCTTCCCTTTTTTTTTTTTTTTTTTTCCAGTTGCATCTGCAGCATATGGAAGTCCCCAGGCTAGGGACTGAATCAAAGATGCAGATAAGACCTACACCACAGCCACAACAATACTGGCTCTGAGCCACAACTATGACCTTCACAGCAGCTTATGGCAATGCTGGATCCTTAACCAGCTGAGGCCAGGGATCAAACCCACATCCTCACAGAGACAATGTCAGGTCCTTAACCCACTGAGCCACTAAGGGAACTCCTCCTTGTTGATTTTTGTCTGGATGATTTGTCCATTGCTGTAAGTGGGGTGTTAAAGTCCACCACTATTATTGTGTTATTGTCAATTTCTCCTTTTATGGCTGTTAGCAGTTGCCTTATATATTGAGGTGCTCCTATGTTGGGTACACATATATTTACAATTGTTATATCTGCGTGGATTGATCCTTTGATCATTATGTAATGACCTTTGTCTCTTGTAACCATCTTTATTTTAAAGTCTATTTTATCTGATATAAGTACTTCTATTCCAGCTTTCTTTTGATTTCTGTTTGCATGGAATATCTTTTTCCATCCTCTCACTTTCTTTATATGTGTCCCTGGAACTGGGTCTCTTGCAGACAGCATATATGTGGGTCTTGTTTCCATTCAGCCAGTTTAGTTCTTTTGGCTGAAACATTTAGTACATTTACATGTAAGGTAATTATGGATATATATGTTCTTAATGCCATTTTGTTAACTGTTTTGGACTTATTTTTGTTGGTCTTTTTTCTTCCCTTCTTTTGTCCTCTTGCGGTTTGATGACTATCTTTAGTTGTGTTCAGATTGTTTTTTCTTATTTTTATGTATATATACAAGATTGTTTTAAGTTCCTGGTCTCTTAATTGCAAATGCATCTCCAGAATCATGCATTTGTGCCCTACTCATGATTGCTGGTTTTGTTAGCATATTTGTGTTTGGATGAATTCCTACCTTTACTGTATGTTTGCTTTTACTGGTGAGCTTTCTTATGTGTGGTTTTCTTGTTTCTAGTTGAAGGGTTTTCTTTTTTACTTGGAGAAGTTATTTTAGTATTTATTTTAAAGCTCATTTTGTGGTGCTGAATTCTCATAGCTGTTGCTTGTCTATAAAGCTTTTGAGTTCTCCTTCTAAATGGGAATGACAGCCTTGCTGGGTAGAGCATTCTTGCTTGGAGTTTTTTCCCTTTCATCCCTTTAAGTATACTGTGTCACTCCCTCTGGTCTGCAGAATTTCTGCCAAAAAGTCAGCTGATATCCTTATGGGGGCTCCCTTGTATGTAATTTGTTGTCTTTCCCTAGCAGCTTTCAATATTTCCTCTTTGTCTTTAATTTTGGTCAGTTCAATTAATATGTGTCTCAGGGTATTCCCCATTGGGTTTATTCTATATGGCATTCTTTGTTCTTCCTGGACTTGAGTGAATGATGCTTTTCCCATGTTAGGGAAATTTTCATTTATTATCTCTTCAAATATTTTCTCCGGTTTTTCTCTCTCTTTCTTCTCTGGGAACCTATAATGTGAATGTTAGTGTGTTTAAAGTGGTCCCAGAGTTCTCTTAGACTGTCCTAATTTCTTTTTATTCTTTTTTCTTTATTCTGTTCCATATCAGTTATTTCTACCAGTCTGTCTTCTACTGTGTTTATCCAGTCTTCTGCCTCCTGTATTCTGCTATTGATTCCTTAAGTGAATTTCTTATTTTGGTTATTGTGTTTTTCATCTCCACTTGTTTAATCTTTAAATCTTCTATGTCTTTGTTAAACATTTCTTGTAATTTACCAATCTTTGCCTCCAATTTTTTTTCTAAGATCTTGGATCTTCTTTACTATCATTAAAGTATTTTTCTTTTAAGTTGCTTATTTCCACTTAGCTGTTTTTGTCTTGTTCCTTCATCTGGCCCATTATTTCTCTGACTCTTTGTTTTGTCTAGCTTTTTATGTGGTCTCCTTTTTGCACAATACAGCGTTCTAGCCTCTCTTGCTTCTGACATCTGCCTTCTTATGGGTCAAGTTGATACAAGGGCTTGTGGCAGGCTTCTTGATATCAAGCCACCATCCCTGTCCACTGGTAGGTGGAGCTCTGGTGGGTGGGGCTTTGTCTCTGGGTATGATTAGAGGTGACTATATGCCTATAAGGATTTTAGGCAGCCTGTTTGCTAATAAGTGGGGTTGTGCTTCTATCTTTTTTGTGGTTTGACCTAGGGATTCTCAGCCTTAATGGGTGGGGCCAGAGTTTTCCAAAGTGGCAGCCTCCAGGGGAGCCTCCAGGGGAGCTCACAGTGATGATTATTGTCGGAGACCTCCACCTCCAGTGTCCCCATAGCAAACCACAGCCACCCTCTGCTTTCCTAGAAGACTCTCCAAAACCTGTAGGTAGGTCTGATCCAGGTTTTTATGGAGTCCCTACTTTTCTCTGGGACCCAGTGCATACAAAACTCTGTGTGTACAACTCCAAGAGTGGAGTTTCTATTTCCCTCAGTACTGTGAAGTTCCTGTGCTCAAGCCCCACTGGCCTTCAATGTCAAATTCTCTAGGGGTTCCTCCTCTCAGTGCCAGGTTCCCAGGCTTGGGAACCTTATGTGGGGCTCAGAATCCCTCATTCTTGTGGGAGAGCCTACAACATAGTTATTTTTCAGTCTATGGGTTGCCCCCTGACAGACATGGGATTGCTTATATTCCCAAAGTGTTCCTCCTACCATCTAGGTGTAGCTTTTATTTGTCTTTGGATGTAGGATATCTTTTTTGGCAATCCCGGTCTATTTTGCTGATGGCTACTCAGCAGTTAGTTGTAATTTTGGTGTTTTTGTGATAGGAGGTGAGCTTGAGCCCTTCTACTCTGCCAATTTGTCTCTAACCTCTAATTATTTCAATAACATATAGCTACTGGCAGCTAGAATTTTGGTCTAAGAAGGAGTAATATGCACTAATACTTGAAAAATGAGCAGAAAAGACATCTATGTGAAAATCGGTAAGACATCCCAGGAAAGAAGTGTTAGCAAGTACAAACGCCTTGAGCCTCCAATGAGCTTGGTCAACCTGGAGGAGGGAAAGGCCAGCATGGCTGGAAGACAATGAATGGTGGGAGGTGGCAGACTGTCTGTACTCTTTTGTATCTACTTCATTTCATTTAACAAAATATCCTGGAAATCAGTTCATATCAGAAACTCCCTCTTCTTAATGTCTGCTTGATATTCTAATGTACAAGCATTTAGTTTATTTAAGCATTTTACTATTGTCAAATATTTAGATTGTCTACATTCTTTGGTTCTTACAAATAGAATTTGGTTTGTTTTGTAAGTTTTTGTAATGAATACAGATGGTCCCCAACTTACAGTTTTTCAACTTTACTATGGTGCTAACATGATACATATTTAGTAAAACCATCCTGTGAATTTTGAACTTTGTTTTTTTCCCAGGCTAGCAATATACAGTAGGATTCTCTCTTGTGATGCTGGGCAGTGACATCAAGCCACCATCCCCAACAGTCAGATCATGAGGGTAAGCAACTGATATGCTCAAAACCATTCTATACCCATACAGCCATTATTTTTCACTTTTAGTATAGTATTCAATAAACTAGATGAGATATTCAACAGTTTATTATAAAGTAGGCTTTGTGTTAGATGATGTTGCCCAACTGCAGGCTAATGTAAGTGCTCTGAGCACAATTAAGTTAGGCTAGGTTAAGCTATGATGTTCAGTAGGTTAAATGTATTAAATGCATTTTCAAACTACAATATTTTTATTTTATGATGGGTTTTGTGGGAGGTAAATCAAAGAAGATCTGTATCATCATACGTATGGTTTTGTACATTAAGGTGATTATATCTGCATGAAAAGTCCTAGAGATAATTGTACAGTACTAATTTTCCTAAAATCATATCACATTTCGGTAGATATTTCCAAGCAGACTTCCAAAGTATTTTATCAGTTTTGATCCCCAACAACAATAGTGCCTTCACTCTCATCGATGCAATGAACCATAAAATGTTTGGGTTTTACTTGACCTGCCACATGAAAATGGTAACACAGTGTAGTTTTGTCTTATATTATTTAATGGAGAGATCTAGTTTATTTTCATGTGTTTAAAAGCCATTTGCTTTTTGAGTGTATATGAACTCATGCTTTTTGCCTGTTTCCATAAAATTGCTAAGTGTGTTTCTGTAATGAGCTTATTTTTGGTTGTCTTATCCAGCAAATCCATAGGGCCAGTGATTATGTTCACGAATAGGAAGGAGTAAAGAAGAGCCTCATCCTCCCACACCACACAGGGTTTTGCTACCAGTTTAGAAATTATAGTGGAAATTTTGGTTTCTTCCCTATACTATGGGCTGGGAAGCTGAAACAGAATATTTTTAGTGCAGGGGAAACCAAGGTTCAGTTTCTTTATTCTGCCCTTCCTCCTGGTCTTAAATCCCTGGCACAGAGCTGAAAAACATCCCCCTCTTACAAGGTATTCAGAGAAAACCCAAACGACCATAGTCAGAGATGTCTTCCTAGTTCCATGTAGTTCTTCTCTTCAACACAAACTGTAAATTTTCTTGTACTTGTGGAAGGATGAGCATGTGAGAATATTTCTATAATGCATTCTATGTAGTTATAGCCATGAGTAATAGAATACAGATGTGTTTAATCAAGAGGATCAAGAAGAAGAATATACTGTATTACAGTACCTGTTTCAAAATCCTCTTGCATCCCTTCCCTTCCCTGGCAATATTTACTCCCCATTCAAACATACATACACAGTTTTGTATATATACTGGAGAATATGCTTGCCATGATTTTAGAACAATAACCAGAGAGCTATTTTTCCTCAGTGCAAAAGTTTAAATGAAGATAAAATAAAAAATTCAGAGTGCGTAATTCTGGAGACCACATAATCACATATATGGAATATTTGTCCATAACAGAGACCCCACCACCCCACTGATGTCACCATAAAAAAGCAGAATAGTCTCATGTTTACCTAAATCCATTCCCATTTTCCTAGACCAGAGATAGTATATGCTCTATCACAGAAACTTGTACAGAGACTCTGAATGGGGGTGGAAAGAGTCTTTATAGAAAGGTAAAAAAGTCATCTCCAGGGATTTGAAAAGTTTTCTTCAGAAATACTTTAAATAATTCAAGGGTCTCTGCAAAAAGACAGTCATTCTCTGAAACTGAGAGGAATTATAAATGTTAATTATGATAGAATTTACTCACACAAGAATTTACTCACATTTTACTTCTTGCCAATGTCTTACCTTTAATTAATGTTTTCTTTGAGCTAGGTGAGCAGTAATTTTCTTGGCAGTTTCTTCACTAAGAGGTTTGCCCTTCTTTCCAAATCTTGATATGCCAGCTTCTTTTCTATTAAGAGAAGCCCAGAAAAAAGCAAGCACCGTTAAAGGATTCTAAGTTCTGAGATACTAATAAAATATTGTTTAGTCTCAGAACTCCCCCAAGCCAGTGCTGAACAATATTTTTCTACTTCTGTCTATGCCACGGCTATCATTCCCTCATTCATCCATCTTTTGGATCATTTGTTCATTGATTTATCTGTTCCTTCACCATTTGTTCAGTCTACTTTGACTTTCAGGCATAGGATTAGGCATGGACACTCACAGAACTGAATGAGATGCAGCCTATCAGGTATTTCATTTATAGGAGAGACAAGGGGTGAATAAGTATAACATAAGTGCTTTATTCCATATGAACCTCAAGGCAGCCCTGTAAGTTAGTGCTATTGTCTGAATGTTCACATCCTTCCAAAACTCAAACATGGAAGTTCTAACTCCAAAGAGGAAGGTATTAGGAAGTCTGGCCTTTGGGAGGTGGATAGGTTATGAGGGCAAAGCCCTCATAAATGAGATTAGTCTTCTTCTAAAACAGGCTCCAGAGAACCCCTTAGCCCCTTCCCCCAAGTGGGAATAGAGGGAGAAGCCTGGGATCTGAAGAGGGCCCTCACCTAATCATGCTAGCATCATGATCTTGGACAGTCAGCCTCCAGAACTGTATGATATAAATTTCTGTTGTTTATAAGCCTTCAATCTATGTTATTTTGTTGTAGCAGCCTGGGCAGACTAAGATAGCTAAGTAGGATATAGGTTGCTATTTTCACTTTATGGGTAAAGGAATGGAGATGTACAACTACATGATGGTTAAGTATATTAGCCAGGGCCCTATGAATAGTAATTGGAAGACCCAAGACAGAAATTCAGTTCTATAATTCCAAGTCCACATTCTTCTCATTGCCATGCTACATGGTGCTGATGTCCTTCCTTGAGAAATTTCTGGAGGCAGCATTGCTGATGTGACCACTTTATTGATGCTTGCCATCTGTGTCATGAAACATGAAATATGTCCATAAGTAGGTAAATTCACTAAATCCCTTTATTTGTTAATATCGGAAAGACACGCTTATACTATGCCCCAAAGTTTCCCATATGGAGTTCCTGCTGTGGTGCAATGGGATTGGTAGTATCTCTGCATCAGTAAGTTTGATTCCTGGCCAGGTGCAGTGCAGTGGGTTAAGGAGCCAGTATTGCCACAGCTGTGGCATAGGTCAAAGCTCCAGCTCAGATTTGATCCCTGGCCTGGAAATCCACATGCCTTGGGGTGGCCAAAAAAAAAAAAAAAAAAAAAAAAAAACTGCTATGCTTTAGCAATAGCAAACTTCAAAATCTAATTACGCCCCATGCATGCAGGAACCAGACTCATCCCTCAAAGCAAACTAACACACATCTTCCCAGTAATGTTATCTACACCTCATATTTTCCTTTTCTGCAACAAGCTAAATTATCATGGTGTTCCCTGCAGAGTCAAATTTTAATACATAGCAAGACATGTTGTGATAAGCTTAGAAAGAGATAAAGTTAGATGTGTATCACTGGTATAATATAAGCTGATGGACTACTTAGGAATAATTTATTCAAAGGCAGAATTTAAACATGAATAGTGGAGAGGCCAGGCCTGAACTTAGCAAAAACACACACATAGCTACAGTAATTGTGAACAAATAACATCAGGTTTGCATAGGACTTCACTCCTTCTCCTGTACCTTTTTTTAAAATTAATTTTTACTTCATCAAGGAAATTATTTTTTTTTTCTTTTTATGGCCACACCCATGGCATATTGAAGTTCCCAGGGCCAGGGGTCAAACCCACACCTCTGCGGAGATCCAAGCCAGTGCAGCTGCATTATTAACTGCTCCATGGCGGGAACTCCTTTCCTATACTTTGTGATCTCTTTATATCTGATATAAGACGTGACCAAAAACTGTTCAGTAAGAGGCTTTCACATCCTGGATGTCATGGGTCAGTCACCCTGGCTAGACCAATAAGACTCAACTGGAGGAATTTTATTGGGCCCATAAGGAAAAAAAAAAAATCTCCTTTTTCTCTCATCCTCCCACCTTCCCTCCTTCCCTTCCTTTCTTCTTTCTTTTCTTGCTTGGTTGGAAGCTGGAAGAAGTAAGTCTCCATAGAGTTTATAAAGGGCACAACACAGAAAGAGCCTATCTGAGAGTTAAGCCAGTATAAAGAAAATGGAAGTATACTGAATCCTAATATTATCATCTCAAACCTGGACCCAACCAAGCCTCAAGTGAGAGCTAACTCTGTATTACTCAGGTAATTAAATCAATAAATTCCTTTTGATTTTTCTCTGTCCCCTAACTGCCTCCTTTCTGGTTTTCTCTCTCTTACACCAGTTTGCCATGGGTTTCTGTCATATGTTAATACAAGTTCTAATTCAGGAAAATAGCAACCAACCTGTCTTCCCAGTGATTCTGTATCTCTTTGGTAAATTAGAGATTACTAGGAACAGTAGCCATTTAGCCCCATAAATCCTTAGCTGTACAGTCCATAGGATTCAGTCTTGCCCCTCTTCTTGATGTTTAGTGAACAACTGAAATAGGTTTTGGAGAAAACATAGCCTAGAATGATTTAAAGTTTTACTTTTTCTAAATTGAAGTACAGTTGATTTATAATATTGTGTTATTTTCAGGTATACAGCATAGTGATTCAGGGTTTTTTGTAGATTATATTCTATTATAGATTATTATAGGATGTTGAATATAATTCCCTGTGCTATACAATAAATTCTGTTGCTTATCTTTTTATGTATAGTAGTTGGTATCTGTTAATCTCATACTCATAATTTGTCCTGCTACCTCTTCCCTTTGGTAACCATAAATTTGTTTTCTGTCTGTAGTCTACATACAGAGATTCATTTGTATTATTTTTTAGATTCTACGTATAAGTGATATCATATATTATCTTTCCTTGTCTGATATAAAATTTTACTTCTTAATGAAAAGTAAATTTTATTTTGAAATCCTGAGACCAGAAACAGTTAAATTCTTACAAAGTTAATGGCATTTTCCGTTGCTGTAATAAAACGCAATCTTTTATTTTAAAGATCACAGCCACTTAAAATGATCCAGTAAACATGGTACACTGAGTTCATCACAATGCTCTAGTCTTTTTTTGTATTTCTCTTTAATCCTGCCATTTTCCCCTGAATAAACACTCTGTTTCAGTGAGATTCCACAGGCACGTGGCTTTGCATGGTTTCTAAAAGTAAAAGGTCTCTAGAGCGCTACGTCTGAATCCCCAGGGTAGATATTGTGACTCAACTGACTTTTCTTTTTGTCTTTATTCCTTCATTCAAAAACAACCATGACAACAACAGAATTTCTGAGGTACTACAGACTTTGTACACACAGATTAGCCAGACACACTCTGTACTGTGGTAGAGAGGGTAAGAAAGTCAATTATTAAAGTGCTTTTTGTTTTCTTTATTCTAAAAATCTCCATGATATTTTAATGCTTTTATTTGAAAATTCCTTGATCCCCCAAATTATAACTTGCGTTTTGAGTAAACAGTTTGAACTGGAAACTAATTTGTATGGCAAATATGTTGACTTGTCTGGCTTCGGCATCATATAAACACAGATCTCTTATATGGCCTTGAAGGGTGGGACAGGGTTTAAAATAAAACATGAAAACAACTTTAATACTCTAAGTGAAAGTCAATGTGTAGCCCACAGCAAATGCTAAAAGAGGTGGTAAGGAAACCAACACTTGTTATGTACGGATGTATAATTATTATAA